>OY998177.1:11615279-11752779 GCA_963921935.1 Galeruca laticollis
CTTCAGTTATAAAAGTTAGAATTGAAGTTATGTTTTTAATGCAATTATCTTGTAGTAGTAGTCATTCCTAAAAATTATTCTATTTCCCCACGGAAGTGTATCTAAAGAATTATGAAGTAATTTCCTTTTATCACTGTGAGGACTCAACGCGATTTTGGTTTGTTCAACACTATACACATTATGGACAAAGGAACGTATCGTATTTTGAGTAATTGTCATCTGTTTCCAATTTTTCATAGAATCGACATAATCATCAAAAGTTATTTTTTACTACACATTTTTTAATACTCTTTAACGACTTTACTCCCATACTGAACTTTGTACCCGTACATTTTGGACCAACGAAATGTGTGATGGTTTGTTCATTAGACTCATCTTTTATTACGCATAATACTGTTTATTAACTCTAGGTATATTGTATGGATTATTAGTGTAGTAGTCTTATATATCAAATTTGTCAATTTTTGCGTCAATTAAATGTTTATATGCATCGTTACAAGTAAGTTGGTGAGCAAAACTGTTAGTGTCTGTGTACAATAGCTTACAATTGACTACTCCCATTCTTGGAAGCATAAAATTATAGTGAAAGTCGTACATTCCAGTTTTGGAAATATCGGGAATTGCCATATCCATATACATTGGTTTATTGAAAATGGAGATTTTTTAATTTTCCTTAGAGTCGGATCATCATTGAATATTGTTCTATTGTGATAACGCGGACTAGAAATGAGATTTTTAGCACCATAACGACCATCATGGGAATATACAAATTCTATGTTTGCATATACATTCCTTACATTCTATGTAACACACAGCGGGTGAAATCTTTTTGACCCTCCGAGAATGTCATTGTTATTTTTCAGATAAAATCTTACCTGCCCGTCGACCATAATTTCTCTCTCTTATACAGACAAATCACAATATTTGAATAACATTTTTTCATTACTAAAATTAATAGTTTTATAATCATGTTGTCGAAAGTGTTATCACATTTCGGTATAATAATCCGTGCCTGAAGAGCGTAGTCTTACTGGGATTTGGGTGAAGCATATAACAGTTTAATTTTAAGAATTTACAAATACAGAAAAGCATATAACTATATTAAATGAATATACAAATAACGTGATTAAATTATAAATAGCTATAATATCTATGAAAATTATCAATATCGCCATCAGTATCATAGGTCCCTCTAAATATTTGGGGTGATTCATAATGAAATTCGGAAATACAAGATTCCTGATATTTTGTTTCAAAGAGTACTGTTTGATACCAAAAATGTCAAACGTATAACGGTGGTTCATGTCTGGTACCTCTGTGGTGTATGTGTGCTAACCCTATGATGTGTGTCTGCTGTCCCTCTGCTTGAGTTATAAAGTTGGCTCTTCTTTCACCGCATCTATGATAAAAATGACATTCAGTGTATGACAAAGTTGTGAAATCATTGCTTCAAGACTTTTCTATTAGCGTAGCATTCTTTTTTGAAGAGTAGCTTAATTATATTAATTTAGTTGGGTGCAAGCCTGATGTCTTAGATGTCCTCTTCTATCACGATGGATATCCGTTAATGCCAGTATCTGTAAATATGTTGCTCTTTTGTTGGTTACCAATATCGCCATCAGTATCATACGCACCTCTAAATATTTGGGGTGATTAATAATGAAATTCGGGAATACAAGATTCCTGATATTTTGTTTCATAAAGTACTGTTTGATACCAAAAATGTCAAACGTATAACGGTGGTGCATGTCTGGTGCCTCTGTGGTGTATGTGTGCTAACCCTGTGATGTGTGTCTGCTGTCCCCCTGCTTGAGTTGTAGTTGTAAAGTTGGCTCTTGTTTTACCGCAACTATAATAAAAATGACATTCAGTGTATAACAAAGTTGTGAAATCATTGCTCCATTTTGTTGTTTTCTTAGAAAATAATTCATATAAACCGAGTGTCGCAGTAAATTTGTTAGTACTAGCACTGTCAAACAGACTTCTGATGTGAGTCTGGGGTGTGTTTGTTATCCCTTCTGTTACCCCTCTGCTATCTGTCTGATAGACTTCTGATGTGTGTTATCCGTCTAATAATATAATGAGTCACATCATATTTTACTATAGTGTAGTCGTATGAGCAACAAATCTCAAAGCATGCAAAAGCTTTGGGTGTCCTCTGTTGTCGAATAAAATGGATTTGCTGTCATTGTCGTTGTCGTTCTAGTAACATCCTGTATGTGCAAATAATCTACCAATGCGGTTTGTTCGATGAAAATTTGAGCAATAATAGCAGAGATTCATTGTAACGCCCTTATCTTCATATACCCTGTGGCATCTTTTATGAAAAAATTCGGTATTTTTATGACTACGACCTGTATACATAAAAAATACGGTATCTTTATGACTACACCCTGTATAAAATCGCATATTTTTATGACTACACTCTGTATATATGAACATCACATCTTTTTGACTACACCCTGTATATAAAGAAAAACGGTATATTTCATGCCCACACCCTGTATAAAAAATGCGGTATCTGTATGTACGTTGATGGTTTCTCAGTATCATATTCAGACATATATTTGTTATAATTTACGTAGACATCCCGCTCAAAATACTACTAAACTGTGTGTGTCATTAACTTTTATATCTACATATTTTTACAGTCTTAATAATTACAAACACCCCATGTATATATCAATTTTAATCATAACATGCCTCGTATATTTTACGTAGATATTCCCCGCAGAATAATAATATGGATGCAAATATCTTATAACACCGTGTATTGAAAAAAATATTCGTACACTGTAATGAACCTAATTTTATGTAACATACAGCAGACTATTTAATATAGAAACATTAATAATCTTTATGATCTAAGCTCAACGTCATGTCGGCTCCTCAAATCAGTCACTATACAGAATATTGTCATTCAAATTATTTAATGTTCCCTACCTGAACAAGTGTTGGCGAGAGGGACTACCTGTTCTTAGGTGTAGATATTAGTACAAAGAATATTTTATGCTTAATAAAAAAACACTTCCACTCGTATGTCGTGAATTCAAGGTTCTTTCTTTTCAATCTTCCCTATATTTCATAATTTGTAATAACAACACAAATAATATTTTTTTCTTCAAAGGTGTATAGAAAAATTTCTATGAAAATACATTGAGGAAAGTCATCCCTATTTAATACAGCGAAACGTTAATAAGCTTTATGATATAACGTCGTGATGAAGGAGATTTTAAAAAATAATTCTAGCGTCATGAAATTCGGATTCGTTTCAGTAAATTATTTGTGACATATTAATTTCTCTCTCATGTGTGTATGATAAAACTGTTTATATTATCACTGATTATACAATTATATACAATGAACGATTACGAAGGATTCTGATTCAACTGCATTTGATTCACATGTTCTAAGAACTAAAACGATATTAGTACAAGGGAGTATTGAAGAAATTTACATTGAAGCAATCGTGAAATCCGATAATATATGAGACACCTCGGTGTACAGCTTTTAGTGCGTCATTTCAAAATAATACGCATATAATCAATTTCAAAACATAATATTTAGGAATCCTCCATAGCATACATGTAGCGGTGTAGGCTGGGAACGATGAGGTCGTGGGTTCGAAACTCACTCGGGGTAAGCTTTTTTTCGATTTTAATACATTTTTTTTCAAATGTGGAACATATTCATGCAATAAAATCGGTGCATTGGAGAAAAATTACATCGCATTGTGAAATCACGTCTCGTGAGATTTCAAAATACTTATACTGATCAATTTCAAAAACATAATCTGTAGGGATCCTCCATAGCATACATGTAGCGGTGTAGGCTGGGAACGATGAGGTCGTGGGCTCGAATCTCACTCGGGGCAAAAATTTTTACGTCATGCACAAATTTACAGGATAAAAAATGGACGACACACATCTAAAAAAGAAATCTGCAAAATTGAAGCGCGCCATCTAGCGAAATCTACTCGATAAAAAATGGCCGACTAAAAAATGGCCGACTGGATAAAAAATGGACGACACCGCCGACAGCGCCTACGCAGCGCCACCGTCGCCTAGCGGACCTTTATCGAAGTAGTGTGCTGAAACTCTTATAGCTACACTACGTGCTTGACAGTACTTCAGTTATCGTAGACACGTAGGAGTGATACTGGATTCAAAACTCTCATTTGCATCCTATGTTGAGGCAGTACAGCCTTCAGTTAATAAAATGTATGGGTTTCTTGCGAATGTTTAGAAATATTTTGTTAAGCACAATGCATTAAAAATCCCTAAAAATGCTTTTATAATGTCGAAACTGAGCTATGTGTCTCCTGTTCGGTACCTATCAGGTTTCCGAAGATAATCTTGAATCAGTACAAAGACGATTTTTAAAACTCATTTGACTTCGAGCAGACAATATATATATTCCTATTGCTATATCTAATACTAAGTTATTACAGATACATGGGTTCAATAGTTTGAGTTCGCCTCTTGATTGTCACCGCATAACATTTTTGTTGAAGCTTGTTCATAGTAAACTGCAATGACCAGGGCTCTTGAGTAAATCATACGTAAATGTACCTAGAACCGTTTCTGGAACTGACAAAATATTTAACCTTGCTACTCCTCGAATAAATGAAAAATATTCACCACTGTAGAATATGTGTGCTAAATTCGATCAAGTATATTGCCAGCTTCATATTTTCATTTGCAGTGTGGGCGAAATTAATTATTTCACCTTAGTTGATCAAATATTAAAATTGTTTATATTTATATAAACTTATTGTATATTTTCTAATTGGGTTGGAAAACCTATAGAACAGCGCAAAATAAAATAGAATAAGATACACTCCTTAGCCAGACATAAAGAATACTAACTGAGAGATGTAATGAAAATAATAAATTAAATTCTTTACATATTCACTGGGGCACATACAACGTATGTCAGAAACAAGACTTCCTAAACAAGTAATGAACTGGCAACCGATAGAACGTCGGAAAAGAGGAAGACCGAAAACCACTTGGAAACAGGGCGTGGTTAAAGCCATGAGTGCTAGAAACCTGCAAGAAGTGGACTGGGACGACAGGAAAAGATGGAGGCAAGGCGTCGGACAACGTCGAAAGACGTTCTAAACCGGCCTATATATATATATATATATATATATATATATATATATATATATATATATATATATATATATATATATTCACTTACCTTCCTCTTTTTTTTTTCAATTTTTTTTGCAAATTTTTAAAACAATAATCAGAATTAAAAGTTTGTATTATTTTCACGCACCTCTCCAATTTCCAGGCACTTGCTCAAGTTATTTGTAGAGAACATTTGATATATTGGGAAATAAATCAAATGTAGCGATGTACTCATCACATTTATTACCCACAAAAACATGGATTTTAGGTATAGAAATAATTTCAGAAAATTTCTCCACGCACACATTCTATTAAAAAATATTTATTGCATATGATATATTTTATCCTTAACTAAATCAATATAATTTCCAGAATGTGTACGTAGGTTTAATGGCATATAAAACTTTATTCATCGACTAAAATTGTATATAAAAAAACAAAGTTTTAAATATACCCATTTCTTAGTGCTTTTATTTAACAGTGTTTATACTAAGACATTCAAATTTTTTTCCAAGAAACAATAGCAGTATCCAAATGCAATTTTATTCGAAAAGAAAAGTGTATATTCTAACTGCAGTCTTTCAGAATCCTTCAAAAAGCAATAGATACATATTACAAATAGAATATGAGCAAAATGTAGCATTAAAACGATACGAAGGATTCATATGCATAACCAGCAGTAGAGTACGGGAAATTTTAGACAATAAATTAACAGAGTATTTGAATAATAACAGCTCAACAAAAAAAAATCTTTGCGATGGATATGCCTGCGGATTTCTATATTTTCAAATACACAGTTTGCGAATATATTAATGAAAGTGCTGAATTGGGTCTAGTATCTAAAGATTTTGGTGTATTCATATTTAAAATGATTAACCGTTTAACTCGGCTTTTTAGAACACAATTTTCTAGCAAGTGTTAGGTGCCCATCTAGTTGAAACTCGCTTTCTGCCTATCCGCATTAAAGGATATTAGCCATCACATTCTCAGTTCCTGGCGGTGCGGACAAGTTCAGCAATAGATTTTATTCCAGTCCCCTGTGTGATATTGCGAGCCTATGACATTAGCGTTCGTTTCATACCATTTCTCCCTTCAATTTTATCCTTCAAAATCAACTGCAACATTTTATATTTTTCGCTTTTATAAATGTGGCCAAAATATTCAGTCTTTCCAATTTTTATTGAAGTGAGTGATGATCTTTCTTTGTGCATTCTCTGTAAAACATCTTTATTCGTCACTTTTAAAATCCAATCCTTCACTCCGTATAACAGAATCGATCACACATTACACCTAACATATCTCATGCGTAGTGTGTTAGATTTAGATCTTTACATTTGAGAACTTTTTCGTATTTTATGAAAGCATTGCGAGCCAATCTCTATTCTGCTTCGAATTTCCTTATCAGTGTTCCAATCTAAGTGCTTTTTACATCTTAAATATTTGCATTGTGTTACTCATTCAAGTTGTTCATTCTAAATAAGGATGGAAGTGTTATCGTATTGATGTTTATTTATGCTGATAATATTCTTTTTCTCATTTCCTTTTGCCCTTTCAGGTGTCGGGTATGGTTCTCGGTCTCTCTTGTACCCATTTCTTCTACTGTATTTTGCCATCTTCCTCATTTCCTCCCAAGCTTTCCCTCTTTTTGCCCTTAGTTCCTTTATTTGCTAGAACCATTTCTTTCTTGGTCTCCTCTCTTGTTTCTTAATAGTATTTCCTGCCTTCATCATTTTTCTTGTCAATATATCTGCCATCATTCTTACCATGTGTTGATACCCGTTCATTTGTTTCTTGTTAATTTTTCCATTATTTTTTTTTCTAATGTCTTGACTCTTCATCCTCTCCGACTTAGTTTTTCCCGCTATTCTTCTTAGGTAGTTCATTTTCATTGCGTTTATTTTTGTCTCATACCCATATGGTCTTATTTGGTGCCTAGTTAATTTTCATGATTTTGGTTTTAGATATGTTAACCTCCATTTTCATTCTTTCTCCGCCAACCAGTTGTTTATTAATTTTTGAATTTCATTTCATGAATTCCCTTTTAAAACAACATCATCGGCATATAGTGAGCTACTCATTTTTACGGATTCCATGTTTCTGTATCCAATTATTGTACTCAGATATTCACTTTGTCTTTTTATGTACTAAACTATCTTGTCTGCAATAAGGATAAACAGTTACGGGCTTAAACTGTCCCCTTACTTTGTTCCTCTGTCCATTATAAACTCCTCTGATGTCTTCTGCACTGCAATTTGTATTCTAGCCCTTACCATCTTATTTGTGCTTCGTATAGCCTATATTATACCTCTAGTAATTTTCATTTCCTTTAGTATTTTCCATATATTTTTTCTAAGAACATTCTCAAATGCTGATTACAAATCAATAAATACCAGGAACAGTTTTTCCTCTTTCTCAATTGTTCTTTCTATAAAGTTTCGTACAATGTATATATTGTCATTGTTTTGTCTTTTGTCTAAAAGTTGCCTGCTTTTCCTAGTTTTAGTTCTATGCAGTGTCTCAGTCTTTTTTCTAAAATTTTTGTATAGTTTGTAACATATTTGTGCCCAGCCTATAATTTTCACATTGAGATTGTTTTCCTTTTTTATAGATATGTATTATTAGATTAGTTTCCCATTCCTTCGGTATCTGTTTGTTTTTCTCATGCTTCTTCGACCATTATCCATATCCAATCTATTCCTCGTTCTCTCCGCCACTTGATAAATTCTCGTGCTAATAGCATCGCCTTCTCCGCTTGTTTTTCTTGTTTTAATGTTCTGTACGGCTTGTTCTACTTCATCTCTCGTTATTTTTTGCTAATCTATCTCTGTTTCTTCTACCTTTGTATCTTCCTTTTCTGGCATTGTGGAGAGTTTGTCTACATAGCAGTCTCTCTATGTGTCTAGTATTTGTTTTATACCTGTTTGTAGTTGATTGTTTTTGCATTCTATTGCTTTTACTTCATTTTTTCTGTTTCTGATATCTCCTCTCCAAATTCTCGCCAACTTTGTATTTTCTCTATTTTTATTACAATGTTTCTTTTGTACTGGTACTGCTCTTTATCTTCCATTGTCTTTTTTTGGAGATGCCGTTTTCTTTTCTTTCAAAAGCTTTATTATTTATTCAGTCCACCATTTCGTTATTCTTATATTCTTATTAAATTTTCTTCTTCGACATATTTTCTTTGCTGGGGAAGTCATTGTGCCTTTAACTAATTTCATTTTTTCTTCTAATGTCCAGTTTTCCCTTTCATCTGCCCTTTTAGGAACTCTTCATTTGTAACCTTTTTATATCTCTCTCTTTTTTCTTTCTTTTTGAGTTCATGTATTGCTATGTTACTATATTATATTTTCTCTTCATCGCTCCCAAGATTAACTTTAATTTGTGCTGTCACTAATTAGTAATTGGCACCCGCTTCTGCTTATTTTCTGGTTCGTACTTTTTGTATTGTTTTTGTTTAACTTTGGGTATATACAATATAGTGATTCAGACTTCTGGCATTTTTCTCTTCTGCTACAAAAGTGTATTTTCCATCTATTTGTTGATACCACGTCGTATTTCCGATTATTAAATCAATTTTTCTGTAGAAATTGATCATCTTTATCCCGTTTCTGTTTATTGTTGGTTTTCCGTAAATTACCATGCATTCCATTCACCTGTTTTTATCATTACCTACTCTGCTGTTACAATCTCCCATAATTATTGTTGTTTCGTTTTCTTCTCTTGCCTTATCTAGATATCTTTATAGTTTTCTGTAAAATCCTAGTATATTTTCTTCATGTGCTCCTTCCACTGAACCATATATTTGTATTATATTTATTATGTTCCAGATGTTCCTTATTTTTATCGATACTTTTATGATTCTTGAATCCACTGGTTTATATTTTACTATGTTTTTGTTTATTTTTTCTGTAACAATTATTCCGACACTTTTTTGTCCTTTGTTCTTGTAGTATTCCTGCGCAATATAATATGTGTTTGTTCATTAGCTTCTTATGTCATATTTCTTTTTTCTTGGTTTCGCTAATTCCCATGATCTGTAGTTTATTATTTTCCATTTCTTCGGTTATTTCTATCTCTTTTCCTGTCAATGTATTTAAATTTCATATCGCCACTGTTATCTCCTTGTGTTCCTGTTTCATTTGGTTAAAGCGATTCTTCTATTTCTTATTTCATTTCATTTCGATCTACCCATGTTCTCATTTTGTGTTTTACACTGTTCTGTTTTTGTGTTTTTCTTAATGTTTTTGGGACTGGTTTCTTCAGTTTTATCTCTTTTTCATCACCTCATTACTCGCCATCATTAGTATCCTCTTGGTTCTTGTCTTTTTGTTTAGCGAATTTGTCCGTTGACTGTTTATTGATAAAATGCTTAATGTCCTACTTCTTTGATGAAATTAATCATGTTTTCATATCCTTTTCCGTCTTCATTTCCCACTCCCGATTTATTCTCGCCTATTACTTTTTTGAGGAATGTGATTTTTGTATTTGCTCCAATCCTTTCTTTGTTTCTGGTGATCTATCGGTTACCTTCCTTTCACCATTTCTTCATTTTTTTCGAAATTGTGTTCTTCTTGTTCGAATATTTTTCTGTCATACATATATACATTTATTATTAGTTTGTCATTTCTCATGTATGCCTTTTTCCCATTTTGTTTAGCCCTTTTCATGTATGGCATTAGTGCTTTCCTAGTGCTCAGGGTCAGTCTAGAATAATCTTCTTTTATCCAGTCATTGCTGCCTTCCGATTTCAATATTTACATTTTCTTGTCCCATTTTATTAGTTTTATGAATACTGGTCTCTTTCTATTTCTTTAAGAGTATCCTATTTTCCTCCCCTCCCGGCATCGACACTTAATTCCACCTTGTGTTTTCATCTGCTGCTTGATTCTCTTCTCTCGGTTTCTCATTTTCTTTAAAACTCTTCTCATTTTCATTTTCTATTGTTGTCATTTTCTCCGTAAAAAACTTGAAAATTTTACTTATTTCCTCTATTCCTCCTCCTCCTTTCACCAATGCAAAATTTGAATTTTAAATATATGTGGTGCCTCATAATTCAAAAATGATTATTTTGTGGGTCAGAACCTTTCATAACTAATGCAACGAACTGTTGAATATTTTTGCAATAACTTCATATTATCATAATCGACTTCCGTAGGTATTTTATCAGGTCCAGCAGATTTGTTGTTTTTTGGTTCCACTATCGCTTTTCATATCTCATCCACCTGAAATTGAGGCTCAGATAGTTTTCAAGTTCTGACATCCCGACATCAGAAAATAGATTTTCAATGTACTTCTTCCAGAGGTCTCTGTGATGATTTCAATTGAATCATTCTTCAATACCGTGGCAGGTCTGGATCTACACACTTCAGCCGCCTCCATCAGTTTAACCCAATATCAGATCGTAAAACCGCCAACAAACTCAGAGATTTTACAATATTGACGGACGCTTTTAGGCGTTAAATTTTTTATATAATCATAAAGTACCAAACTATAGAGATATTGTTGAAAAGATGTTGGTAAGTTTAAAAATTTTAGAAGCAAATATGAGCATAAAATCACAATTTCTCCATAGTCACCTGGACAGGTTTCCTGACAATCGGAGATATTATATAGTGACGATCGGGGAGAGCACTTCCACCAGGACCTAAAAGTGATGGGGGAAAGGTATCAGGATAAATGGAATTGCCATATGATGGCAGATTAGATACTACTGGTCTTTAAAGAGAGATTTTCTCTAAAAAAATTATAAGAATGAAGGTCATAAAAGGTTTTTGTTTTATGAAGAAGAAAATTCCGTCTTTTTAAATAGTATGTACCGGGTGACCCAATAAGAATGGCTCTCGGCCATATCCCGGGAACCGTTTATAGTACAGCTTCGGGAAAAAAAAATTATGACAAAAGTGACCTCGAGACAAACCTGCAAATTATTTACAGATTTGTAGGTCCACCGCCATAGGGCGTAATTAAATACCAAAAACTATAAAATTAATAATTTACAAATTTTGCCTAATTAAGATGCATTCAAACTATGGTTATCGTATTTTTCAAGAAATTCAGGGTATATTTGATTTCACAAGTTTTAGTCTATCTCTTCAAATAAGAGGTGGGGGGAAGCGGGAACTTTATTATGAAAAAACGCCTGTAATTCCAGTTCTACTCAACCTATTTATGCAAACTTGGTCTTTTTGAAGAGAGCTCCTTCCTACCAATGTAAGAGCTATAATTTCGAAACAACCTAATGAGTAACGTTACGCTAGAGGGCGCTATTTTTTTTTAGATCTAGCTATCCTTGAAAAATGTTGAACGGAAACATGCAGTTCTAATTAAAGAATATAATAGTAGACCAAATTAGCAACAAAATAGCGAAAATCCTAAGAAATGTGTAAATTTTAAGCATTTTCCTTTAAACATAAATTACTCCGGTTTGACTGAACGGATTTTTACATTTTTTGACTCCTCAAAATTGTCTTTCCTTGTTCTATTAATAATAGTTCCAATTATTATGTCAATATTACTTATGCTGTCACCGGGAAACTGCGCTATGGAAGTTAAAATGGAAATATATAAAAACAAGGAGTGGGCCATGAAAAAAACAAAACAAAAAGATATGTCTTGTGTCAAATTAATAAACCTAGTAATTTGTTCATTTACGTGTCATTGCGATTTGTGTGCATTAAATTACTAAAAAGTTATATCTAAGATGATTCTTACAAACGAAGAAGCATTTGATATGGTAGGCATTTACTTTGAATGTATGAGAAATGCAACTGTTGCGGCTAGGGTATATGCCATACAATGTCCCCAAAGGACGTCATCCTGGTAGCAGAGTTTTTCGTCGACTCATACACCCTCTAAGAACGACTAGAAATGTAAATCTTCCTGTTTCTAGAAGACGCGGCAGAGGTCGTTCAAAGGAAAACACAATAAATGTTTTGGCATATGTGCAATTTAATCCGCATTTAAGTATTAGAGCAATAAGTAGAGATTTGGGAATAAGCAGAACCACCGTTGAACGTATTTTGACAGGAAACAGGTAAATTATGATGTAAAGAGATATGTTTCTTGAACAAAATATACCCGCATAATATTATTTGTGATCATGGTTATATGTTAACATAATAATTTATTTATCATTCCGGAAAGATATTCAATAGGACATTATATTTCTTTTAGATTTCATCCATATCATATAGTACTGCATCAACAGTTGGTTGATCGTGATTACGACTGAAGGTTGGATTATTGCAACTGGTTACTACATATGGTATATAACGACCCTCAATTACTGTCACGTATTTTGTGGTCAGACGAAGCTACATGTAGTAGTGATAATACGGTGAACCGGCATAACATGCACTATTGGTCACAGAATAATTCACGCTGGATGGAAGAAGTTCAGTATCAGGGGCGATGGTCGGTGAATGTATGGTATGGTGTTGTAGATGGTCAGATAATTGGACCTTTTATTTTTGACAACGCAATTAACGGGGATCGCTACCTAAATTTCATAAGAGATGAATTACCACTTCTTCTAGAAGATATATCACTAGCAACTCGTAGGTCTATGTTGTTTCAGCACGATGGGTGTCCGGCGCATTTCTCCAGACATGTTAGAAAATTTTTAGATAATGCTTACCCTGATAGATGGATAGGACGTGAAGGCCTATTCTTTTGGCCAGCCAGGTCACCAGACTTAACCGTCTCAGATTTCTATCTCTGGGGCCGGATTAAAGACCTTGTTTGTGCAATTAGACCCACTACTATAGTTAACATGATCGAAAGAATACGAAACGCCATTCAGAGTATTTCGAGAGCAGAAATTGAGACTGATTTCCAATCTACTCTTCAAAGAATAAACGCTTGTATCGAAAATGATGGGAGACAATTTCAACATTTAGGTCGTCACTAGCGAGGTACCTTAAGTTATATTTCCATTTTAACTTCCATAACGCAGTTTCCCGGTGACAGCATAAGTAATATTGACATAATAATTGGAACTAGTATTAATAGAACAAGGAAAGACAATTTTGAGGAGTCAAAAAATGTAAAAATCCGTTCAGTCAAACCGGAGTAATTTATGTTTAAAGGAAAATGCTTAAAATGCACACATTCCTTAGCATATCTCGTAATACGAAAAAGATATCGACATGCGGTTTTCCCTATTCTGTTGATAATTTGGTCTCCTTTTATATTCTTTAATTAAAACTGCATGTTTACATTCAACAATTTTCAAGGATTGCTAGATATAAAAAAAATAGCGCCCTCTAGCGTATACGTTACTCATTAGGTTGTTTCAAAATTATAACTCTTACTAGTGATGGGACCATCGAATAAAAACTATCGAATAATTCGATAGTTGCCGATTATTCGAATTATTCGATAGTCAGAAAAGTATTCACGAATAAATGAATGTGAATGAATTAGTAGAAGCAATAAAATTATTCGCGAATGAATTAATGAATTAGTAGTAGCAGGAAGTAAGTAACTAACACTGTCATTGAAAATGGATAACTATAAATAGCAAATTATTCATAATTCATGAACAAATTCTGTTAGTAACTATTCAATTTATAATTACTAATGCATTGAAAATTACTAATTTTTAAAATGTCTTTATTTTAAAATGCCTTCAGTTTTTATTGGGCAAGTAAGTAGCTAAATAAAGAATCACATTAGTAAAATGTTTATTTTATTTTTTATTATTCAAAACATCGAATGTTACTATTTAAAAAAATATGCCGTCCCAATTTTGACTAGACAGTTTATTACTGTGATCATTAGTTATCTGGCCAACTTTTGGAAAAATTGTTCCTGATGGGACGGACGAATACTTATACCTAAAGCACTATTGAGACATTTCCAGAAATCTAGTGGATTTTTCAGTCTGTTTACAATGGACATATCAAGATAGTTTTTAACCAAAACATGAGCTGCTGAATGTAGTGTCATTTGTAAAATCATCCGCTAACTTGATGGTTTTTGGGCATCTGCACTATTTGAAGTAATTCCAAAACCTGATTTAGGATCAAGAAAAATGTATTAGCACATTTCATTACTAATTTATTCGAATGAATTCATTCGATGGTTAAATTCATTCAATTAGTAATTATTCGATAATTCAATTTATTCGATGGTTCCCATCACCAACTCTTACATTGGTAGAAAGGAGCTCTCTTCAAAAATACTAAGTTGCATAGATAGGTTGAGTACAACTGGAATTACAAGCGTTTTTTCATAATAAAGTTCCCGCTTCCCCTCATCTCTTATTTGAAGAGACAGACTTAAACTTATAAATTCAAATATACGCTGAATTTCTTGGAGAATACGATAATCATAGTTTAAATGCATCTTAATTAGGCAAAATTTGTAAATCATTCATTTTATAATTTTTGGTATTCAATTACGCCCTCTGGCGGTGGACCTACAACTCTGTAAATGATTTCCAGGTTTTTTTCGAGGTCACTTTTGTTATAATTTTTTTTTCCCGAAGCTGTACTATAAACGGTTCCCGAGATATGGCCGAGAGCCATTCTTATTGGGTACATTAATTAAACGCCAATTGGAAAAATAAATAAGAATAACAATACGATTTTGAATATACTTATTTTTTTCCTAATACTTACTGGTTTTTCTATATGATGATGAAAAATTACAAGAGCCAATATTTCAAAACCATGAATAACTTTGAATTATTGGCATATAGCCCAAGCCATTCTTATATCAAGGGCAACAAAACCACTGTTGACCAGTGTAACAAAAATCCATTTTGATCTAACATGATTAGAATGGTTATAAAATAAGGGTGAATATGATCAATAATGTATTTTACAACTATCACTAGTTTGTTACTTCCTTAGTATCATAAAATAAAAGGAGAATTTTCTTTTTTTCTTTTGTAATAAATTGCATTGGTTCATTGCTGCTTCCCTATATTTCGTTGAGAGTTTCATTCAAAATAAATGAATATTCAATTGAAGTAAATACCCAAAATATTAATTACTGAATTAATCGATTAAAAATAGTACTAATTCCCAATATAATTTTGATTTTGAACTGTTTTCACTGAAAATTTCAAATGGAACACTCAATAACAATAAACTTTTAGACTTTCACGAACATTTTTAAAATAATTTTAACAGTAACTACGACAATAACATAATATTATTCAACTAGTCCAAAAAAAATTCGAAATCAACAATTTGTACACTACACGCCCTACAACATTTAAAACGTGATAGACTAGAATTAGTTATAGAAGATTTTTTACGAGATATAGCAGATTTGACAGACAAAGATACCGTTAAGAGTACGAAAGATTAATACATTTATAGTATGTTAAACGAAAATATATAAATTAATTGACAATTTGTGAGACTTTAATGATAGATGCATATTATTTAATTCGGGTAGAAAATTCATGAAAATATTCGAATATACAGAGTTTCCAGAAATAAGTGTTCAAATTGTCAGAATAAATTTCTTAGAAAAAATGATATAATACATTTTCAACTAGTTCTTTATAACATTACATTTTATGATGAAAATAGTATAATGAAATAATCGCTGTGAATATTTGCTCAAGTACTTATTTGCTCTTTTGGTCAAGTACCCCGTTACTGGCTGTAGTTGAGTATATGCTTTGTTTTTAGCTATGCCTCAGACAGGAACTAACAAAATATGTCCGTGGTTACTCTGTATAAGGAATATATTATATAACTTTCTTTACAATTTTTCGCAATTTATATTTCAGCTTTCACAAAATTCAATAATTTCCTGCTAATATCTCCAATTATAATTTTAGTTGACTTATCATTTGTTCATCTTCGACTATGTATAATATGATATTAATCGAGTATCTAGTGTGGTATTCCTGGGCGTTTTTGAGATATTGGCTGTATTAAAAAAAATACTCCATTCCGTTTTGCCTTTATTTACTGCTTATTAGTCGGATACAATCCAGTGCGTGCTGTGTAGTATATTGTGCATTTCGAGTATATCTAGAAATTACTATCAAAATGTCAGAGCTTGCTATTAGTTTTAAAAAGTTTATGGTCTATTTCTCAAATTCCTTGGTCAGAATTCAAAATTTACCTAATTGGCTTTCTAATAAAAATATAATATTTTCTATTAAAATAGTATTCTGTACCGGGTGATGAGTTAAGGGTAGCGAGCGGCCATATCTCATAAGATATTGGTCGTATAGATTTAGAGAAAAAAATTAAAGATAAAAGTCGCCAAGAGAAATTGCTGGAAATTATTTTCGAGTTTGTCAATCGTCCACTAGAGGCCGTAACAACCAACACTAAGTAGAAAAATGGGATTTTTATAGAATTTTTCCCGATGAAAGTATGTCATATTTACTGACTATTCACCTACACTTTTTGACAAAAATGTTTAGTTGTATCTATCAAAATAAAGCGGTGGGGAAGGCTCAATTGTTTTTTTAAACAAACCAAGCTTTCTCCCGTTTCGCTTTTCCGATTTCAACAAATTTCGGCTTATATGAAAGAGCATAATTTACTCCACAAAACGCTTACTTAGTTTTGAGTTTTTGACTCTCGTCTTCGCCGCTAGATGGCGTTAACTGAAATGGTAGCAAATTTTTGAGTTTTTTTCGAAAAAACAAATGTAAGGGTATAATAATTTTTACATATTTTAATCAAAATAAAAATCATTTTCGTAATCACTTATTAGTTGCTAACAAAAAGAAGCTTTTTCCTTTTTTTCGTTAGACGAACGGTTTTGGATAGGAAAAGAAAGATAGGTTTACATACTGTTTGAACTAACATCGCATTTAAGCGAAACAGGCCATGATCTATAAACCTTCCAGGACTCGCGCCAAATCTCACAGATCCAATGAATTTACTTCTACGTGTCATATGGTGGTTGGGAAACGCTCGACACTGGGATGCTCAGTAGCTTTCCATGTCCAGTCTATATTTAACCTCGTGATGCGATATATCAAAAAAGTCTTATTTGTGAGTGGTTATTGTCGATTAAGGTCTGTTAGACCCGGCGCGAGTAGTCGTGTTACTGTTGAATTTATGTCGCCGACTATAAAGGACCTATTTTGAAGGTAATATTTCTAATTAATTTGTAACCAGCTGTTATAATTAAATATTATACTATTTTCAAATGTCTTATGAAAAGGAACAGGCTTATCTTTTACGGCTTAATGCTGAAGTTCCTACACCTGAACACGACATAGATGATAATTTCAGTCTTTCTGAAGAAGATAAAATTGAAGAACCGCAGATTGATGAAGCATCGGATCTTGAAGAAGACCATCTGGAAAAATGAAACTGAGACACAGATACTGAGCAAGAGGCGGAATCCGACGAAGAATATTTTGATCGCCCAGTAAAAATTCCACGGATTGCAACATTTATTGGAAAGGATGGTAAAACAACCTGGAAAAAACATATCAGTGAAAAAAATGTAAGAACACGAAAATGGAATATTGTGACTTCACTTTCTGGCGTTAGACCTTGTGCTAAGAATGCAAAGACTCCATTTGAATGTTGGAATTTATTTTTTTGTAATAATATATTGCAAATAATTGTACAAAATACGAATAAAATGATCCAGATGCAGAGATTTAATTTTTCCCGGCAAAGAGATGCTAAAGAAACCGATAAAATCGAAATAAAAGCCTTGTTAGGTCTACTATATTTGGCTGGAACTCTAAGAAGCAGCCATCTAAATGTTGATGGTACCGATTTTGAAAAGTTTTGGCTGACGATGTCTAAAGAAAGATTTTTGTTTTTACTAAGATATTCGCGATTTGACGACAAACAAACAAGATATGAACGAAAAGCTGAAGATAAATTAGCCCCGATTGGAGAACTATTTGATATTTTTGTTGTTAATTGTAAGAAAAACTACACTCTTAGTCAATTTGCCACTATCGACGAACAGTTACCGGCCTTTAGGGGAAGGTGTCCATTTCGACAATACATCGGTAGTAAGCCCAACAAGTACGGCATTGAAATTTTTGCCATGGTGGATGCAAAAATGATGTATGTTCAAAATATGAAAGTTTATGTTGGAACACAACCTAAAGGACGTTATTCTGTTCCAAATGATGCATGTAATATTGTGCTACCACTTGTTTCTCCTATTTCCGGCACTGGTCGTAATGTAACCTGTGATAACTGGTTTACTTCATTTCCGCTTATAACGAGACTCTTGTCAGAGCATAACTTGACGTATGTTGGAACAGTACGAGAAAATAAGCGGGAGCTACCTTCTGAATTTGTCAATACAAAAGGTCGTCATGATTTATCAAGTATTTTTGGTTATCAAGAAACCACCACAATTCTTTCGTATGTACCACGTAAAGGAAAGAACGTAATTATTGTTTCCAGCATGTACCGCGATGGAACAATCGATCCAGATACCGGTGACAAAAATAAGCCAGAGATGATCACATTCTATAATGCAACCAAAGGTGGAGTGGATACTATGAACAACCTTTGTGCCACATATAATGTAGCAAGAAACACGCAACGTTGGCCTATGGTAATATTCTTCCATATAATGAATATCGCTGGTATCAATTGTCAAAGAATTTATGCTGCGAATAATGAAAAGTATTCCTGTGTAAGCAGAAAATTTCTAAGAGAACTGGCAAATATGCTAACAGAAGATCATCAAAGACGCAGAGCTCAACTGACATATTTGCCAAGAGAAGTGAGAGAACGCTGACAGGAAGCAGTTGGCATACTAAATTTAAATCAAGAACAACCTTGTTTTCCCCCTAACACTAGAAAGAGATGCCACTTTTGCAAGAAAGATAGTAAAACCAAATATTTTTGCCAAATGTGAAAGTTTGTCTGACTCATGCTCAAATTTTGTGCCAAGGATGTGTCAGAAATTAAAAAAATAATAAAATGTTATAAACAAGTATTCTTTTTTGTAAGAGTATAAGATTAATTTGTTTTGTATTTTTTTTATTAAAAGTTTATGTAGTTTCAATAAAATGAATTACTTTTGTGTTGTACATATTTTTTTATATTTAAAATGCCATTTCCCTTCTTTATATAAAAGAGGTTAAGCTAATATAAAAAAGTCTGCTGGACCCGGCGCGACTACTCATGTATCAAAATAAAGCGCGAGTCCTGGAAGGTTAAGAAAGAAAACACTAAATTGTCAATCACGCGCTAATATTCATTTTGACAGTTCCTGCTATTAACATCTAATTTAATGTTATGTAAAAAGTATTTTTACAAATGTCTCTTACTAATGAAGAAGCCTTTGATTTGTTGATAATCTATTTTCAATATTTTGAAAATGCGGCGATTGCTTATAGGCAGTATGCACTGCGTTATCCCCTCCAAAGACGGCATTCGAGAACGGTTTTTCGTCGTTTAACCTTACGTTTAAGAGAATATGGTCAAGTGCAACCAACTTCAACTTTGAGAAAAAATCGTAGAGTAAGAAGAGAAGATAACATTATAAATGTGTTGGCTTATATTCATGCAGACCCCCATTTAAGCATAAGAGAGATCCCCAGATATTTAGCAATATCCTATGGCTCAGTGCAAAAAATATTAATGGATTTTAAAATGCATCCGTATTATGTCGTGATTCATCAATACTTAAATGAGACTGACTTTGAACGTAGGCTCGATTACTGCTACTGGCTTAGAGATTTCATCAGGGAAAACAGTCATATTTTGTCACAAATATTGTGGACAGATGAAGCATATTTTTGCAGTAATGGCAGGGTAAATCTTCATAACATGCATTACTGGTCGGACACTAATCCACACTGGTTACGTGAAGATTATCAATAGGGTCGATGGTGCGTCAACGTCTGGTGCGGTGTTATTAATGGTGCTATTATCAGTCCGCACATCTTAAATGGCAATCTAACTGGTGACATGTATTTGAACTTTTTATTGAACGATTTGACATGACTCTTAGAATATGTGCCTTTAGAAGTAAGAAGGAACAAGTGATTTCAACAAGACGAACGCCCGGCACATTATTCTCGAAAGATTTTTTGAACAGGCATTTTCCTAACCATTGGATTGGTAGAGGCAGTCTATTTTTCTGGCCACCACGGTCCCCCGATTCAACCTGCCTTGATTTTTATCTGTGGGGCCGAATAAAGGATTTGGTGTGTGAAACTCAATATACCCAGAGCGGAAATTGCGGCAGCAGTCAACTCCACCCAGAAAAGATTGGACCAGTGCATTCAAAATAATGGACAATATTTTGAACATTTATGACAAAACTATTAATTTATTTTTAAGGTCTATTTTTATTTCTTGTTTTTAGTGTTATTGCTCCTGCTGTTGTTGGACAGTTTCAACAAGATTTTTTTCCAAATACGTAAATTAGTATGTTTCGAGATATGGGCGCCCCATGTAAATTTATTTGATTTTTTCAATCCAAAACCGTTTGTCTAACCAAAACAAGTAATTAAATTCTTTTTGTTAGCAACTAATAAATGATTACGAAAATGATTTTTATTTTGATAAAAAGCAGTGGCGTGCCGTTTTCTAATGTAATAAAGTTATATTTTGTTCTATATCAACGGTTCAAAAAAGGTAGATGATTAATTTTTTTCATTAGATTTCAGAAAAATGTATCCTCTTCTAAAATATGTGAAAATGAACATACAATTACATTATTTTTTGAAAAAAAACTCAAAAATTTGCTTCCATTTCAGTTAACGCCATCTAGCGGTGAAGACGAAAGTCAAAAAGTCAAAACCAAGTAAGCGTTTTGTAGTGTAGATTATGCTCTTCCATATGAGCTCAAATTTGTTGAAATCGGTCAAGCGAAACGGGAGAAATCTTGGTTTGTTTAAAGAAACAATTGAACTTCCCCCACTGCTTTATTTTGATAGATAGAACAAAACATTTTAGTTGAAAAGTGTAGGTGAATAGTCAGTAAATATGAAAATGATATCATCGAGATACTTTCATTAGGCAAAATTCTATAAAAATCCCATTTTTCTACTGAGTGTTAGTCGTTACGCCCTCTAGCGGACGTTTGACAAACTCGAAAATAATTTCCAGCAATTTCGCTTGGCGACTTTTATCATGATTTTTTTTTCTAAATCTATACGACCAATATCTTATGAGATTTGGCCGCTCGCTACCCTTAATTGATCACCCGGTACATCGTAGTCCCTGCCGACAAAGAGTAAATCAATATGATCCCTGGTCAATAAAAGGTTGGGAACCACTGCTTTAATGCCATCTCCCCTTCCACAAAATTATCTATTGACTCTTCACATTGTCTTCTCCCATAATGTTCTTCCACTATTCCAAATAGAATTGTTTCACTGTACAGATTGAAATTAACTGTGTTCAAAGTCAAGGCAGTACTACTGTGTGAAACGAACAAGTTAGCGACTAGCTAAGCAATGGGTTTGCTGTTTATACGGCAAATCAGCAGAACTCAGAACAATTAGCGCAATAAACCAAAAAAGCATTATCCATTTTCAAGAAAATATGGCAATAATCTAAAATAAGAAAATTGGTGGCAATTTTTCTTTTTATCTAGCGCGTACATACTTTAAATTGAGAAAATTGAAAAGAAAGATATGTCGTTACAAAATCGGATAAACTTGATATATTTCTAACAATAAAAGATAACCAATTGCAGATTTTTATAAATAATAATCTATTAACATCATTCTGTATAATAAAATTCGTTGTAAATATTGTCTGAATACTTAAGATCTAATTTTCAATCACATTCTCTATCATTAGGTATGCCTCACAAATCTTAAAATATATTTTTCTTTTAAATTTTATAAGGAATATTATTTAAAGCAAAAATTAACCTACTCATTCAGACAACTTGTTTTTTACCCTAAGTATACTATTTACAAAAAAATATATATTATATTCATCACATTTTGATATGTGTCGAAATCATTTGATATGTACTTTTTTCGTCAAGCATGACGAATGGAATGAACACTCACATTTCCTGTATTTGGTATTTGATTTTGTAAATTGGACGAGCAAAAAAAAACCTTGAGTTTGGTGACCAACTGCTATTTTATAATTTTAGTAGAGCTCATTAAATACATTCATCGTATTGAAATTATCTCTAAATTGTGAACGTGCCTGATATGTTGGCCATCGTATATTAGGCTACAGTAAAACTAAACAGGAAACAAATTACTAAAAAGTTGAAAGAGCAATGCAAGTAGGAAAGTATGGGAGGTTTCCAACATTTGCTCTGAATGATATTGTTTTAAGTTATAAAATCAACAATTATTTATTGGCTTTATATTATCTTCCAGTCTTTATTAGGACAGAAAAGTTTCCACTGAACAGAGGAAAAGACAATAAATAGTAGAGATAACTCCAGTCACACTTTCCAATACTACATCACCAACATTCATACTTACACTATACAGGGTGTTCCATCTCAGACGAGCCACCCCGTATATTTTTTATACCATAGTGATTGGAAAAATTTCCCGAAACACGTCGGATGATTTTCTTCGGGGGACATCTTTTGACGGATATTTGAGACTTGAACAAGCAACCCCCTAAGAGGGGGCGCCTCAAAATTGAATAGGGAAGCCGGGTCGAGTGATACTTCATTTGTAAGATCTTGGAAGCCTCTTTACAACGATGTATGGAAAAAATCATATTCTTAAAAAAATTACTTGTTTTATCATGCTTACAATCAAAAAAAATCAAAACTGCGTTTTTGAATCAAATGTTCAAATTGTCCTCCATTGATTTCAATACAATAATACAATCTTGACTGAAAACCGTCTGTAACATGGTCCAGCATAATTGAAGTTATTTGACGACACTCATTTACAATTCGTTAGCGTAGTTCGTCCAAATTTTCAGGCTGTCACAAAAATCTTGGACTTAAGATGTCCCCACAAGAAGAAGTTTAGAGGGTTCAGGTCAAGAGATCGGGCAGGCCACTCCACAGGACCTCTTCTTTCAATCCAACGACCGGGGTATTGTAAATTGCGGTATTGGCGAACTGGTGCGGCATAGTGAGGAGGAGCTCCGTCTTGTTCGAAATGCAATTGCTGTTCAATTAGTAGAGGATCGTTCTCTAATTTTTCAGTTATTAACAGATCAATCAAATTTTCCAGCATTTCAAGATAAATTTCTCCATTCAAATTATCAGGAATCAACAGAGGTCCAATTAGGTGGTCTCCCAAAATTCCTTCCCAAACGTTTAGTTTTTCCGGATATTGAGTGTGAGCTCCAATTTCTACAGTTATACAGTTATACAGTCAACCTCTCCATTAAGTGAAAAAGTGCATTCGTCAGAAAAGCAAACGTTGTACAAGAAATTTGGGTTATTGTTGATGCGCTCGGCCATAATTTCGCAAAACTCTTGCCTCCGATCCAAATCATCATCATTCAATTCATGAGTTGATTTAATTTTGTACGGATGGCACTTGTGTTTATGTGTAATTCTGAAAACGTTAGATTGGCTAATAGCGGAAATCGCAGAAAGCTGTCGGACAGATTGCGTGTTTGGCATACGTTGGACATGGCCCAATACCGCCACAGTTGCTCCTTCATCATTCACAGTTCCGCTGGGTGCCCTTTTTTATCCATTACTGAATCCGTCTCAACAAATTTTGAAGTTAATTCCATTACGTACTTATGGCGAACGCTACGTGCAGGACGGTTTCGGTTAAATATCCTTGCAGCCGCTCGGGCACCATTTTGATTTTGGTAATACAGGCTAACCAGCTCAACACATTCTTGAAATGTGAACACCATAATTATTTTTGACATTGTTAACAAATCAGCGAATTAGTAACTCAAGAGATTGATTTTCAATACATGAAATGATCGAAGAAACGTGATAAACACCTTTTAAGAACAAAAAATGAAGGCAAGATAAGGAAAAGATTTTATTTTTTTTCATTTATTAGTTCGAGACAATTTATTATTGTAAGTAATTCAATGGAGGACAATTTGGACATTTGATTTAAAAACGCAGTTTTAATTTTTTTGATTGTAAGCACGATAAAACAATTAATCTTTTTCAGAATGTGATTTTTTTCATACACCGTTGTAAAGACGCTTCCAAGACCTTTCAAATGAAGTATCACTCAACTCCTCTTCCCTATTCAATTTTGAGGGGTTGAAGCGCCCCCTCTTAGAGGGTTGCTTGTTCAAGCCTCAAATATACATTAAAATATATCTCCCAAAGAAAATCATCCGACGTGTTACGGGAAATTTTTCCAATCACTATGGGATAAGAAATATACGGGGTGGCTCGTCTGAGATGGAACACCCTGTATGTAGCGCGTTTCGCAGTAACTTGATTAATGTTGGTGTAGTGATAGTGAAAAATGTATTCAGTATAAATACATACTACCAAAAGTTCTAGTAATTACACAATCACAACTAAAGTCTAATCGTAACTAAAAATGTTATACCGATTTGTTTCATCTCAAACAAATTTATACAGAAGATGTAACATATTCAATTCCATTCGAAAACTAAATTAATTACCCTTATATTAATCTAAATTATCCTAACTTTACTCTAAAATAACAACATTATGGCATCCGCTGATATGCATTGTTTCTTCTCATCACTAAAAAAGTGTGAATTTAATAACCTAATCGAAAGTGTTGCCTAAATGACTTAGGTGCCTACTATTGCTCATTTTTTATATGTAACTATTAATAATATCAATTACAAACAATAGTTCTTTCAGTTTGTGTACTTAACAAAACAATTTAACACAACAAAATATTTGGTTTTGATATTTTTTCATTCATTTTGTATATAAAAATATGTCTCAGGTAATGGAATATATAATTGTTTTCGGAGCTTCAGTATAAGTGTGTTATATATCAGAACATTCCAGGATATTTTTTAGTCATTCATTCTGAGTTCAATCTCCAAGTTGTTAATATTGATGCTTCTGAAAAGACCATTATGTTCAGCAACAGTTAATTGTTGAGTCTTCCATAAACTAACTTCAACTATTTTGATCTATACTGAGGCACTTGGAGTGCAGGACGAGAATATAAGAGTTTGAAGGCAACTAAAATCGAAGAATTCCATTACTTTGACTCATTGATCCGTATCTACGACTTTGCGACAAACAAAAATATGAGAGCAATGAATAAACTGATCTTTGATGAAGAATGTTAGGTTCCCCTTCCTAAAATCATTCTATTAGATCGTTCTTGTCAAATTATATTCTGTCTGTAGGACTATAACGACATCCTTGATAAACGATATCGTTATTCTTTCAAAATTCTAGTTTTTAGACCGTTATAGCATTACCCTTACCAAATAATAACTGATCTCTATTTATATATAGAAAGAACTTTCCAGAAAGGACTAGGATATTCTATAACATACTGGTACGTCAATATGGAGCAAAGAAAAATCTTGAAAATTCTAGACTGTCACCTTGACCAATCCGCCTATTCAGCCCTCTTCTTATTTTCAGTCCAAGCTGTTATTCTGACATTCATAGAACAGGTGTAATATTAGAGCCGGAGACGGTGTCCAATGATCCGTCTATACGTGGAAGGGGGTGGCTGTCTTTTACAGTAACTTGATTTAATTTGCGATAGTCGACGCAGAATCTTGTACTTTCATCTTTCTCAGTTACTAAAACAACTAGAGAACACCACGGTTCAGATGAATCTTCAATAATGTTCTCATCCAACATGTCTTGTATCACATTCGCTATATCTTTTTGTTTAGCGAATGGAAGTCTTCTTGGGTTTTGACGTATCGGTGGTGCATCCCTTGTATAAATTCTATGGTGGACCAAGTTGGCTCGCCCTGTAGATTTTCCGGTTTTAAAAAGGCTAAGGTGATTCAAGACATTTTTTTTGCCTTGCTCGCTTCTTCGGGTGTTAGTTTGCCAAAGTCTTTGATGAGTGTCTCTATAAGTTGGTCTTCGACTTTATTTTGTGGCTCTTTTTCGGGTTTGGGATTATCTCGTAAATTAATTATGCACTTCACTGGTTCACAATATTCCAATTCATGATTTTTCTCTAGTTCAACTGGTCTCATAGATGTATCGGCAACGCGAACGGGAATGTGCTGTTCTATTTTTACCAGATATTTTTCGACATTTTTCTTTAAGATGAGCCCTGATAATGCTTTCTGAATTTGCCGGAATTCTTATTTCTTATATCTTCATCAACTATAACTTTCATTTTGTATAATTAATCATTTCCACCACTGAGGATTACTTCTTCGTTGTCGATGGATACAATTTTGTTTTTCAAATCTATTACAAATTTGTCTTGCATAATATATATACCCAAAACACATTCATCCATAATGTTTGCTACCAAAAATGAGTGAACAATTACCGCGTTTCCAATTCGAATGGATACTGTTACTTGTTCCAAAATCGGAGTAGTATGACCAGTTGCGGTTTCCAGCGCAATGCCTTTAGGCGTTCTTGCGTATTTCTGTGTCAACATATCTGGACGTACAAATGATATAGTTGCCCTAGTGTCGACAATAAATTGGCAATCGTGATTTTCTAGTTGTCCCCTAACAGTTAAATTTCGGCTATTTTTAAACAAAGAATATGTGCGAATCGTGGGGCTTTGAATAGTTTTAGTGGACGACCGCCCCAAATAATCGACTTTTAGTAGTTTTCCTGGTTGCTGGTTTTAGAGCGCCGATCAGATGTTGGTGATCGACTTTGGTATGGAGATGATCTTCTAGGGAAGTTTCTTGTGGCGCAATGAGCTCCATTTCTAACTGGGCTCTGCGAGGATGTACGTTGTCTTGATGTTGTCTGGTTATCCGAGATCTTAATTTGGCTTCGAGATCTTGATGGAACTCTACATGTTCTCTACAGATGTCCAATTCTTCCGCAGTTGGAACGTTTCGGGGATTCTTGAATTGGTGTACGGCTTTGTAGCTTGTCTTTCAGTAGGTTTTCGATCCTAGCCATAACTTCGGTTAAATTCTCTTCCTCAAAGTGCATTGCTCGTAATTTTGGACGTTCAGTTTTGGAAATGGTTTAGCAGCTTCGAATTCTTGAGCAAAAGTTAATACTTCTTGTAGTGTCAGATGGTTGCGTAATCAAAGCGCTTGTTGCATTTTTGTATCTCTTAAACCATCAATGAATGCTTGAACGCCAAACTTTTCTAAAAATTCTTTAGGTGCCTGTGGATAGGCTAAACTCAATAGTCTTTCTATGTCACTTCCATATTCTTGGAGGCTGTCGTCTAATTTTTGCATTCGCATCTTCAATTGACTTTGGAAAATTTGTTTTAAATGTTGCTGTCCATACCTGTTTACTAATGCTTCTAATTCTGTCATAGGTCAAGCTGGTCTGTTTTTAAATCTTTCTCTGTCGTTTTTAAATCTTTCTCCACTGTTTTCAATCTTTTTCTTCTGTTGCCAAATCTTCCTTAACTGTTTTTATGTATTTTTTTAGGCCTTATTCCATTGTGTCTATTTTGTTATCTAAGGCCGCTATTTGACTTTTGAAGGTAGAACTAAAATCGGACAGCACCTCTAATATTTGCTTCGTTTTCTCCTTCTCCACGTTACTCCTGTGTTCCTCTTCTTCCTTTTCTTGTTTCCTATGGTTTTCCTTTTCCTCCTTTTCTTACTTTTTTTTCCGTTCCTTTTCCTTCTTTTTTTGTTTTTCTTGTTTCATAATCTGAAGAAAGCATGCTGGTGCTCCACTATTAGCTTTTATATCGGTGTCGTAATTGGTACTTCTAGTATTGACCATAAATTACTTCTACCGCTGTCACCACTATAATAACTTTCACTACTCTATTCAATACTTGGCAAAATACAATACTACTTTTTAACAATTCAACTTATTAACACATCAAACTATTGACTAACTGACTCTGCCACAACTGATCTCTATTAAGATATAGAAAGAACTTTCCAGAAAGGACTAGAATATTCTATAACATACTAGTACGTCAATAGGGAACAAAATGGAACAATCTTGAAAATTCTAGACTGTCACCTTGACAGGAGACTGTGACTCCTCCACGTATTTAGTCCTCTTCTCATTTTCAGTCCAATCTGTCATTCAGACATTCATAGAACAGGTGTAACAGTATATTTCGTGAGATTGGCTAGTTACAACCCGAGGGAAATACAGACAACCAAGGGAAATATATTCATATTTCCCTTGTAATCAATAGTTTTTTCTGATTGAAACAATATGGTTGTGAAAATGGAGACTTATTGGATAGTATATTTTGGAATTTATCGGATTAGTAACGTTGCTAAGGGTAGTGTTTGTATATATCGTTTATCCGGAAGAAGAGAGTTACATCTCAAAAATCATGAATTTTCATGGGAACGATTTTAAGTTTTGCAATTTTTTCAAAATCAATCCCAGTGCAAATTAAAATAATAAACAGCTACAATTTTTTTGCTCTGTTTCAAGTTTTGTAGGGTGCGAAATAGGCCCGCATGACAAATTTTTTTGGAATAATAGTTTAGAAGAATTTGAAAGATGTTACTTTTTTCTCGCAAATTAATTGATTTTCATAAAAACAAAAAGATTGTCATAAACCTAAATTTTGGTTAATCATTTTAGATAAAAATAAAAAAAAAATCCGTGCAGTGTATCCAACAATTTTATTCTACTTTGAACGATGAACACTTACAATAATCATAACAAATTAACTCCATACAAAAAAACTAACAAAACTTGAAACTGCCGGAATAAACTTCTTGGATTAAGTAAAAATAAACTACAGATTTTTTTAAAAGCCCAAATAGTACATTGGTACACAACGCTTCTTTTGTATTAAAGATAGTAGGCCATTCTTCTTAGCATCGGTAATGCCAGGTTTTCTGTTGTTTTTTTGCTCTGTTTCAAGTTTTGTAGGGTGCGAAAAAGTAACATCTTTCAAATTCTTCTAAACTATTATTCCAAAAAAATTTGTCATGCGGGCATATTTCGCACCCTACAAAACTTGAAACAGAGCAAAAAAACAACAGAAAACCTGGCATTACCGATGCTAAGAAGAATGGCCTACTATCTTTAATACAACTTTTCGCAGATCCACATTTCTTCTCGAATTTGTGATTGGTGCCTCAGAATAATCACTTTGTTGAAACGAAGTTTTATAAAACATGACGTTTGGGTGATCCTTGTCCAGTTTCAAAGCCCTAATCTCGGTCAACTTCACGTTTTTGGGAATATTGATAAATAGGTCTGCAGCTAAAGCTTTCAGGTCAACAAAATCGTTATGACACAATTCGTTCACTTTATACGGTTTCCCGTTTTTTTGCAGCATTTTGGTCTGGTGCGTATATGGGACGGGACTCGATCTCTTGAATTTTTTCACTTGTTTTTCAATCATGGCGTGCATGCTATCACCTTCGCTTTGGCCATGTCCTGTGACACAAAAATTATGGGTGATCGATGTTATACACAAAGACAATGCGTACATGTACATGGCGATCATAAATTTGTTCTTATTTTGCCCAGCACAGTTATCAGAATAGAACACCACGCTGAAATCACCTTGTGTCTGCTGAGCCATTTCTCGAAGATATTTCAAAACACAACTACCGATTTCGTTGGCTCCCCTTTACGCTCCACCTTCATGCCATCAAAAGCATGTTCCTTCTTTTGTCTTTAGGTCGTACAACGTAAAATTGAGTACATTCAACTTAGACACGTAATAAAAGGAGGACGCTTCGCTAGTTGGACAGGGTAACACCGTCTGCAAATCAAAAACGATGACTTTGGTTTTATCATCACTGTTCTTGTCATCTTCTTTTAGTTTCCTGCTTAGGTCTTTCTCTTTGACATGCCTGTTGTACTTTTCTCCAATTTCCAGCTTCTGTTGATCATCTGAATTTCTATATTGCAGACACAGTTCATATCGATCCTTTTTCGGTAAATGCAACGCCAAATTAAATTCCTCATTGAAGAATTTGCTATACATGAAGTAATTAACAAATGTCAATTTCTGTTCTTTGCAGAATGTTACGTAGTCTCTATGCAGATCGGCTCTTTACTAGAATGTGATCGGCAGTAATGACTTTCAATACGGGGTATAGATTGGATGTGATTTCGGACACCATTTCTAATATTTTCGTCTAGTCTTTTGTGGTTTCTGTGCTTCCCTCGCTTGTCACTCTCTACAACGTTGCTACTTTCACAAACACTCTGTTTCTTCAAAATCGTACTTATTACCCTATGGTTTATATCTATGGTAGCCATGAAGAAATATTTGCACACGCGAACTCGTTTCTGCTGAATCAAGAAACATTATGCATTATTGTGATTTCTTGGTACTCTGTTGGAGTATTTATACTTTGGATTAACAGTTTGTATATTTGAAGATATAAATTATCTTTGTTTCTCAACATTTTTCAAATTCCATTATTCATTGAATACTTTGGTTCGCTGATCCAAAGTAATTTTTTCTGAGCATTTCAGTTTACATTTAATGCCACATGGAGGTTTTAGAGACGGACGAGTTGCCTTGGATATCGTTTTCGTGTCGTCTTGATTTTTTCTCACGCTTTTAGAGACGTAGCTTTCAGCACTATTTCTCAATCTTTTAGCCACATTTTTCCTCCAGTTATCAACATTTCTCTTCCTTCTCTTAGCTGTTTATTCGGTTTCACAAGGGTCTTTTATCTTTCTTTTTTTAGTCCTGGGAGGCCCGTCATCTTGCTCATTTTCAGAAGATTACCTCGATTATCAGGCGGCGGTGCATTATAAGTTGGATCTTTGCAGCTGTCATCTGATCCAAATGGATCCTGTAAGGAATTTTTCGAAAAGTCACTTTTTGCGGATAAATCAGAATCTGAAGAGATGGAATCTGATGAAGAATTGGAATCTGATGAAGATTTGGAATCTGATGATGAATCACTTGAATTTTCGTATAAATTAGGTGCGATCGGGACTACTTTCTGTATAAATTTCTGTTCTTTCTTTTTTTTAACGCTTCGTTCGTATTGCTTTCGATACCACTGGATAATAGTATATTCGAGAGTATATTTATCGCATGGAGATCACCTCTTAGCGGGATGTCATTATTTTCCTCCGAGGCCTCACCGGAAACGTTTTCTGCACCATTGCGAGAAAGTACATCATTCCATGTACATGTCTCATTTTTTAAAGACTATCACTATTTTTTTGGGTTTCTTCCAACACCTCGTAATTCACAATGTCTATCAACTCACGAACTGCCGTCTGCTCATTTTTGTTTGACTCAATGCTTTGTTCATGATTAGCATTCATAATATTATTAGCATCCTGATGATATCCGAGTGATGGATGTTTAATTATGTTCAGCATACGCTGTGTTCGCGTAAGTTTGTGTTCATTGTTATTACTGAAAAAAGAAGATTGAGAATAGGCCCTTATTTTGAACTCTCGTTCAGGAGAAGAACGTTACTTTTCAGAATGTAGCAAAAAACAGTTGATATTAAACTTGATATGAATGCTACATTTGAAAATAAAACATAGTTTTAACGTAATTTTTACGAAATACTGTTATAACTAGAGATATAACACTTTTGAAGCAAAATCAGAAATGGTTTTTCTGTTACATTCTCATTTGTAACTCTTTTCGACAACTGAATCATTAGAAAAACTTACCGATGATGGTCACTATACCGTAACATCAAAAAATATCACTGTCTCGTCCCAAGGCAAGAAGTCCAATTTTATTATATCTGGAAATGTAACTCTATTTGACCTAACAAGCGAGGTTTTCTTCGTCAAAGCTGGAGACAAACTAAAATGTACCTGTGTTTCCGATCATGCGCGCAAAAATTCTGTCGATATTACACAGTTACATCCTGCCTTCTATCGGTTCCCAGATGAATTTTTCTCCCCTGAAGAACACACAATTTTAGATTGTTACCATAACAATTGCGGAAATGTCATGATTTTTGAGATGTAACTCTTCTTCCGGATGAACGATATCATGGATGACTGGTTTGATTTTCGCGTTTTGTCACAAATAAATTAGATGTAATGTCAAAATACGTGCTAACACAAGCGGCTAAAGGTTTGAGAATTGCAATTTTTATTTTTTATTCTGAAAAGTAGTGTTACAAATACAGAGACGTTGTTAGTTCCTTTGTGACTTTTATTAAAAAATCAAACATGTCTTATTATTTTTGTTGCTTCAATTGGAACAATATGAGCATTTCATATTCACCTTGGGAAATATTAGTGTGTTATGACATATCGTAACCAAGGCAGTATTGTTCAATATTGAATCAATCAGAAAAAAATTATGTTCATGACAATGACATAAATCAAATACACTTACATGACTGCATTAACAACAACATAGACTATATAATTAATTAATATAAACCAATAAGAATACCAAATTTTCTATAGTTACCACGTATTACAGCGGTTGTTATTATGTAACCTTGATGAACGAATATACGAACCTTGGTATATTCGAATATAATAACATTCGCATATCCATTATAGGTGCGTTTGGTTATTTTGTTCTACGTAGTCAGAGTCATTGTTATTTTGAATTATCTTTATGGAGCTCAGATTGTGATGTTTCTCCTTCAAACTTTAAACACGCCAATCAATACACTTTACCAATCAAATTAAAAACAGTCAGCCCTGCTCAACAATAATAACTGTATAGAATCAAAATAATTTGACACATTGTCAGATTTTGTTGATTTTTCAAAGTCAACTTCATATAACAGATTACCAACATGATTTTATGTAAGATACACAAAAAGTTCAAATTTATTTTTCTCGAAAACGGTTCATGATATCGATTTGAAAGAAGAAAACATTTTTTAGAAAAATTATCTTGAATTTTCCAAATTCGGGGTCGGATACATAAAAAACTTGAAAATAATTTTTTTTAATAAAAATACCTGTTGGTTCCCCCAACTGACACGCTTGTGATGGATCTGAAAAAAATTTAATTAGAGAAAACGACTGGTTTGTAACTGTTTATTGATTATACCAAGTTTGAATATTTTAAGTAACGGTCTTTTTGAGTAATTTGAAGAAAACTCATATGAGGACGTCTTCATCAAAGGGCTGTAGCTCCCTTAGGAATCATTTTCGGATTAAGGTAATTTGAGCTAAATCGACTTAAAATCACCTCTAGTGACCTTACTTTTCGTTTGGCAGGAGATTTTCTGGACACCCTATATATACAAATTAATTTAAAAATTATTAATATCAAGTCATTTATATTTCAATTATGCACACTCTATGATTGGTTATTAAAAATATTAATTCTACAACAATTTTCCCGTGAAATGGATGAAAAAATATCTTCATATTCGGTTCCAATGTGGATTACAAAATTAAAAAACCAAATAAGGCACTGATCAATATGATCCAACTTAAAAACCCAAGTACACATTTATTATTTGTTACCTCCATTATACATTTAATAGAATTAATCTAAATATAATTCGTATGTTTCTTCCTTTTGTGTTTTTCATGATATGTATTAGTTAGGAATTATTTTGTAAAATTTGATATGTATAGAAGTTTTTGTGTGAGAACATCATGTGCTTCAAAACCGTTTTTCATATTATTTATCGCTTTAAGATACGTGGATGTTATCACAGTGTATTTTCATTTCTACTTTGTGCCGTTTTCTTTCTACAATACTAGTTCTATTAGTTCTGAAGCAAATGATATAACTACAATGTAGAAAATAAATGACAAATGCAATTATCGTTAAAATATTTGACAATATTGGATTTATAATAATTTTCATTTGAATACATTATTTTACTTCAATTAGTCTTTCAAATGTGAAACAATACGGTAAGTGACACATTGACAATTCCTTTATATAGCCATAGAATTCACAAGTTATATACGTCAAATAATTCATTTTACTAGAAAAAATAATCATGAAAATGAGTATTTGTTTAAAGGAAATAACTTGGAAAAAGCATTGAAGGAATTTGGAATATTGCTTTCAACCATTTTTTCCTCAACCAACAAAACTACAAGAATTCTTTTGTAGTTACTAAAATGTGTAGAATTATCATTTTATTGATTATTGTCATATATTATTCAGAATCTTTCTTACAACATCTTTCAATATTTGAGGCAAAAGCTTTACGACTTACATACTGTTGGAAAGCTCTTCACCAAATAATGAATATGTCAACCAAAAAAAATTAGTTGGCGAGTATGAGCTTTGCCACAACCACTGGTGTAATCAGGGAAAGCCGTCTCCTGCATTTAATGCTATGGATCGATGTGATGAACTTTTTCTTCCCAATGATTAAAAAGCTTCTTTAAATCTTAGCATTACTTGAACTTAAACTGAATCAACTAAAATTTTTTCTTAGAAATAGAATGGTAAACGAAAGGCTTACAGTCTTCGCTCTCATGAATATTCATCGAAATCTGACGATAGATCTCCAATTCCTCAAAAATTATTAAAAGTTAGCTGAAAGTAGAAAGTTATGAATTTATTTCTGTAAAAATAAGAATCATAAGTCTTAATACATTTTCCATGTATTATTATTTTTTAGTGGGTATCCCAAAACCAAGATTCGGTTATACTTATTTCAGCCTTTCCACCTCAAGTTCCAGTACAGTTTGAGGTTGAACGTAGAAGATCGCCTCAAAAATATAAATCAAAGTCAAGACGGAAGCAGATCTGCAGTGCTGATGCCAATGGAAGAAGGATGGCGGGAAAGGCAATATAGCGTCCGCAGGACCTACCATTCCCTTTTAAGCCCCTTTAAAACCAATAATGAAGGAACCGACGAGGCCGACTGGAAGAAATTTCGCCTCCAATAGAGGTCAGGTATCAGGTGACCTTGCGGGAAAACGCCTTCACCCAGGCACCTCCACGGAGGATACACCAAGAAGACCCCGGTGATAGTAATACCACCGCGCCTTTCCAAACCTTCGCTGAAGCCGCCTTGAGATATCTCAAAGTGGCGATAATAGATACTTGTACCGCCAACCCATACGGAAAGTTAGCGCCAAACGAGCGAGCCTTATCAAAAAGAGGCTAATGGAAGAGATGGACAAGTGGATCTAGACCACCTCCAGCAGCCAAAGCAGTGAACGAAAATTCAATTCGTGGACTTACTCTGGTGAGATTATCAGAATAGTCTGTGATGACGATGTGGTGCTAAACTGTCTTACCGAGGCAACTAGTGCAGGATGCAGTGCTGGCTGTGGTCAGCCTGGATAAGCACCCGAAGCTCACCAGAGTTTCTCTTTGTGTCCCAGGGGATGAAGCTACTTCCACCTCTGATGATCCGGTGAAAGTGCTGTGGAGGCCGAAGGCGCAAAGTCCCGAGGTGTTGATAAACAGGTGGTGCACCTTCCATCATGAGGCTAAGAAGAGCTCCTGTGACACCCGTTCGTCTTCAGAATTGGAGACGGGGACATGGCTGTCTTAAGGAAGAGATCGATGAGGTTGAGCTACGCGCTCACCTCATTGACTGTGAAGACTCCACGCCAAAAACTGGGAGCACCTCTACAGTATTAAAGACAATCCTACAGTTTTGTCCCCTTGGTAAACGTAGAGGTCGTCTCCGAAGACATGGAAGCCCACTCCCCTCTGACAGAAGAGGAGATTGAGGCCAAAGAATGAACCTAAGACACCCAAGCCATGGGCAAAGACGTCGCAAAAAATGTAAACATCGTAGAATGCAACCTTCATCACAGAAAGGTGGCAACGGCAACACTATGTCGCTGCCTTGACGTACTGCAGGGTGCAATAGCACTCATTCAAGAAACTTGGATAATAAAGACCAACATAGTAGAACTCAGTTCACTAACCGGCCAACTTCTAAGCGTATCAAGCAACTGGCATCCTTAGACTGCAATATATGTTCCCAGGCAAATTAACGCCACTCCAATCACACAATTCTGCGCCTCAAATTTAACTGCGGTTAAAGTGGAATGCCGATTGGGACGAGGCAACAGAAGGGAAATGATCCTAGCCATTGGTCTACCTTCCCTCCGACGCAGCCAAACTACCACCCACAAAAGAAAAGGAAGACCTAGTGGACTACTGCCTCAACCAGAAAGTGAAGCTTACTATAAGCTGTCACTCAAACTTTCACCATCTAAGCTGGGGTAGCAAAGATATCAACGCCCGAAGTAAGTCTCGTTATGACTATATCGTTAAAAAAGATCTGTACATCGTAAATAAAGTCACGGAGGCAACCTTCATTACCGCCCGTAGCCGTAGTTATAGACATCACGCTGGCAACAGCTAAAATCTCGAATAAAATTCTAAACTGGCAGGTATCGAGGACATCTCACTGTTTAACCACCGCTGGCTGAATTATACGTTAAATTAGGAGCCCCGTGAAGTCTCGCGACCCGAAGAGAATAGATGTAGATTTTCACACTAGATTCTTGGAAGGCGTCTTACGTGACGAAGGGGTTTCGAACCCGTGAACTAATGAAGAGCTGGAAATAGAGGCAGTATGTATCCAAAATTTGGTAATTTATGTTTACAAAAAATCCAGCCCAACCAGGATGGTCTAAAATCGTGGCGAAACCAACGTCTGGTGGCGCACCGAACTAGAATACCTTAAGAAGCCAGCAACAAGAGCTGCTAACAATGCCAAACGTACCAAACTCCGAGAGGACTGAGATCTATACCAATCATACCATAGAGAGTTCAAGAAAGTCTGTAGACAAAAGCAGAGGGCGGCCCGGAGAGCCTATTGTGACTAAGTAGAAGATTTACCACAGGTATCCAGACTTTAAAAATTGGTCTCCAAAGACCTCCATCGGATTATAGGCCTACTGAAGAGGCATAATGGAAAAAGAGACCTCCAACTTCCGAAAAAGTGCCCATATTCTGATGGAAACAATTTGACCCGCTTCTATTGTCTCTGCAACTTCAAACTGGCAAGAACAAGTAAGCACTCTCTTACCAAATGACTGTTATCTTACCATAAAGGTCATCCGTGAGGACAGGATCAAATGGGCTGCATCTCTCTTCACCCCTTTCAAAGCCCCAGTGTTGTTGGCATATTTCCAGTCCTAATACAATGGGGACTGAAAAACCTCACGCCGCACCAGGTGGGAATCTTCAGACCTTCTCTAGCCTTGAGGTAAATTCCAAGAATGTGGAAAAAAGTGAGAGTGGTCTTCGTACCAAAACAAGGTAGGATGGGTTACATCCTACCAAAGGCATTCCGGCCAATTAGCCTGACTCGTTCTCCTTAAAGACGATGGGAAGGTTATGCGAGAGATGAAGTATTCGTAACCCACTTCATCCAAATCAAGATACATATACCCTGGGTAGATCTACAGAACCGGCACTATACCAGGTAATTAGCAGAATCAAAAGATCGCTAGATAATACAGCATGAACCCTGGGTGTATTCATAGAATTATAGAGGGGGCGTTTGATAAAACGACCTTTCCGAAAATCACCCAGCAACTCCAGGCTAAGAACGCACCTCTAGCGGTGAGCGAATGGATATTTAGTATGCTCTTCAACAGAGCAATAACCATAATTGTAGAAGACATTACGGTTAAAGGAGTGTCAACGATCGAGTGTCCGCAGGGTGGGGTGTTATCACCACTTTTTTGGAACATAGTTCTGGACATTTTGATCAATCATACATCAGATTCTACACAATAGCATATGCAGATGGTAAATTTGAGAACGTACTTTGCGAAAGAACTCCAATTGCTCTCAAATCTATAGAAACGTGGTGAAAGAAACTTTCACTGTCTATCAATCCCAAGAAGACTGAGATAGTCCTGTTTGTCAGCATAAGGAGAATCTCCCCGTAAAATTCTCGATTGCAACTTAACTTTTCTGAAGAGGTGAAATATCATGGTATTGTCCTCGTGAAAAATGTTATGTGGAACTCTCCCTTAGATAACAGAGTGAATAGAGTATATATTGCCTATGAACAGTGCCGAAGAACCGTGTGGTCTACTGGATCTTCACAGCAGTGATTAGACCTATGCTATCATACGGAGCCATTGTCTAGAAAGAAAAACAAGGATGCCGACTATCCAAGAATACCCTTGAGAGACTTGACGAATCAACGCCAAATAAATACTTTGCAATGTCCAGGTCGAACATACGGCTGGTTGTGGGATTCCTGACTGGTCAATGCCAACTACGGAAACACCTTCATACGATGAGGTTAACAGACACACCAACATGCAGAAAGTGTGATCGAGAAGACGAAACTGTGGAATACATCTATAAAAGTGTACGCATTCGACGAGCATTGGCCAACAGCTGCTCACATAAGTGAGATGGCACCATGCGACTTGTCCATCTTCCTAGAACTGGCAGGATGACCTGAGCGCTGTGGGTACAACTCACTACCCCAACTCTATATATACAGATACTTATTTCAGCATAGAGAATTTCCCTCCTCATTAATAAAATCAATACCCTGTTTAGCATGAACTGTAACGAAGCGGATCTTATTTTATTAATATATCGTTTTTAAATTATACGGTCACTTGTAGTTAAAACATTTGTTGTAAGAAATGCATATGCATATCGAACCGGCATTGATTGATAATTAACACATTGTTAAAATATTCCATGGAATATTTGTATAGATCCTTAAAAATTTGTTATTGTCAAATATTTTGAAACTTAATTATCTCATTTGGCAACAATATATGAAGCTTCTCTTCAGTATAAACTTTTCAGAAGGCGGCTGAAGAAGAGTTTCAATTAGCAGTATGTTAACAAAAATTCCTTAGCCTAATAGAATGATGGTATCATGGCTCCAGATATTATTGCCAAATAGTGATAAATTAATGAATATTAGCAATCAACTGGTATGCACAATTTATTCAACTACCGTAATTGAGCAGATTAATTAAATAATTGATATAAAACCGGTCTTGGTACAATGAATTACGACAATCATGTCAGTTTCATGAGATAAGCTTATCAGTTTCTTCAAATATCCATCGTTTTAATAATTATTGAGCTTCAGCACAAATTAATGTGCCCGTCAGAATGCTATTGTTTGAAAAATAACATCGACGTTGTTGATGCTACATATTTGTTTAATTAAATTTAAACTTCTTATTATGACAACAAAAAATGCTATACACCGTGAGATGTTATGATCTATTTTTATAACAGATATTGTGTGTGTTCTCAACCATGATAAACTAATTTTAGTAGTAATTTTATTCCGCACCTTGTCAAAGCAGTTGATATGTGAGTGGGAGTGTAAGAAACTTTTAAACTACAGATATCAATGGATTTTACGCTTTATTAACTTTTCATATATAGAAGTTTATAATCGATTCAACCTCTTGGTAAACTTTAATCTCTTAAACTTCAGTAACAAACTTCTTTATGCCTGTTTAAGTGGCATTAAGATTTCTGGGGAATTGCGCAACGTTGGAAATATGATCTGCAAGTTATTTAAAAAGCGAGCTTCGAATAGTTTGTTATCCAGGGAGCTCCTAAAATATACGAAGAAACAAATTGTAGACGTTATTTCTCCACATTTTATTTTAATAATCAACTTCTAATGAAATTATGATTGAATAACTATTATTGCCTGTAGGTTTTCTACCGAAGGTTTTGGATTAAATGAAAAATCAGTTGGGTATATTGGTACAAATCTTTTGTTACGATTAGCCTAAGCAAAAGATATCTACTGATTACTTGATGTATTCTATCTTTCTATCTTTTGAAAACAATACTCCGAATGTGTAAGAATACATAGGTATTACAAAAGCAAAATTATGAGAATATCTTATCAACAAGAGACACAATTTTAAGTTTCTACGCCATGAAGGAGAATTTGAATTGATGAGGTAAGTTCATGTTTGATATAATTATTTGAAAGATGAATATATTGAAAAATATTGAACCAAGACCAGATTTTGATGTTTTGGTTTCCATTTGTTTTGGTTTCCATTTGTTTGCTCATCAAGGTAAAATTTGACAATCTAAAATAATGATACGAATATATTGTTCAGCAAATACTCATTGTTGTTTTCTAAGAGGCCACATATTATAAGATTATGATTTAATGTAATTATAATTACTCTTATACAGCTTTGATCTGGTTATTTCACTAGAAAGACAGAGCAACAATAAGATCATATTCGAACCTACAAATAACATTTGTCTTCATAAAAATGTGGAAACCAATAGTTTTGATTAGTACCTACCAATAAAAATGGAAAAAAATGCGCTGTCTAAAATTTTACCTTGATCGGTCTCAATATTTGATGGATCAAAATTTAAACTAACCTAGAAACTAAATCAACATTATTCCTCTGGCCAGCCGAGATCTTCTCCGACAAGCTCATAAAATTTTTGGTTATGCTCACCAAAGTATTTTCTTAGTTTTGATATAACTTCAGGGTCCACTCTTGGATGCTTCCTTCCTTTTGTTTCTCGCAGGCATCTATAAAATATATGTGTTAGACAAATTTTTTTCGAAAGTAATACAAAATGATTCAAAATGTCAAGTTAGTTTCAGTCGATCAAAATGACCTTTACTTTGACGTCACAAACAGTAAAATGAGAAAACACAAACTTTATACATTCTATCCTTTTCTACTGACAGTAGAAATACATGTTCTTTAGGATGCCTTAATATAACATCATAATGTTGAAAATAGAAAGCGACAGTCAAAATTAATTAGGTTCTATTCATAAGGATTCATTTTCATCTCTTCTGACAGTTGTGATTTAAGAAAATCTTTATATTGTAATTTTCTAGAAAAATGAATATTTATTCATTGAAGTGGGGCAGTCCATGGACATGGCAGAAATTCAAAAAAACAGGACCAAACGTAGTTATGAAGAAATAATTACACCCCCTCCTCAAACTTATGAAAATGAACTGGCGAACTCAAATAGATCTTCTTTTGCCAAACCAAACAGACCGCACAAAAAACCAAAAAACAAACAGGATATCTCTACAGAAACTCTCATGACACCAGTTAGAAAAGTTATTTCTGAACAAAATCCTCTGTTCGTCTCAGACTACAATCAGATATCTGATCAATTCGAAAACGTCTACGGTTCACCTGACACAATCGGCATAATAGAAAATTACACAAGTAATTTTGCGGCATTAATAGACATGTTAACAACAATTCACCTATTTTTCGAACACAGGTCAATCAAAAGTAGATGAACTAAACTTAACAAGAAACTTTTATCCCAACTGCAAAAGAGCATACCAGAAACAGACGTTTCAGAAACAGAAATTGAGTCATCACAAACATCAACCTACTAATCCAAAAATATATCTTCTCTTTCCAATTTTTTTAAATCTCCATGGCTCTTACATCAATGGAATATCAACAGCTTTTATAACAATTTACCAATGCTGCGAGTTATCCTACCCAAACATAACTGTGAGGTTGTTTGTCTTCTAGAAACCAATTTGAAAAACAATAATAACGAACCCCTTAGGCAATCAAACTAATGCAGAAATAGCGGAGGAGTAGCAATACTTGTAAAGAATTCTCTACATGCTGGAGAAATCACAATCCGCACCAACCTAGAGGCCGTAGCTATTAAACTCCACACTAACCCAAAAATGGATATTTGCAACTTATATATTCCTCCAGCAACCCAAGTAGACGCTGAAAAGCTGACTGAGTGATTAGAACAAATTCCCCAACCTAAGATAATACTTGGCAACTTCAATGCTCACAACTTTATGCGGAGATCAACATCAATAAACTACAGAGGTCGCTTACTAGAAGATATTATCGAAAATACTCATCTATCTATTCTAAATGATGGAAGGTCAACCAGGTTTAACATACAGATAGGCCAAGGCTCTTCTATCGACCTCACTATTTGTGATCCTACCCTGACTCCGACACTTTCTTGGGACAGATTGGATTACACATACAACAGTGACCACTATCCAATTGTTATTCAAAACAACAGAAATCTAAATAACAAACACGACCTCTATCCAAAATGGAACTTAAAAAAGGCAAACTGGAATCTTTTCGAAATCTTAATTGCGAATAATATGGCAGCTTACACAACATCAGCAGATATAGACAATACTTTAGAAAATTTTGTCACCATTATTCAACGAGCAGTGGACCTATCGGTAGGAAGAACCTCTTGTCTGAAACGACGCAATCCAGTGCCATGGTGAAATAGTGACTGTGAACCAGCAATCAAGAGTAACAAAACTGCTTTGTACAGATATAAAAGACCCAGTACTACTGAAAACCAAATTAAATTATCAAAAACGCGAGCCAAAGCTAGACTTACCATAAAAAACACTAAACGCAAGTCCTGGACAGAATACATATCTACATCAAATTCTGAAATACCCATGTCTGACGCGTGGGAAAAGATACGGAAAAAATCTGGACTGTATAAACATCATATAATACTAACCCCGGAGAAAGGTGGACAGATGACCTCCGATAACTCCAGAATAGTTTCAATACTAACTAACACCTACGGTTCCAGCACAGGTAATTACGATGACCCTTTGTTGCTTATAAGAAGCGAGAAGAACAGATAGAGGTGATAATCCAATTCGACCAAAATGAACCTATGAATCTACCTATTACCATCGAAGAATACAAAGAAGCTCTCTCAAGTCTGGAAGAAACGTCACCAGGACCAGTTGAAGTTCCAACAATCTTCTTAAAACATCTTCCTCCAAATGCCCACGAATACCACCTTAACCTGTTCCATACCATTGGGCTGCAACATCATCTACCTAAAAAATTGCATGAATCCATAATAACACCAATACTAAAATCACAAAGCATAAAAACAAATCCTGAGTCTCATCGACCAATATCTTTGACATGCGCAATGTGCAAACTGATGGAAAAAATTATAAACAACAGGCTACTGTGGACTTTAATGAAACGAAACCTTATCATACCGGAATAAAGTGGTTTTAGACAACATCGATCGGCCTTGGACAATATTATAGATTTAGAGAGTGAAGTCAATGAAGCATTCGCCCTAAAAATTAGTTGTTTAGCCGTTTTCTTTGACGTTAACCAAGCTTTTGACACTGTTTGGCATGACTTGATCATAAAAAAGCTACACTGCCCAATTTTAATTAAGAACTTCCTGAAAAATCGAACATTCAAAGTGAGAACCAATGACATCACATCCGATAAAACATATTTTGAAAATGGCATACCTCAAGGGTCAGTCATAAGTCCTACGCTGTTCATCGTCGCAACCAACGACATCTTACAAAACTTACAATTACCTTTAAAAGCTCGATTGTATTATTAAGCAAAAATAGCTGGAAGTGTGAGGTCCCCACTTCGCTGCGCGAACGATAAAGATAGAACGCATTCGGAAGGAAAAGAATACTCAAGGCGCTTAACAATATCTGTCGATGTTGGTACAGTCCAGTGCACAATTGATATAAAAATTGTTTACCTATAAAATCAAGGCGATAAAAACTAGGAAATTTCTTTGCGTTGTGTATTTATTTATATTATTCTGAAAAAATATGTAATAAAACGTAACAAGAGTATGGAAATATATTGAAAACGGAAATAAACCGGTATACTTGTCCGTACAGATAAATTTCACTATTCCACGATGATATTTAATAGTGGAATAGTGAAATTCATTTGTACCAATAAAAGTAAGTAGATAATGGGTCACTTCGGGACCGGAAGCTCGAAAGGAGACGCCATTTTTTATCCATCGAATGAAGGTAACCTAACATAGCAACCCCACCTAAAACGGGGGTAACCTAACATAACAACCCCCACCTTAAACCTGTGTAGCGGAAGTAAACCCCACAAACCTAACACAGCAACCACCACCTAAAACCTGTGTAGCGGAAGTAAGCCCCACGAAAACGTACCGGAAGGCGGCCATCTTGGATTTCTGCGCACGCGCCGGGGACGTCGTATGTGTCATCTGTCAAATGTCTCATCTGTCATATAGGTAAGAAAACCACATTACATTACTTTCGGCGAAGCAGTTTCGGCGACCCCCTCCCCTTCTCGCACGCGTTTCTGCGATAGCATAACTACGGGAAGTAATATTTTTTAACGCTCAGTATTCGATTTTCGCTGAAACTGTTAACATGGCCAGCTCCAAAATGTTTAGTGTTTCCCAACTTTATGGTAGGTAGGTCAAACCGACCGATGAGAGATTTGGATTATGGCTCTTGTTGGAAAATTTGGAAGATAGCAATCTGATTACAGATATTGGAAATATTAAATACACGGAAGGCGAACAGCCGCTGGAAGATGGACTTATACCAATGACAGAACCATTTTGTGACAACATAATGCTTGTAAAGGTATGCAGCTTAGAGGACTGCGATGTAAATTCTAAACTTGTCATAAAAGAAATATGTGGTTCTTTTAATAGTTATATACGTGGAAAATTTGGCGAATTGGTTTCTGCAAAACATGGTGTTAAAGCTAAGCTGCCTTTCCTCCTATTAAGTAACAACCCACTTGCCATTGGAACAAGAGAAGTAATCGGAGAAGATTTGGAAATTATTAGAAGAAAACATAAAGAACCGATGTGCATTCCATACAAAGTAGAATTGGCGGACGTTAAACTCGACAGGTTACTTGAAGAAATACCGGATATATTGGAGCAACTCCGAAAGGAAGATTACTACCTAATGGACTTGGACATGACGCAGGATTTTGCAGGAATTTTTAACAAAGAAGAAATGATTAATTATTTAACAAACAACTTTAACTTTCGCATCCAAGGAGAGTACAAGGAAAGGTGCAACGTTATTGTAAACAATGATAAAACAGTTGGCATAGATTGCCTTACGTGGCTCACATCAAGGCAAGGGCAAGGGTTAAAATATTCAACAAATTTATTTGTCAAATAACCAGTCCTGGAGTTAACAAGAGCATTGGAAACCATATTATAGATTTCGTCAACTGCCCAGACGCAAGATTGAAGGAAACTTTCTTTTCTGAATTGGCCAAGAAGCATGGTATTACCAGATTAGAAGCTACGATATATAACTACCCAATTGAAAATTTCCATGGAGAAGGTTACAGTCCTTTAGAAGATTGTATAACTCTGCTACAAGATACTAAGTTGTACTTCCAAAATTCTCCGTTATACTCTGTTTAGATTGCAAAAATGTGTACAAAGTTGACCGAGAGTCTACAAAACAGCTGTCTTGTGTTTAACAATATGCTGCAATATGTTTATTGGGGTAACAGTAATACAAGAAAGTTGACGGGATTACAAATAAATTTACAAAAAGAATCCGACGCAACGAAGGAGGTTATAAATTACATTCTCTCTGCATGCAGCTTTAATTGCCTTCCTATTAACCATATAGAAGTTGTAGAAGAAAAGGAGAACAGAGACAATGTCCGAATTATACAAAAATGTTACATTAAAGCTGGAGAGGCCTACTTTCCTAGGTCCAGCACCCCATTTTCTACTATACCGGAAAATATCGACATACAGGACGCTGGACTCATATCTTTAGATAATTTGGTTGCACGTGTTTTAAGGAAGAAAACCAATAAAACAAACAAACTTTCTCCTTATAATATTAAAGGAATCAACCCCCTGTCGCAAGCTTACATTACATCGACAAGGAAACGAAAACAGGAAATGGATGAGCTAGATACCAAGAGGCGGAAGCTGGATTTTCTCGAAAAGTCAACTGCAATTAAGGAAGAATATAGAAGTCTACTGGAGGAAGAAGAGAAAATAACACAATTGAGGGAGAGATTAGAAAACTGTTTTTATAGCCATTGGATGAACCTAGACCCAGCAGGTGTGCATAAAGTGTCGGCGATTACCATATACAATAAAAACAAATATACTTATGTTGGTGTGTTAGCGGAGAAGGATGGCATGAAAAATGTCTACTTCTTAAAGGGTTACTACAAAAATATATTTCTAAGTGTTTACAACAATAGAACAGCTCTTATTGCAGATGGTTATATTACAATACTTTATATTAATGGTATGGAGATGATATGTTTGCCTACGGAAGAAACGTTTGTAACGTTTCCTACCAATGGTATTACGTCTTACCAAGGCAACACATTCGCCGAGATAGAAAATTTAAAGTTTTACACGGAGGTATGGAAGAATATCCCTTTTACCCAAGAAGATATGACTCAAATTAAAAATATTACCATGCAGAAGATAAAAGATCGTATTAAATTTAGACATTGCCAACGCTAAGAACAAGTTGCCGAAGTAACAGAAATGGCAATTGCACACGCCAGCCATAGCAAACCCCACGAAAACATGTATTGTGTGGTGCGTCATTTGTCACGTGTGTCAACTGCCATCTATCATCTGTATAGTAAACCTAAGGAAACTTGTGTTCTGTGTCACCTATCTACCTTCTTGTCTTCTGTGGTGTGCGAGTGTCAGCTAACCTTCTGCTACCCCTGTTGTGTGTGTCTTCTGTCATATATTAAGTGACGCACCACCTCCCTTAACCCATATCTTGAGAAAATAGGACCAGAACAACACTGGTTGGGATAAACAAAACAGTAACAAAACAATATTTTTTTAATTGTTTTTATTTACAATAATACAAACAATTATTACAAACAAAATACAACTCTTTCTATTTTTCTATTAGGCATATGTTTAATTTTATCTATTTTTATCTTAATTTTATAACTTAGGTCCATTTCTGCAAATTCTTTTTCCAACCAATAGTTCGAGCAATAGAAAATTTCCGAATTTTCAACCTGTAATATGTAACGGAGTCTCTCTCTGTGCTTAACTTCCTTTATAGCGGCAATTGCCATTTCTGCTCCTTCGGCAACTTGTTCTAAGCGTTGGCAATGTCTAAATTTAATACGATCTTTTATCTTCTGCATGGTAATATTTTCAATTTGAGTCATATCTTCTTGGGTAGAAGGGATATTCTTCCATACCTCCGTGTAAAACTTCAAATTTTCTATCTCGGCGAATGTGTTGCCTTGGTAAGACGTAATACCATTGGTGGTAAACGTTACAAACGTTTCTTCCGTAGGCAAACATATTATCTCCATACCATTATTATAAAGTATTGTAATATAACCATCTGCAATAAGAGCTGCTCTATTGTTGTAAACACTTAGAAATATATTTTTCTAGTAACCCTTTAAGAAGTAGACATTTTTTATGCCATCCTTTTCCGCTAACACACCAACATAAGTATATTTGTTTTTATTGTATTTGGTAAACGCCGACACTCTATGCACACCTGCTGGGTCTAGGTTTATCCAATGGCTATAAAAATAGTTTTCTAATCTCTCCCTCAATTGTGTTATTTTCTCTTCTTTTTCCAGTAGACTTCTATATTCTTCCTTAATTGCAGTTGACTTTTCGAGAAAATCCAGCTTCCGCCTCTTGGTATCTAGCTCATCCATTTCCTGTTTTCGTTTCCTTGTCGATGTTATGTAAGCTCGCGACAGGGGGTTGATTCCATTAATATTATAAGGAGAAAGTTTGATTGTTTCATTGGTTCTCTTCCCTAAAACACGTGCAACCAATTTATCTATAGATATGAGTCCAGCGTCCTGTATGTCGATATTTTCCGGTATAGTAGAAAATGGGGTGCTGGACCTAGAAAAGTAGGCCTCTCCAGCTTTAAAGTAACATTTTTGTATAATTCGGACATTGTCTCTGTTCTCCTTTTCTTCTACAACTTCTATATGGTTAATAGGAAGGCAATTGAAGCTGCATGCAGAGAGAATGTAATTTATAACCTTCTTCCTTGCGTCGGATTTTTTTTGTAAATTTATTTGTAATCCCGTCAACTTTCTTGTATTACTGTTACCCCAATAAACATATCGCAGCATATTGTTAAACACAAGACAACAGCTGTTCTGTAGACTCTCGGTCAACTTTGTCCACATTTTTGCAATCGAAACAGAGTATAACGGAGAATTTTGGAAGTACAACTTAGTATCTTGTAGCAGAGTTATACAATCTTCTAAAGGACTGTAACCTTCTCCATGGAAACTTTCAATTGGGTAGTTATATATCGTAGCTTCTAATCTGGTAATACCATGCTTCTTGGCCAATGCAGAAGAGAAAGTTTCCTTCAATCTTGCGTCTGGGCAGTTGACGAAATCTATAATATTTTTTCCAATGCTCTTGTTAACTCCAGGACTGGTTATTTGACAAATAAATTTGTTGTATATTTTAACCCTTGCATTAGATGTGAGCCACGTAAAGTAATCTATGCCAACGGTTTTATCATTGTTTACAATAACGTTGCACCTTTCCTTGTACTCTCCTTGGATGCAAAAGTTAAAGTTGTTTGTTAAATAATTAATCATTTCTTCTTTGTAAAAAATTCCTGCAAAATCCTGCGTCATGTCCAAGTCCATTAGGTAGTAATCTTCCTTTCGGAGTTGCTCCAATATATCCGGTATTTCTTCAAGTAACCTGTCGAGTTTAACGTCCGCCAATTCTACTTTGTATGGAATGCACATCGGTTCTTTATGTTTCCTTCTAATAATTTCCAAATCTTCTCCGATTACTTCTCTTGTTCCAATGGCAAGTGGGTTGTTACTTAATAGGAGGAAAGGCAGCTTAGCTTTAACACCATGTTTTGCAGAAACCAATTCGCCAAATTTTCCACGTATATAACTATTAAAAGAACCACATATTTATTTTTTGACAAGTTTAGAATTTACATCGCAGTCCTCTAAGCCGCATACCTTTACAAGCATTATGTTGTCACAAAATGGTTCTGTAATTGGTATAAGTCGATCTTCCAGCGGCTGTTCGCCTTCCGTGTATTTAATATTTCCAATATCTGTAATCAGATTGCTACCTCCCAAATTTTCCAACAAGAGCCATAATCCAAATCTCTCATCGGTTGGTTTGACCTTCCTACCATAAAGTTGGGAAACACTAAACATTTTGGAGCTGGCCATGTTAACAGTTTCAGCGAAAATCGAATACTGAGCGTTAAAAAATGTTACTTCCCGTAGTTATGCTATCGCAGAAACGCGTGCGAGAAGGGGTGGGGGTCGCCGAAACTGCTTCGCCGAAAGTAAAGCAATGTGGTTTTCTTACCTATATGATAGAGCTTTTTTATATACGGAATCTACCAAAAAAGATGCAATATAGGTGTTATAAATTTGTGGAATAGGTATATATTTCTTATATACGGGGTGTAGTCATAAAATATGTTTAATGCACAGTCGTTATGGTATTATTTTGGGTAAGCGACGCATCAGTTGGATGGGCAGAGAGAAAAATAGCAGTATTTTGGACATGCGCAATGGTTACAGCAGTGCTTATGATTTTTGTTATCAGAAGAGCATAGACGCAAATTGAAGGAATTCAATAAAAAAGTAAGAACGGTATAACAGTGCAATGATATTTAAAACCAAGGAAACTATATCTGCTGATCATTATAATTACTACTTAAGAAGACAGTTTGAAAGTGGAGAGAACTCCCTAGATTTATCTGTTCTTTGAAGACATATTGTGGGTCTCCTAAGTGGCTTCAAATTTCTAACTCTAAATCCAGTTCTTGTTATGTATCACAAATATGTTGTACTTCTAGTTTTGTATTAGGTGTCAATGAAATTCCATACATTGTTAAAATCTTGAACTGAGGAATGAAATCAATAACGTTACTTTTTATAAAGACAGAATGGTTATGAAATTTAAATAATATTCCTAGAAATTGACGACGAACGAAATCAAGGTGTATATTAACATAAGATTCCAAATTATGTTAACCGATAAACACCCAAGCTAATCAACGAGTTTTTCCGTTTTCGTCATTCAAGATACCATAGGAACTAAATTAACGATATACGAGTGAAATCAAAAGTGTCTATTAATAAAAATATTATTGAAATAGATCTCTCTCATTGTAATAATTTTTACGGTGCTGAATGATGTAATCTAAAATTCGATATACAGTGTGTACAAAAAGATGTATCTCAGTTGTTATTGGCTAGATTTTAATCGGACAAACGACGTTATAGATTATTTCGATATACGGTGTGTACAAAAAGGTGTATCTCAGTTGTTATTGGCTAGATTTTAATGGGACAAACGACGTTATAGATTATTTGTTTATATAGAGGATGACAAAAAGGCAATCTGCTGTTATTCCATCGAGCAAACGGCGTTATAGACCATCTTTTGTCGATATATGCCATATAAGCTATGTTGATCGATTTTATCATTTCTCTTGATATCTAGCACTGTTTACCGAGAACTAGTAACATTGAGCGACGATAGATTCAACCTAATGTAGCTTATTTATGTAAATTTCTACGATATTTGCCTATCATAACAGATATATGGCTAATATTGGAAGTTTATAGAACGATTTAGACGAATGCATCGATTTTGACCAAAACTAAGTCCACCTTTGGTTATCCCATCTTTTATCTTTATATGACACATAACTAGGTCTACTGTGCGATTTTGTCATTTCTCACGATATTTAGCACTATTTATCAAAACTAGTAACATCAACCAACATTTAGATAGATTTAACCCAGCATTAAATATATTAAGAAATATATGACCAATATTACAAGTTTCTAGAACGATACAGACAAATGCATCGATTTTATGCATAACAAAGTCCAGTTTTCTTTTGTCGATATATGCCATATGAGCTATGATGATCGATTTTATCATTTCTCTTGATATTTAGCACTGTTTAGTGAGAACTAGTAACAATAAGCGACGATAGATTCGACCTAATCTAGCATATTCACGTAAATTTCCGCGATATATGCCTATTATAACAGATATATGGCTAATATTGGAAGTTTCTAGAACGATTTAGACGAATGCATCGATTTTGACCAAAACTAAGTCCACCTTTGGTTATCCCATCTTTTGTCTTTATATGCTATATAACTAGGTCTACTGAGCGATTTTGTCATTTCTCACGATATTTATCACTATTTATCAAGAACTAGTAACATTAACCGGCATTTAGATAGATTTAACCTAGCATTAAATATGTAGATGTCCACGATATCTACCAATAATAACAAATAAATGGCTAATATTGGAAGTTTCTAGGACGATTCATACAAATTCATCGATTTTGAGTAAAACTAAGTCCACCTTTGGTTATCCCATCGTTTGTCTTTATATCATAAGAGTAGCGTTCGTCGACATCCAAGGATTCATCGTGGATGGACACTTTGTTCCTAAGGAACTCACCATCGAAATTGGTTACAAGCAAAGTCACTACATGTTTTTGTCACCTCAATCGTTTGATACATTAAGTGAGCGTGATAAGAAAACTACGTCATATCTGGAAAAGAACGTGCATGGCATTCGATATTCTTCAGGTGACATAGAATATACCAAAATAAATGATATATTGGAAGCTAAGCTATTGTATGCTGCAGACTTTATTCACGTACGTGGACAGCCAAAAGCCGAATTTCTACTAAAGAAATGTCACATTTTTAGTGTGTTTCCCCACATTATTGATGTTTGCATGTTTGAAGGTACATCATTTGCTACAGGAAACTTTAAACGAGATCCAAATCCTTGCCACACTAATGGGCTATACTATTGTGCCAAAAGAAATGTAGAACGTCTCCGACAATGGTTTTTAAATACTATATTACCTTTGTAATGTCTAAATAAGAAACATAAATTGTATTGAATTGATTTTTTATTAAAATTCCTACTCATCGGCTGATATATTACATGACGATTTAAATTTGCGTTTAACAATTATCAGTAGAATTTTAACTATTAAAACAAATATGGATGCTAATATTATATATGATAATGAAAAAATATTGTGAAGCTCATCTTTCATGTTGCTGCTTCTGCAGCTGCTGCGGGGAGTGGTGTCGTTGCTCATATTGAAGTCTTGTAGGTTGGATCCTGTTTAATGGATATATCGTTTGTGGTGTCTGAGGTCTAAAAATGTGATCTAAGGCACTCGAAATCTCTTGTTGTTGTTGTATTTCGTTTTGTAATTCTTCGGGTACCCAATTAATTGTAAGATTTTCCCATTAATTTGAGTCACCTATGCAAAGGTTTTTAATTTGCATCATAAACATTCGCTTATCTTCATAAAAAGTAATGTCCTTAGTTACTTGATTTATTTTTAGCATAAATTCCTCAATTCGATGTCTGTACTCGACAAAAGACATACCGATAATGATTTATTTTCCCCAACAAATAGACTCCAAGTAAATATATATATAGTTTGACGTAAGCGTCACATGTAACATCACAACAATACCAGATATACATTGTTGTGCCCTTACGATACCTTTATGTCGAATCCTTCTATATCGAACGATGTAGTAACGTACCTAACACCGTTTATTCGATGAAATAACAGCAGAGTGCCTTTTTGACTTCCTGTATATAAAAAATAATCTATAACGTTGTTTGTTTCCGTGAAAATCTGACCAATAACAACGGAGATACATCGTATCGTCTTATGGTATCTTTATGTCAACACCCTGTATATCGAATTTTAGATTACATCATTCAACGCCGTAAAAATTATTACAATGAGAAAGATCTATTGGGGTTTGCTATGTTAGGTTAGCTCCATTGTGCGCACACAAAAGGGCTAACCTAACATAGCAAACCCCACGAAAACATGTATTATGTGGTGCGTCATCTGTCACGTGTGTCAACTGCCATGTATCATCTGTATGGCAAACCTAAGAAAACTTGTGTTCTGTGTCACCTATCTACCTTCTTGTCTTCTGTGGTGTGCGAGTGTCAGCTAACCTTCTGCTACCCCTGTTGTGTGTGTCTTCTGTCATATATTGAATGACGCACCACCTTCCTTAACCCATATCTTTAGGAAATAGGATCAGAACAACACTGGTTGGGATAAACAAAACAGTAACAAAACAATATTTTTTTAATCGTTCTTAGTTACAATGATACAAACAATTATTACACACAAAATACAACTCTTTCCTTTTTTCTATTAGGCGAATGCTTAATTTTATCTATTTTTATCTCAATTATTTAACTTAGATCCATTTCTGCAAATTCTTTTTCCAACCAATAGTTCGAGCAATAGAAAATTTCCGAATTTTCAACCTGTAGTATGTAACGAAGTCTCTCTCTGTGCTTAACTTCCTTTATAGCGCCAATTACCGTTCCTGTTCCTTCGGCAACTTGTTCTAAGTGTTGGCTATGTCTAAATTTAATACGATCTTTCATCTTCTGCATGGTAATATTTTCAATTTGAGTCATATCTTCTTGGGTAAAAGAGATATTCTTCCATACCTCCGTGTAAAACTTTAAATTTTCTATCTTGGCGAATGTGTTGCCTTGGTAAGACGTAATACCATTGGTAGTAAACGTAACAAACGTTTCTTCTGTAGGCAAACATATTATCTCCATACCATCATTATAAAGTATTGTAATATAACCATCTGCAATAAGAGCTGCTCTATTGTTGTAAACACTTTGAAATATATTTTTCTAGTAACCCTTTAAGAAGTAGACATTGCGATCCTTTTCCGCTAACACAACAACATAAGTATATTTGTATTCATTGTTTATGGTGAACGCCGACACTTTATACACACCTGCTGGGTCTAGGTTTGCCCAGTGGCTATAAAAATAGTTTCCTAATCTCTCCCTCAATTGTGTTATTTTCTATTCTTTCTCCAGTGGACTTCTATATTCTTCCTTAATGGCAGTTGTCTTTTCGATAAAATCCAGCTTCCACCTCATGATATCTAGCTCATCCATTTCCTGTTTTCGTTTCCTTGTCGATGTTATGTAAGCTTGCGACAGGGGGTTGATTTCTTTAATATTGTAAGGAGAAAGTTTGTTTGTTTCATTGGTTCTCTTCCTCAAAACACGTGCAACCAACTTATCTGTAGATATGAGTCCAGCGTCCTGTATGTCGATATCTTCCGGTTTAGTAGAAAATGAGGTGCTGGATCTAGAAAAGTAGGTTTCTCCAGCTTTAATGTAACATTTTTGTATAATTGGAACATTGTCTCTGTTTTTCCTTTCTTCTAAAACTTCTATATGTTTAATATCCTTTTGGTAAATTTATTTGTAATCCCGTCAACTTTCTTGTATTGCTGTTACCCCAATAAACATATTGCAGCATATTGTTAAACACAAGACAACAGCTGTTCTGTAGACTCTCGGTCAACTTTGTCCACATTTTTGCAATCGAAACAGAGTATAACGGAGAATTTTGGAAGTACAACTTACTATCTTGTAGCAGAGTTATGTAATCTTCTAAAGGACTGTAACCTTCTCCATGGAAATTTTCAATTGGGTAGTTATATATCGTAGCTTCTAATCTGGTATTACCATGCTTCTTGGCCAATGCAGAAGAGAAAGTTTCCTTCAATCTTGCGTCTGGGCAGTTGACGAAATCTATAATATGGTTTCCAATTCTCTTGTTAACTACAGGACTGGTTATTTGACAAATAAATTTGTTGTATATTTTAACCCTTGCATTAGATGTGAGCCACGTAAGGCAATCTATGCCAACTGTTTTATCATTGTTTACAATAACGTTGCACCTTCCCTTGTACTCTCCTTGGATGCAACACTTAAAGATTGTCAAATAATTAATCATTTCTTCTTTATTAAAAATTCCTGCAAAATCCTGCGTTATGTCCAAGTCCATTAGGTAGTAATCTTCCTTTCGGAGTTGCTCCAATAAATCCGGTATTTCTTCAAGTAACCTGTCGAGTTTAACGTCCGCCAATTCTACTTTGTATGGAATGCATACAGGTTCTTTATGTTTCCTTTTAATAATTTCCAAATCTTCTCCGATTACTTCTCTTGTTCCAATGGCAAGTGGGTTGTTACTTAATAGGAGGGAAGGCTGCTTAGCTTTAACACCATGTTTTGCAGAAACCAATTCGCCAAATTTTCCACGTATATAACTATTAAAAGAACCACATATTCCTTTTTTGACAAGTCTAGAATTTACATCGCAGTCTTCTAAGCCGCATACCTTTACAAGCATTATGTTGTCACAATATGGTTCTGTAATTGGTATAAGTCCATCTTCCAGCGGCTGTTCGCCTTCCGTGTATTCAATATTTCCAATATCTGTAATCAGATTGCTACCTTCCAAATTTTCCAACAAGAGGCTTAATCCAAATCTCTCATCGGTGGGTTTGACCTTCCTACCATAAAGTTGGGAAACACTAAACATTTTGGATCTGGCCATGTTAACAGTTTCAGCGAAAATCGAATACTGAGCGTTAAAAAATGTTACTTCCCGTAGTTATGCTATTGCAGAAACGCGTGCGGGAAGGGGTGGGGGTCGCCGAAACTGCTTCGCCGAAAGTAAAGTAATGTGGTTTTCTTACCTATATGAACTATTCAAAATCGTTAATGTTAAAATAACAAATCCCACCACATATTTGCTAGAAGATATGCAGGGTATACCAATCAGTGGAGGGTTTTACGAGGAAGAGTTACAGAAAACGTCAAATCCAGATATTTACTTGGTGGAAAAGGTGCTTAGAAGAAAAGGCAACAAAATGTTTGTTAAATGGTTGGGTTTAGATAAAAAACACAACAGTTGGTTAGAAAATACAGATGTTGTTGTTGGGCAACTACTTTTCGATTCGCCGCGTATGAATACATTTTTGTATGAAGGTGTGTGTGGTGGTGGGGGTAGGTCTTGGTATAAATTGGAGAGAGCCTTAGGTTAGATTGTTAGTCGTCAATATGAGTTCTCAAGATAGTGGTTTTAGTAGTAGTACAGAAAGTTATAATTATAGTGCTGAGTTAGATCATATTTTGGAAATGTATGAAATAGCTGCTAAAAAAGAAGACCAGTACCTGTTGTATTCCGAGTATCCTACACATACGAATTTTCAAATTGGTTGTGGTTTGAGTCCAGCAAGAACGTTTGGTAGCGCAATCACTCTATCAGAAACGAAGAAACCTACGAAAATCTCCTTCAGCACTTCCGAATGGGCCACGTTTATCGATATTTTGAATAATAATTCGTTCATAGATGAGCCACTTCCAGCTTTTTACGATGATTATGAGTCAGAGACGATACAATGTGGCGACTACTGTACCATTCGTCAAGTAATATTCGATTGTGTAAAATGATTGGAAGTAATCAAACACGGCATCAGCTTCCCTCCAACTCAACAAGATGTTCATCAAATTCTACAACTCCATCATCACCTCATTTCCCCACGTCTCGCCCATTTGGAATCTCTAAATTTTGGTGCATAATATAGAAATATGATTGAACTTATCAGCAATTTTGCTCAAAATAATGTACATTTAAGTAAATTTGAGTGGCTGTATAGCATATGTGATTGTAATGATAGCCTATTGTCTGCGGCACTTAGAGAATTTATATATTTCTGTAAACCTAAAGTTGTAAATGATTTAGATGATGTAATAAATTGTATAATTGAAATTATTGTGTTTTCATCTCCTCTTGTCCTCCTTCTGACGTCTCGTGAACTTTTTGAAGAAATTCACTAAACAAAGTTATGATTTCTTATATTTTGTTAATAAAACACTTTTTAAAATTAATATATATTTTTTTTATTGATACATCATGAGGATAATACAAACTAAATTATTAAAGAAAATATTACAGCTTAATATGAAATTAAAAACTAGAAACTATCTTTGAGTTTTATTTTACATATATATGAAAAGTGAACAATGGCACAATTTATTGATAAATCATAAGGATAATACAAACTAAATTATTTAAGAAAATGTTACAGCTTAATATGAAATTAGAATAAAACTAGAACCTATCTTTGAGTTTTATTTTACATATTAAAAGTGTACAATGGCACAATTAAGTCAATATCCTAAATTGAAAAATTATTCTGAAATACTATGATGACCCCATGGAAGTGTATCGAATGAACTGGGAAGTAATTTCCTCTTATCATCGTGAGGACTTAACGCGATTTTCGTTTGTTCGATGCTATACACATCATGGGCGAAGGAACGTATCGTATTCAGAGTAACCGTCATTTGTTTCCAATTTTTCAGACAATCCACATAATCATCAAACATTATTTTATTTTTTACTATACATTTCTTAATTCCTTTTGACTTTTCAACGACTTTACCTCCCTGAACTTTGTAGCTGTACATTTTGGACATTAAGCCGACGAAATGTGTGATGATTTGTCCATTGGCCTCATCTTTCATCGTTTGCTATCCTCCAGTAAGGTTAGACAATTATTACAATGAGAGAGATCTATTTCAATAATATTTTTATTAATAGACGCTTTTGATTTCACTCGTATCATTAATTTAGTTCCTATGGTATCTTGAATGACGAAAACGGAAAAACTCGTTGATAAGTTTGGGAGTTATCATAATTTGGAATCTTATGTTAATATACACCTTGATTTCGCTCGTTGTTTGAGATAAGAGAATAATAATTTCCTGTGTGATAATGTAGTGTTTATCGGCAAGCATGATTAATTTTGATTTGGGGAATAATTAATATACGTTGAATTTAAGCTTATCTTATGATTCTATTCTCAAAATTATGTGGGGTCACTGACACCCAACGGATGAAGGTTAACCTCAAATAAAAAATTACGGCACACTCTATATACAAAATACATGTTGACATAGAGAGAAATGGAGGACATGAGAGAAAACGCACATCACAGAACACAAGATCGAATACACATGTTACGGACGACACATACGACAGATGACACATTTGACAGATGACTCATAAAAATACTATCACAATGGCGTTTGTTCGACCCGACCAATCAGACGCGTTAGTGCCCTAATGCACATCCTGTATACGATAACAATCATAATGGCGTTTATTCGACCCGGCCAATCAGAAATATACGTTAGTACCTTAATGGCATCTTTTTTGTACATCTTGTATACGATAATAATCATAATGGCGTTTATTCAATCCGACCAATCAGAGATGCTAGGGCCCTTATGGCATCTTTATGACGACGACGACAGATGGCGTAGATAAGGTAACTGTATTACCGACTCCTGTTGGATAATGTAGGTTGACGACGATAGATGGCAAGGATTTGACGGATGACACTTTTACACATTTGACAGATGACACATATGACAGATGGTATATGTGACAGTTGACAGATGGCGTGGGTGACGTCATAGAACAAAAGATGGATGACTGTTGACAGATGAGACATTTGACAGATGACACATACGACGCCCCGGCACGTGCGCAGAAATTCAAGATGGCCGCCTTCCAGTACGTTTTCGTGGGGTTTACTTCCGCTACACAGGTTTTAGGTGGGGGTTGTTATGTTAGGTTACCCCCGTTTTAGGTGGGGGTTGCTATGTTAGGTTACCCCCATTCGAGGTTCCATTGATGGATAAAAAATGGCGTCTCCTTTCGAGCTTCCGGTCCCAAAGTGACCCATTGTCTACTAAAGTATACCTCACGTTCATATTATTTCTGATACATCAGGCTCTGAATCTGAGATGGTTTCATCAGTTCCACTTTCACTGTCATTATTAGATCCTAGAGTTATTGTTATGTCATCAACAAACAAATCAAACGCAGGCTCCTTTGCTTATAATCTTGTTCAATTTTTTTATACCTAGTTCTCGACTCTTCAATCGAGAATGAATAAAAGAATTCATCACACAAACTTTGTACGTTTTTGAAATTAAAAGTTACATTTTTATCAGCAACGTATTGCTTCATAGAAGACCATACTAACTCTATTGGATTGAAATCCGGATGATATTGAGGTAATCGTGAAATGGAATGTCCTTTATCTGTTATCTGTAAGAATTCTATCGCTTCCGTATATTTTGTACCAAGGTTTGTGTTACTTTATAAGATTGCATAAATCTGCTTTTAGCATATCAGCCGTAAATCCAATATTTCGCTTTGTCAACCACTGCTGCATTTCGGCTTTTCTGCGAGAGAAATTTGGTATCTTTCCACTGTGTACATACACGATAAAGTACGTTGTCAATCACTGAAACGCTATTTGGTGGTGAATTTTGTACTAACATCTCCTGCAACCACTTTTTGTAGTTCTAGTCATTGATGGCATTGTGATAATCTCCGGTTTTATCGCTAGATTTGTATCTAAGGTAAGCATTTTTCACAAAACCATTTTCACCTCCAGCAGGTACTATAATTAGCATCGGTCCCTTTGATACTGGTTTATGTAACCCCTCGTTGGAACTATCAGACTAGCTCTTTTGATCACTATGACACGAATAGATATACGTTTCGTCCATATATATAATTGGTCTATTTTCGTCTCTATAACGTATCATACTTCGTAAGAAGTTAAGTCTCATATGTCTTATTTCGGGTTTTTCCATTAATAACTTCCTACTTGTTCTAGTTTTTCGCCAACTAAGTCCCATTATTTATTTACATGCCGAAGAGACTCTCGGGTACCTGTATAATTATACTCATCTAAAAATTTTCGATGAATACGCTTCAAAGTTGGAGCTTGTGTTTTAGTAATAATAAAATTGATATATTTTCGGAGAAAATTATCTAGACAGGATTTGAAGCGCTTTTTTTCCCTTTTTGTTAGGTGTTTCAAACGACGAGCATTCACCGTCTTCAACTACCTTAATTTCACGTGAAATTTGTTGAACACTACTTAAACTGACTCCTGTTGCCAATACCACACGCTCCTGGACTTTTTTAACATCTTTCAATGGCCTGTTACTTTCCGCCTCTCTTCTTATAAAATGTATAACATTTGCTACCACTTCTCGAGTTTGTCCATTTAAAAGTTTTACTTCCAACTTCGACTGAAATTCCATTTTTATTCGTCGCAATACCTACTTTTTCGCAGACTATACCTAGTTCTGCACTCGTTAAAGTTTAATCATAAACTGTCTTATCTCTTACTTTCCGTATTGAGACCAACGCGCATCATGGGCGTGTCCATTTTCAAACTTTAAGCTATTTTTGCTAACCTGTACGCAGATGACTTGGTTATTATCTGTAAAGGGGAGTAAATGTTTTCATTAAAGATTTAGAACTATTGTCACAAAATACTAGTTGCACTTTCTCAACAAAAGAGACACACTATATTTTTTTCCCAAGACAGAGGAGTATACCAAACCTACCGACCTTAAAACTGTACAATTAAGGAATAAAATCAGAAACATAAATCAAATTTCTCGGTGTGTTTGTTGACCACACACTTAGGTGGAATCTTCACATAAGAAATCTCCTCTTAGCTTGTAACAAACGACTAAACTTGATTAAAACGGTAACAAATAAAGAATGGGGTGCAAATTGCCACACAATGTTAACACTGTACCGAACACTCATTCGATCAAAACTAGACTACGGATAAACAGCCAACACATCACTTCTGAAAAAACTCGACAGTTTTCACAATTCAGCTATATGCTTAATAACAGGTGCTTTACGAACAACACCTGTGGAAAGTTTATATTGTGAATTAGGAGAACCGTCCCTAGAAAATAGAAGAATATACTTTATTCTTAAGTATGCAGCTAATTTGTAATCCAATCCTACATTCCAAAATTGTTTTTCCTCAAACATTCCAAATCTCCTTACAAACAAACCTAGAACTGTCAAACCTTTCTATGCAAGAATTAGAGCCTATCTTGGCGAACTAAATTACCCGCTTCCCAAATACGAGTATTTCCCTGTTGAATATCCTCACACTCCACAATGGACAATCAAAAGCATTAAATTAATTACCCAGTTTGCGTAATTCGACAAACATTGTACCAGCCATGCGTTAATTAAAGCATCACTAAATGACATACTTGATAAATACCAAAATTTCGTACATATTTATATCGATGCATCCAAATCTAAAGTGGTACAGGTGCTGCCGTTATCAGAACAACCTCGAAATTTATGTTTAGAGCTCCTCCAGTCTCATTTGCTTTCTCTGCTTAATTATATACAATATACCGTGCCACTCTCATCATTTCTAGTTCAGATGAATCTGATACTTTCAGATTCTCTTCTCAATCCATATCATTCAAAAAATGTACACCACGAATTCTTTGGCAAATAAAATCAAGCGGGGACTACAATCTATAGAAGATAAGAACAAAGATATAGCACTTTGTTGGATTCCCTCCCACATTGGAATAAACGGTAACTAAGAAGCAGATCTGGTCGCTAAGGAAGCTGCTAATAGTGCTTGTGCGGAGTGCGAGAGTTTTCTAGCGAGTGCCGATATAAAAACAAGCTTAAAACATTTTGTCAAGATGGGGTAGGGTGGATGCATTCAATGAGTGCTTAGTAAGAGCGAAAAAAATTGAAAAACATCTAGAAGCAAGCTACGAGAAGTAAAAACTTATTGACACCATGGTCAGTGCTACCCAAAAATCGTGAATAAGAAGTTATTCTAACACGTTTCCGCCTCGTTCACACGCGGCTGACCCATAGTTATCTATTTGACACCAAGGTAGAACCCACATGTAAAAACTGTGAGTGCAAATTAACTGTTAAACACATAATCGCAGACTGCACATCGTTAATGCACAACAATTATCATCCAACCTACTTGGAACAATGTATGATATATTGGGGCCTAACTACAGTATAGCCAATCTTATAAATTATCTCCAAGCAATCAGTATCATAAACTCTATTCAGTAAGAACGTAATTGCAACACTATCTCAAAATTGTATCACTATCTAGAAAAATGCTTTGTCTCTAATAAAATGTAACAATTCATATTAGCCGCTAATAACCAGTCTTTTGGTTGATGCGAATTTTGTAATAGAAAAATTCAAAAGCCGTTTGACAGTCCTCATCCCAATGGTAAGTTCTTGTTTCTTTCTTCTGTGAGTCTAGTTAGTGGCTTGGCAATATTTCCAAACTTCCAGATAAATCTTCTATAATATGTGCAGGATCCAAGGATACCCCTAATTTGATGTTTGTCGGTTGGTTGTGGCCATTGCTGAATGGAAGCAATTCTCTCTGAATCCACCGCAACGCCTTCATTGCTCACTATATGACCCAGAGAGTTGAATTGGTCTTAGAACAGCTGACATTTCTTCGGGTTTAACACGAGCGGGGCAGCTTAAAGTCGCTTGAATACATCTTCCAAATTCATCAGGTGTTCGTCAAATGTTTTCCCATGTTATCCAAATAGACCAGGCATGTCTCCCAAGATAATCCTCTCAAGACATTTCCCATGAGTCTTTCAAATGTCGCGGGCGAATTACAGAGGCCGAATGGCATGGCGTTGAATAGTCATAAGCCAGATCCGGTGGTAAAATCGGTCTTCTCTTTGGGCCCATTTCTACTTGCCAGTAACCAGACTAAGGTGGAAAATAGTTTGCTGCTGCCAGAGTGTCTAGCGTATAGTCGATTCAAAGCAGATCATAGCTGTCTTTTTTCGTCACGTTGTTTAGCTGGCAATAGTTTACGCAGAATCTCGAAGTTCCATCCTCTTTTCTTGCGAGCATTACTTGAGACACTCATGGACTAGTAGATCGTTCTATCGATTTCTCTTCTTCCATTTCTCGAATTATTATTTCAGTTTCCTCTTTCTTTGCTCGTGGTAATCTTCGAGCTTATTGCCTTATTGGCTTGGCATCGCCAGTACCAATTTTGTGTTTGACGGCTGCTGTTCTATCGGTCTTTCTTCCGTTTGGTATGAATAGGTCTCGATACTGTAAGAGAAATTATCTCATTTTCCTTTTCTTAGCTTGACTCAAGGATTCACTAGCTACTGATAACATCTGCTCGAATCTGGCATTGGAATTGTCAGTTTTCGTTATTTGACAAACTATAGACGTCTCTGGTACGCATGATCCAATCCTGGTTTCCTTCTTGATGGTAAATGGATGTTTAACGTTTATCACACGTACTGGAATCTCCGTCGCCGACGCAACTGAACCTTTTCCAATTAGTACTCATTTGTTGCCAACCCCTTCGTTGTGATTTCATGGCTTCATCATAACCGTTATACCTCTCTCCATTATTCCATGTAGTCGCGATAATATTATAGTTTCGCTTCATGCAGCTATCAGTGTAAGAAGTTTTTTGGAACGATCCTGGGTTGGTGCTGCCTCCTCGCAACCGACCCGTTCTAGTTTCCCTGTGACTGGAGTTCTTCGTTTGCGGCAGTACTGGAATGCTTAGACGAACTGCTTACAGATCCTAGCTCGCCACAATTCCAGCATGTAATCTTTTTCGCCTCCTTGTCTAACATACCTTTTATTAAGTTAACAATCTGGTCAAGTTTGTCTTCGTCACCTTCTTCTTGGTTGGTCCTAATTTTGTTATATACCGAAGATATCGAGGCTACCTCATATCCAAGAGCAGCACTCAATGCAACGACGAATGTTTTGGGATGGGCTAAATGAAGCGTCCTCTGTATATCGGGGTCTCGTCAGGCATCAATAAAGGCCTGTATGCCCAGACAATCCATCATATTCTCTGGTGCTAATAGGTAAGTAAATCGAACTAGTCGGGCAACATCCACTTCATACTCTTTCAGGGTTTCGTCACATTTCTGCCTTCGGTTCTTCAGCTGGGATTGATACACGTGTTCTAGACGTTCGTAGCCATATCACATGTCCAACCTCTTCTTCAGTTACTTGAAGTCATCCGTTTGTTCCAGCGGTATCATTTGAAGTACACCTAATGCATCTCCCGGAAGCGCGATGGCTAAGTTCACTGCCTTCTGCTTATCGGACCAATTACTAACTCTAGAGGCTGCTTCAAACTATTTTACATAATTGGTACACGACGTCTTTCTGTCCAACCTTGACTCAAGCGAAAATCTTCTATCTTGGGTTGTGTTTCTGGCTTGTAGGGTTTTATATGATCGGCCTTCTTTTCTTCGACTGGCGTATCTTGTGTTCTTAAATCGGCAGTATTTGTCTCTATCTCCTTGATTTTCTCATTCCTCTGATTTCCCATCGTTGTCAACTTATTCTCAATATCCGATTTTATTTCATTGTTCATCGTTGTCATCTTATTCTCGATAGCTGATGTTAGAGAAGAAATTTTATTCGCGATGTCAGCGGCAATGTTATTTTTAAATGATAAGATATCGGCAAATATATCGTCCTTCATAGCAGAAATGGTTCAAATCTTCTCGGCTATATCAGCAAAAATTGTCATGGTTTAAATCTTCTCGTACATATTAGCTGACATATCGTTCTTCAAATTAGAAATACCGTTCTTCAGATCAGAAATTGACGAGATTAAGGTGGAAGGCTCATCTTCGAATAAAAAGGTTTCAGGATCCAAGCCGTCACCTTCCAGTGCCTTTTTGAGTCTTTTTACTACATTCAATCTTCTTTCCTGGCGTTTACAATGTCAGTCATTTTATGTTTATTGCTCTCAATGACTTGAGGAGAAAAAATCGAAATAATCGGATTGTTTGGAGATCTGCTCGTAGCAGCAAGAAAGTTTCTGACGAGTTTAACGTGAGGCACCCTGAACGTGATCCCACTATCTATGGAAAGGAAGCTGCAAGAAATGCTCTTTTTAATGAAACTGGTAGTGTTTTAAACATCTATCATAATGGTCAACCTCATTGAATACTTCCATGCATGCGCCATTTTCAATTTAAAATAAGCAAGGATGGAATTAGAATATGTTTCGTTCGTTAGAAGATTAGGACCCATAAATCGAAGTTCTTACAAACATTAAAAGGAGGTGATAATAATAAAAGATCGGACTATTGATACTGGGCGCAAGGTAATTTTTTAAATTATAGACATTTTCAAAAAAAATATATTCACTGATGAGGCTTAATTTACTACTAATGAGGTTGTACAGATAATTCACATTAGGTTATAAACGGTAAATACCAATACTCTCAGTAAGTAAATGTTTGGCGTGGGATTTTAAAATATCGAATAAAATTGGTACATTATTCTTTAACGAATCATTAAACGCTGATCGTTTAATTATCTTTTTGGAAGTAGAATAATTATGGAATGCAATTGTTAGATAGTGCCTTCATTCATAATTCAAGAAATGTTCGTCGTTAGATGAACAAAAAATGTCATATGCGCTGGTTAGGAAGAAAGGAGTGGTGGCCTCCAAGATCCCCCGAGCTTACACCTCACTATTTTCATTATTGGGGTATCGTATAAATGAAGTTTATACAACAATGCTGAGGAATCGAGAGAATTTGTAGTAAAATAAGATGTCAAGTATGATGTCATGAAATCAGCATCCCTGAACTTATATGAGTAGCTGAGCAGAATGAAAAACGGATTGGGAAATGCATATGAATAGACAGAGAACTTTCTCCTCAATTTAATCATCTTTAAACGTTTCTTTATGGATTTTACTCAAATTTTTGAATACATGACACTATTAAATGGCCAATTTGTCAAATTATCACTTTTCAAAGCACACTAAATATCAAATAAACATAAATTGAAATAAAATTTTGAACGACCTTTTGTAATAAATTTTATATTCAGAATTTGTCTTATTTTTGAACTCGTTGGGTACAAACTCTAAATTTCAGTAGATTATCTTTAAAATTGAGGCCCATATGAATGTGTAAAAATTCTGAAATATGGAGATTTCTTCATCTTAAATTCTTAAATGCGACACACTGTATATTACATAAATTTCAAAAAATGTCAGTACTCACCTATCAGAAGTTTCATTCCTGAGACAGAAAAACCCTTTGGTTTCATTAAAATAAAAATTATGGGTCCCTATTCTGGCTTCTATTCCCAGGAACCGTTCAATCTTCTGAATTTGACTAACAGGATCCTCTATAAGGAGATCTCCATTGACTATGAGCAACTGATCCCTAGAAAAAGCCTCTAACCATCTATGCATGTAGTTGTGGTATATGGATATAGCAAGAGGTCGATACGATTCATTTATAGATCCGTTAGGAAAGAGTGCCAATTGCTCAAACGATTTTGGGTTCGGAGTAGGTAGAGCGGGCGAAGCTGTGGCTGCGTTAGCACGCAACTGAGTATAATCCGATATGGCACGAGTGACTGGTTCGCGGACTATAAGGAGCAGTTTGATGCTGGAGTTCATGGCTCGGATACGTTCAGGGACCTAAAATGAAATATATTGTTATGAATAGTGACCCGAAAACCTTTAAAATCACATAAATTACACTGGTAGACAAAAAAATTGTTTATGCTGTAACCTGAAGCTGAATAGCATACTGTAGTAGAACGAACATATCTTAATAAGAAAATGGCCAGAAAAAACCTGTGACACGTAAGGGTTTTTTTGTTACATTAATAAAACCACATACAGTACAGTTACGTTTAATTTTTATTTAAAAAATGACTTTACAGGTTTTATTTTTGCGTATCGACTATATTTGTATAATGAATAATGAACTAACATATAACAAATCAAAAATATTTATTTGTAACACATTTTATTTTTTGCTGTTATGGGGTCATATCTTCTCTTATCATAAACTAGCAGTAATCACCCATCATGGCTGGATCCCCTTGGCCTTGGTACCGAATTTTGATTGTTCTGATATCTTGGTGGAACATTTTACCCTACTCGTCGTTGACAGCTCCCAAATTTTCAGGAAAGAATTATAAATGGGAAGGGAGAAAATGAATTTTTAATTCCATATTGTTGCTCAAAAATCCCCTCACGACACTTACGAATGAGTTCCAAGCTCTAAGTTCTCCCGTGGTAAACTTTTCTATAAAATTAATATCGTCCAGCAACTTTCTAATTTGATTTGTGGCCCAATAAAATTCCTCCTTTAACTTGGCGTCACTTAACTGGAGGATGACTTGTCTTAATTATTTGAATCCTCCACCCTCTTTATTCATACCCTTCACCAAGTTTTTCATTTGTCAAAGTTTGATGTAAAGTGGAGGCAAAAGGATATTTTTTGGGTCGACAAAAGGCACATACTTATCCCGGTTGAAATTTGGACCTTTCCGGCCAAATTTGCCTCACATAGTGTTCATTCACTACACGACTGTCCCGCAAACAAAGAAAACAGCAATATTTCATAAACCCTCACTGAAGTCCCACTGGAGATACGATAACATTTAAATCACCACATTAATACCTGATAGCAACAGTGAGATAAACCCCAAAAATTCGATTTTGAGTGTATATGTCAAACGTAAGGTAACACCGACCTTAACACAATGCAACACTGAGACATCCCGACAAAAAATATAAAATACTGGAAAAATATGGAACCCAGTGTTACATTTTTATCTGTTTGTATATGCTTTCATTGTAACACTGAAATTTTGATATTCCTTCGGCCATGTCTAAATGCAACACTGAGATAAATACAATATATCCCACTGTTGCAATATTGCTGGCAACAGTCTTAATTGGTTTATATGCGTTTGTGCCCGGTGACACCACTACACACACTTTTGTTGATTTTTACTGTGATGAGTTTTAGTGTGAGGTTTTGTTTTATAAAAATATTGAACATTAAAAAAAATAGTGTGAGTTCAAGAGGAAAACTACTTTGTGCTCTGGCTCTTGGTGAAATACAAACAGGTCAGTATCTATTAATTTACCATTTTATAAAGAAATAATTACAAAAATAAGGTTTTGTACCACCTTATTCTGATAATTAGTTCATCGTTTTTTGTTGGTAATTATTACGAGTTTCCTTGTAATTGCTCTATTTTAGCGAAACAACCAGTGAAAACTAATACAAACATTGGTGAAGGTAGTAGTAGCTCATTAGAAGTTAATTCCCAAGAACCAAAAAACGAAGCAGAGACTGCCAATGCCGAATTAGTTTCAAGTACCTACACTTGTATATGTGGAATCATTTGAATAAATATTACGTATTTTCAGCTACAGGACAACCAATACAGAACTGTGAAATACTAGAAGAATGTAACCTTCTATCAATAGATGGGCAATCTTATTCAGCAGCACCAGTGAATGATAATATTATTATTATAGATATAGAAAACATGAATTCTCAACTTTTATCTGGTAGGTTACTTTGTCCTTAAATTGTAGGTACTTGGCAGTTTTACTACTTCTCATCTGATACTGTGTCCACACAACATTTAAAATTTTTTAACATTGTAGCTACTGCTGGGAACAAGCAAATGATGCAAGGTAACATTTCCCCAAATAGATGCAATAAATATTTGTCACTAAATGAAGAGCAATTTGCCATAGAATAAGAATCTGAAATAGAATTGGAAAATATTAGTAATTGTTTAGCAAGTAAGTTTGTATTTATGTTCTTGAAGGTTTGTGAAGGACCAGGGATATTGTTTCCCAAACTGGCATTAATTTTATGGACTATGCGGAGAGATCGTAAATAAACGTCTGATCTTTACAAAGGTTATATTTAAAAGAGAAAGAATACAATACAAGTAAAGCGCTCATGCCCTCAAGCGGACAGAATTAAAACTACAATAATATGGCGCCGTTATTCAAAACTGGACATAGCCGGCCATCTTAAAAGTTCCTAACTTTTAACGAAAAAAAACATATTCACGTTCTTTACTATGACACAACACGGGTGACATTGTCCTTTCCAGGAAACAGTTCAACGATGCGACCCATACACCATCTTGATGGTGGCATGTTGTCTTCTTTCAGGATAACCAAGGCACCAATCTTGAGCGTGGTTGGCTGCAAATGTTGCCATTTCGATCGAATTTGTAGTTGGGTCAAATATTCCTTTGACCATCGATTCCAGAAGTGTTGTTGGATTTGCTGAAGTCGTTTGTAACGGTTCAATCGGGTTTGCGGGTTCTCCAGTAAGCTGACCTCAGGTAATGCAGCGAGAGAGTCGCCGATAAGGAAATGAGCGGGGGTCAGGGGAGAGAAATCTGCCGGATCATTGGAAAGTTGGGTAAAAGGACGAGAGTTAAGACATGACTCGACCTGAACCAGAAGTGTATACATTTCGTCAAATGTCAAAGTATCATTGAAGATAACACGCCGTAAATGATATTTAACTGATTTTACCGTAGCTTCCCATAGTCCTCCCATGTGCGGGGATTTAGCAGGATTAAAATGCCATTTAATGTTATCGGTTGGTAAAAAATTTTGAATCTCTGTGCTATTCTGTTTGCTTGATAAAAAATTATTTAGTTCCCTTAATTCATTGTTGCACCCCACGAAATTGGTTCCATTGTCCGAATGGATATCGGAAGGTTTTCCACGTCGCGAAATGAATCTCTTTAAGGCATTTAAGAATGAACCTGTGGACAAATCAGTGACTAGTTCTAAATGAGTGGCTTTCGTTGACAAACAGACGAAAACACATACATATGATTTCATCAATTTTGTATTTCTTATAAAGCTATTTTTGATTAAAAAGGGTCCTGCGTAGTCAACAGCTGTTCTGAAGAATGGTCTAAAGGTTGAGAATCGATTAGCAGGTAAATTTCCCATTAATCGGGATAAGCAACTTGGTTTGGTTCGAAAGCATGGAACACATTTTCTCAGAATGCGTTTCACAGCATTTTTTCTGGATAACGGCCAAAAGCGCAAACGAATTATGCAAAGTAATAATTGAGTACTTGCATGTAAATTTGTCAGATGTTCCTTCATAATTAGCAATTCAGTGAATAAATGTTTTTGAGGTAAAATAATGGGATGTTTTTGATCAAATTTGACAGATGATTGTTGAATTCTGCCTCCGACTCTTAATACGTTATCGTTGTCTAAAAATGGGTGAAGATTGAGTAGTTTCGATGATTTGGGTAACAACTGATTTTTTGAAAGAGCTGATAGTTCCAAGGCAAACTCTCGAGCTTGCACACATTTGATTAATGAGCTAAGTGCTACATTCAATTCTTCACGTGACAATGACTCGGTTTGTTTAACCGTTTTTGCTTTTAAGCAATTATTTCTAAAACGTAAAATGTAAGCTCTTACTCTTAAGAGTTTATTAAAGGAAGAGAATTTGCTGAATATCTCAAATTCTGGTGCCGTTTGACTGATTAACAATGTGGAACTTATTTTCATATCAGGGATTTGAACACCAGTTCAGATTGGATTGATGTTTGAAGACAATGATTGGGTGTTAGTGTTCTTGAGCAATTGATGACCATTCCACCAAAGATCACAAGACATTACCTGTTCAGGATTTATGCCTCGAGATATAATATCTGCTGGGTTATTATTTGATTTTACGTGATACCAATCAGAGATTGAAGTAATTCCTGTTATTTCAGCTACTCGACTAGCTACAAATGTTTTTAAGTAACAGGGTTGAGTGGAGATCCAAGCGAGAACAATTTGTGAATCCGTATATAGAAACACTTGATCAATTCTCTTGGAAAGTGCTGTTTGAATGACCTTTAATAATCGAGCAAAGGTTACTGCACCACAGAGTTCTAATCGAGGTAAAGTGGTTTTCTTGAGGGGAGCTACTTTACTCTTTGCACAGAAGTCGAACAGTACATTCACTGGAATGAAATGAACGCAGATATATGCAACAACCGTACGCTAGCTCCGAGGAATCACAGAAACCATGAATTTCAACGCGATCATGAAATGTGCATAAAACATGCCGTGGAATTTTCAGATTGTTGATTGAATGTATTTGATCGATAAAGTTTTTCCAAATTTCGAGAAGATGAGAAGGTACAGGGTCATCCCAGCTGGACTGACACTGCCAAATTCTTTGCATAAGGATTTTTGCCTTGATAGTAGTAGGACCTACCAGACCTAACGGATCGAAAATCTTTGAAATTGTAGACAGAATTTGTCTTTTGGTAACATGAACATTCTTAAAGGGTTTGAAATTAACTGAATATTGAAGAATGTCATTATCGGGATTCCAAATGAGCCCTAACGTTTTGAGTTCCGTTTTTTCATAAAATGTTTGACACTGAGAAGATTGATTCGAAATGATATCATTATGATTAGACGACCATTTCCTTATTGCAAACCCACCGGAGTATAGAATTAAAGAAATTTCATGTTTAAGCTGCAAGGCCTCTTGTATGGAGTCGGCACCTGTGATAAGATCGTCAACGAAAAAATCTCTTAATATGATGTTGCATGATTTTGGATACTGAGCCATATGCTGAATGACTAATTCTTGTAAACATCGCGTAGCCAGATATGGCGAGCAGGACAGTCCATATGCTAGTCTTGACATTTCAAAAACTTGAATGGGTTGGTCCTTGTCTTCCCGCCAAAACATTCTTTGGAACTTGCGATGATCTGGATGAACAACGACCATCCTGTACATTTTCTCAATGTCAGCAATTAGAATGTATGAATGAGTTCGAAACCGAATAATAATGTTGAAGAGATCATCTTGAATTTAAGGACCGACACCTAAACATTGATTTAATGATATTCCAGTGTCCGTCACAGCGCTGCCATCGTAGACAACCCGCAGTTTCGTGGTGCTAGAACTCTCCTTTTTAACTCCATGATGTGGTAGATAAAATGTAGGTTCATCATCAACATTGGAGGTTACCAATGACATGTGATTAAGAGTTAAATATTCGTTAATAAACTTGACATATAATTCCTTGTATTCAGGGTCATGTTGAAACCGTTTTTCAATGCTATCTAACCGTTTTAAGGCAATGGGTTTCGAATTACCCAACTGATCAATGAGTTTTGTTATAGGAAATTTAACGATAAATCTACCCTGTGAATCGCGCGTGGTAGTTTCCTTGAATAGTGTTTCACAAAAATGCTTTTTTGGTGGAGATTCTTCAAGTTTCCAGAATTTTGTTAATTGTTGATTTAATGACAATGCGCAAAGAGTTTTCTGAGGCTTGGGCTGTAATGAAAAATTGATAGCACCTGTAAGAATCCAACCTAATTTTGATGATTGTAAGACTGGGTTACCGTTCCCTAGAAAAATGCGATTGGAATCGAGTAAATCATAAAAATGAGATGCCCAAGTAAAATGTCAATATCACCTGGTTCATTTACCGAAGGATCAGCTGAAGAAATGCCCTTTGGAATGTGAATATGACTCAAACTGAACTCACTATTAGGTATAGTGTCAGTAATCCTGGGTAGTACCAAAAATGGTAAATCAATTTTAAAGTTTGAATGCATTGATTTAATTGTTGATGTAACTCGCTTGAATACCATAATAGAATTATGGCCTACACCAGAAACCGATATATTGACATCAGTTGTAGGTAGGTCTACTTTTTGGAGGAATGAATTTTTGATATAATTGCTTTGACTGCCAGCATCAAGAAGTGCTCGCGCGGAATGAGAACTGCCATAAACGTCTTTAATGTAAAGGATGGCAGTTGATAAAAGTACTAAACTATTTTCTGTTGAATGAGTGAAAATAGAAGTTAATGTTGAATTGGTTGCAACGATTTGTGAATGTTCTGATTTTTGTTGAATGTCACTAGCTGTGGACTCAGTATTACTCAACTTGTTTTGGGTGATAGAAGATAGTTGAGACTGTGTACCTAATGGAATATCAGGATGAAGAATTGAATTATGTTTTGCTTGACAAATTCGACAACCTCGAGAGGTACATTGAAACTTCAAATGTCCTTTCCGTAAACAATTTGGGCATAAACCAATTTTCTTTATTTGTTTATATTTCTCACTTAACGACAGAGCTGAAAACGTTTTGCAATTGTAGATTGCATGATCTTGATTGCAATGAATGACTATTTTTTGAGTTTAATGTATGCTTTGCTTGATTGTGTTTAGTATAATGTAATGATTTGTCTTTGTTCAAACTTTCAAGATATTCACATCGGCATACCAGAAAGTCTAAGAATTGTGACAACGTTGGAGGAGATTTGTTTACTTCATTGTGTACTTTTTCTTGCCACCGATCTCTCGTATTTTTGTCAAGTTTCATTTTTATCAATTGTATTAAAGGTCTATCCCAGGTATCAGTAGGTTCCCCTAATGATTTTAGTGAACGTACATGTTGTTTGAAAGAATCAATTAGTTTTCGCAAATGAATAGGTGACTCATTGTTTACTATAGGTAAGTCAAATAAATCATCAATATGTTTATCTATCATAACATTTTTATTCCCATACCTATCAGTTAATAATTTAAATGCAAGAGAATAATTATCCTCAGTGAGTTCAATATCTTGTATGATACCGGCCGCTTCTCCCTGAAGCCTAACCTGTAGGTAATAAAGCTTTTCAATGTTCGATAATTGTTTATTTTGATCAACCAAAGCTGAAAACCTTTTAAAGAAAAATGACAATTTTTTATAATCACCATCAAAATTGGGTAAATCAATTGGAGGTAAAGAAACCCTACTAAAATTGTTTTACATTGAAGTTGATTGTACCGGGATTATATTATTCACTGAATGCATAGTACGTTGGTTTATGTTTGTGTGAAACTCAACAATTTTGCCTCTCGCAGTTGCTACACTTTTATAATAACTGTTTTCAAACATTTCCCTATCTGTTAATGTTAATTGGGAACTATCTATTGTTTCAATGTGTCCTTGAATTGTATCAAATTGTTTGAAAATGTCTACTACATGCTCTAATCGTGTCTCTCATTCAATCAACCTATCCTCAGTTACGATTTTAACAAATTCTACAAATCGTGTTAATTTGCTTTCTACGATTTCTCTTTCATTGAATAATTGTTCGATTGCAGCACTTGTCGATTGAGTGTCCACAGACTTTTCTTGCTTATTATCAGTCATTATGATAAATATAAATGTTAATATATCTTAAAAATGTTACCAATAACTGATAGAAATATGTATACGTGTATAATTTGTTGTATTAAATGCTAAACGAAGTTAAATCGAGCACTCTGTTTCTAAAAGTATATGAAATAAATGTATTCACGTATTTATCTTGAAAATGCCGAGATTACAGATTTCATGTAAATAATATTCTTGATAATTAACGAAATGTACAAACCAAAATACAGATCCAGGCATGCAAAACACTTGGAATGTGAAATGATTGATAAAAAAGGAAAGACTCACCGCTTTTTATTCCACCAGGACGGCACCAATAACACGTGTCTGCTGTGAACAAATTGTATTTTCCATCGCTTTATTAATTCAATCCATATCCGGCACGAAGGACCAAAAAACTATGTATTTATGTTCTTGAAGGTTTGTGAAGGACCAGGGATATTGTTTCCCAAACTGGCATTAATTTTATGGACTATGCGGAGAGATCGTAAATAATCGTCTGATCTGTACAAAGGTTATATTTAAAAGAGAAAGAATACAATACAAGTAAAGCGCTCATGCCCTCAAGCGGACAGAATTAAAACTACAATAATATGGCGCCGTTATTCAAAAATGGACAAAGTTAAATCTTGGATTCAGTTTTTTTTATTCAGCTGTTTTGTTTGACACTTAGGACAAGGCTACAATATATTGTGTGTTTGTTATGATGGAAGTAGTAATTGAGTATACAACTCTTTTGAAGATATGTTGTGTTATTTTTTTAAGCACTACAAGGATGTTTACGAAGTTAACCAGGCGAATACAATGACGTTTTATCCTCGGTTTTACCCTTAGATCTTTTTGAATTCGGTTTTCAAAAAGAATTTTTTAAGAAACAAACTACTTTATTAATACACCAATATACTTCTTAGCAGTTATAAGTCTAATATCATTCTGAATAAAATATGTACAAAATCTAAAGAGGAATACTTTTGCTGACATATTGAATTAAATATTTATATTACACATTATTGTTATTGAAATTATTATTGAATCATCAAATACACGTTCCATAACTCCTCCATCCCCAGAAGGAACTCAAGGGTGTAGCCTGGGTGGAGCAACTTGAGCTTCATCATGTTCTGTTGTAGTTTCTTTTGGACTTCCATTTTTCTTGAATATATGAACAAGCTTCTTTCTGTTTACGACAAGGCAATGAATAACAATTAATTATATTAACATGGAGTTTGCACCAATGGACCAATCGAATCGTTTTCTTAAGTGAACTTCTGGTAATGTTTCTTCTAATTCTTGCTGTTGAATCTTATGGATTTCATCGAGGTGGGTTTAATCTAATTCTAGTCTTCTTACAGGTGTTGTGTGAATTGTAATTTCTTCAATTTCTTTTAAAGCTATAGGATGACCAATAAGTAGTCCCTTTTCGTTACTGTAGGTGAACCTGGTAGTACTTATAGCGCACTGGAGTGGTACCTTGATTAAGTAAGTACCTTTCAGTGCGACAACGTCGTTTTCGTTACAAGTAAGCTGGACTTTCTGAGTTTAAGGAAAAACTCCAATGTAGTGACCACTGTTGATTTCTTCTACGATTTGGCTGCTTATTTTGACAGGTACTTGTTGACACTTTACTGTTGTGGGTTGGACTGATAGTAATGACGTTATACAGTCGACATATTTTCCTATAGGAAGTAATTGCTTATGGAGGCACAGGAAATTGGGCTGTGAATCGAAGCACTCTTCTTCTTGGTACTGATAGTATTTGTTGCTCATGAGTAGGTAGGTAGAAGGAGGGATTATTATACTATGGTTGATATTGGGTACAGCGTAAAGGTGATAAAGGTCGAAAGTGTTTTGATTAACTAAAGGAAAATCTAGTGAAAACATTAATTTATCGTTTAAGTATTGTACTTTTGTTTCTACTACTCTGTAATATTTTAAAATTTCATTGTCTAGAAATAACATTTGTGAATTAGTATGGATCTTAGACATCTCTAAAATTATTTCTTTTAAATCTACTAAATTAACTATACTATGATGAAGAATGTTTAAATTAGCAAAACTAATCGCATTTCCTATATCCGCTTAAAATGCAGACAAAGAATCTAAGTTTATTTTTATTTGATTAAAAATTACTTGAAATTCAATATGAAGGTCTTGATTAAATTCTGTTTCATTGAAACCCGCTGCAAGTAATTCAATCTTGCTTACTATGCGATTTTGCTTTTCCGTTATACTATCTAATGTCTTGTGTACATTTTGCATTAATTTTGAGTTCAATGACTATTAATTTTTTTTATTATTTTATTTTCATTGTTTTCAAGTTGAACAATATTATTATAAATATCTTTCCCATTATCTTGCTCCATATTACCAGTAATGCTTTTGATAAATGTTCCTAAAGGAGAAAATAATGCTGTTTTACTTTTTACTTGTGGAAAAATAGCGTTCAACTTATTATTGACGTAAATAACCGCGTATTCTAAATGTATATAAGTTTCTAGTATTTTAGTAATTATTATAGGGTGACTTTTTTCTAATAATCTTTTGAATTCATAAAATTTGTTAGTTACTGAGACCACTTGTTCTTTTATTGATTTTGTAGGAATATAGTGTAAGAAGGTGTGGGAGTCTGTTTTTATTTTTGCGGTACCTATCTTAAACGGAAGAACTCCGGAGTTCTTATTCAGATTCGGGGTCTCTATTTTCTGGCTCATTATCAGAGGGAGGATTATTAACCTGTGAAAAATCGGTAGTTAATTTTCTGGGAGGTTTAAAAATCTGCTTATGATAAGTATTGTAAGGTGTAGTAATTGTAAGGTCTTGTGATTTAATAACATGTTCTGGCTTATATGGTGGTTTCGTTTTTGATTGTCTTTCGGCTTGTCTTTTGTAGGTGATTGTACCTGTTTGTATGTCTAGAGGCTCTTGTCTCTTTTCATTTAGTTTTTCAATAATTTTTGATTTATTTTCAGTCATTGTTTTGTTCAGATTTTTATGAATATCTATCATTGTCTGTTTGTGTTCGTTAAGTTTTAAATTAATCATTTCTGCATTACTATCAATTTCGATAGGATTTTCTAATTGAAGGTGTCCTAGTAATAGATCTATAGGTTTATATTTTGTAGCTGAGTGAATAGAGTTATTATAACCGATTACTGCATAGAATAATTTTTCAAATGGGTTTGTTTAATTTTGGGCGTGTGATTGAGAGTGTTCTCATATGTTCGAGTAAAGTGGAATGAAATCTTTCGACTATAGCGTTACTATTTGGATTGAGGGGTAGCGTATAATGCCAATTGATTTTGTAATGTTTCGCGAAATCTTTTAAAATGTTCTGTAGAAATTCGGAACCGTTATCCGAGATGATATATTCTGGAATTTTATAGGATGCTCTGAATTGTACTAGGCCTTGATATATGTGCAGAGTTGTGATGCTTGGAATTATATAAGTTTGACCGTATTTTGAGAAACTATCGCATTTCGTTAGTGCTATGGAATTTTTGAATTTGAAAGTGTCTATATGTATTGTTTCGAAAGGTTTTTTGGGTGTTGGCGTTAGTTGAAGTTTGACAAGTGGAGGGGGTCTTTCATACTTTACTTGTTGACAAATGGAACAACTGTTTATGAAATTTTTCACATTTTTGTGTAACTTAGGCCAATAGAATTTAGTTTTGCGTTGATTTATAGTTTCTTGAATACCACGGTGATTGGTTATACCTTCGTGACGTTCTTTTATTAGTTCCTGTTGTCTTTTGTCTCTAGTAACATCTACTAATAATTTATTTGTTTTTAAAAGTTTAAATGCAGAGTGTTTGAATACTTGAGATATAAAATTACACATATTTTTAAATAAACTTACATTTTCGTCGTTTTGAAAATGAAAAGCATACTGTTTCTTTGGTACACCATATTCTTTTAAGAAATTTATTATTTGAGATTGAAATTATTCAACTGTTACATATATATTCCATCTAGTTCTTATGTGAGTTTCAAAAAGTTTTCTAATTTCTTGTCTCGGATTTCTGTCTACTTAATTGTGATAATTTGGTTAAGAAAGTTATTTAAAGGAGTTTCAGAAATGTGAATACCTAAAATAGGATTTTCTAAACTCGTATGTATTGTCGCAATGTCGTCATTGTTGTCGGTGGGATCAAATTCTGCGAGAACAGATTGGATGTCAAGGTCGGTTATCTCTGGGTTTCTGTTATCTTGAGGAAGATTGTCTAGGTCAGTTTTGTTGTTGGTGTTGGATTCCGAAGAAAGTGGTTGTTGTGTTAATAATTCGTCAAATTCTGTCATAAAGTCTATAATAGGTAATTTGGATGTGCTTGATTCGATAGGATGAATTTCAATTCTACTTAAGCATCAGCATTGCTATTGGATGTGCCTTTTCGGTATATAACTTGATAGTCAAATTCTTCTAATCGTAATCTCCATCAAACAAGTCGAGAGTTTGGTTCTTTGAGGGACATAAGCCATTGAAGAGGTTTGTGATCTGTAACGATTTTGAATTTACGTCCAAAAAGATAAGGTCTGAAGTATTTCGTAACATAAACAACTGCAAGCAATTCTTTTTCAATAGTTGAATAGTTGGATTCCGATTCATTAAGAGTTCTGGAGGCAAATGCAATAGTTTTGTCATGAGGAATTTGTCCTTGAGATAGGACGGCACCGATGGCGACGTTACTTGCATCGGTAGTAACTATGAAATCTTTCGTAAAGTCGGGATGAATAAGAATGGGATCATTGGTCATTAAAGATTTACAATCTTCAAATGCTTTTATGTACAACGGATAATTGATATCGATACTAGCTCCTTTTTTTAGGCAACGAGTGAATGGTTTTGTAATATGAGCGAAATTTCTGATGAACTTTTTGTAATAACCAACTAAACCGAGAAATTATTTAATCTCTTTTGGTTGTTTTAGGAATAGGATAATTTAGAATAGCATTGATTTTATCGGGGTTTGGTTCAGCACCGTCTGGGGTGATTACGTGACCTAAAAAGGATACTTCTTTTCTCAAAAATACTGATTCATCTAATTGCACTTTAAAGTTAGTGTCTCTTAATTTTTGGAATATTTTCTCTAAGTTGAGTATATGTTCTTGGAGTGACGTTGAGAAAATAATTATGTCATCCATATTTGCAAAGCAAATTTTATTTTGGAGTTCTTTTAAGATATTGTTCATGACGCGCTGGAATGTAGCTGGTCAATTTTTTAATCCAAATGGCATTCTTACATATTCCAAATGTCCACCTTCTACGTTAAAAGCAGTTTTCTGAATATTATCAGGATGCATTTCGATTTGATGAAAGCCACTTGCGAGATCTAGGGTTGAGAAGTATTGACAGCGACCTAGTCTGTCAAGGATATTATTTATTTGGGGAATAGGATATTTATCGTCAATGGTTTTTTCGTTTATTTTTATGTAGTCCACCACTTTTCGCCATTTCTGTCTTCCAGATGCGTCTGGTTTTTTACTTACGATTCAAATAGGACTACTGCACGGGGAATCGCTCGGTCTGATGATACCTTGTTCTAACATTTCATTAATTTGACGCTCTACTTCTGGTTTATGAATATATGGGTATCTATATGTTTTCGACTAAACTGGTATTTCGTCTGTGGTTTTTCTTCTATGCTTAACTTGATTAGTGAAAGTTAGTTTTGAATTACTTGAATGGAAAATGTCGGAAAATTATTTACAATTTTTTTCTAATTGCAACGTTTCCTCAAAATTTAAATGACTTATTCTAATGTTTTCAGTAATATCGAATGGTTCTAAATTTTGATTACTTTTAATAGACATATTAAAAATTTCTAAGTCGTTTGTAAATAGTTGAACTTTTATAGGGTTATACAAATAAACTTCTTGAACTTTATCAGTATCATTTATGATTTCTATGGGTGCATAACCATTAATTGCTTCGGAGATACCTTCTTTAATTTTACAGTTGAATACTTTTAATTGTAGAACAATAATAATGCCAGAATTTACTGAGACAGGAATTTTAGCAGATTCTATCGTGTGGGGTTCAATTTTTGCAAAAAATAATAATTTACCCTTTGCTTCGTAATGGTAATGGTAATTTTGCTGTCGGCGTTTTCAGTAAAGAATTGTTTAAGTCGAGTTCTACGCATGAATCTTTTAATGTTTCGTATCCAATTAAACCATCGAAGAAATGATGAAAATTGAATGAATAGAATTTTATTTTTTTATTACAGTTAAATTCGGGGAATGCCAGAATTTTAGCACATTGGTATCGAGAAGTTGTTTGAAATATTGAGCTAATCGTGAACGGCTCGTTTTCGATACAATCTTCAAAATATTTACGGGCAATTTCTGGATTTAGGAATGATTTGAATCAACTAATAATTTAAGAGGAGGATCTGATATTTTTACGTAAGGAAGGTCTTTACGGTCACATAGAGAATGTAATTCCATGTTTGGATTTCTGTTGGGCTTGGTTCTTGAAAATTTTCATTTGAGAATTCTATGTCATGAATATTGTTAGTATCTTCGTAAGAGATATTTACGTCATTATTTTCGTAGTTAAAATAGTCTGAACTGGTATTATCTAGATTTTGAGAATTATGTGTGTCATAGTAATAGTCAGAATTTTGTTCCATATGATATAATTGTTCTGAGGTAAATGTTGGTCGAGATTGAGGCCTAAAGAAATTGTGATTTGTTGAGGGTTGATTGTGGGTTGGTCTCCTTGTGGCTGTAGATATACCACTCATTGGAACGGGTCTAGATTGATTTCGGTATTGATTAGTTTGTTTCCAAACATTTGTTGGAGGTTTTGGGGGACCGAGAACTTGTCGATTACTTGGGAATCGTTGTGGGACACTTGGGCGTGGCTGAATATTTACTGGACCTCTAGGAAAATAATTTTGTGTAGCCGCATTCGGCGTAAATTGGGGCGGAACTTGATGAGCAGTTTGATAACTATGAGTGTTCATGACTGGATAATTATTGATGGGGAAATTCGGACATAATTTAAAATGTTGATTGGTTCTTAAATTTGAATTATATTTTTGTACGGCTTCAGGTCTATGATTATGATCTGAATTTCTTTGTAAGTATCTAATATTATTTTCAGCAACTATAAATTGCCTAGCTTCAGCTATTGTTGATGGTCACATTGCACGCATAGTAGAACCTAGGGCCTCTTTTAAACCAGCAAGGAAAAATTTTAAAGCGTGAACATTATAAAATTCTTTTTTCACTATATTCATAGCATTTTCTCCGTGTGTATCTAAATAATTGTGAAGAGCACTTAAATTACTCATTACTCTTGTATAAGAATATAACGCGTCTTCTGTATTAGTTTGTCTTAATTGATCTAAATCGAATAAAAGGCCATTTTCGTCACGTTGATCTCCAAAATAAGATATAAGAGCAGATTTGACTGACTTCCAGTCTTTATTAATACATATACTATATACTTTCCTAGCATTACCAACTAATTTGGAATATATACCATAAATTATACTAATATTTTGTACACAGTTTTCGCTACCTGGCGTTCTATCCCAATAAGTATTAATAATAGTATTTGCAGTTTCTACAAATGATGATAACTCTAATGAGTTACCGTCAAATCTTGGTACTATTTCGAACAATTTTGGTTCGAATTTTGGAGGAGGTAACGCCATATTATCGTCTAAAATATCTAATGAATCGGTTGTCGATAAATTAATAAAGGAATTTGAAAGATTTAATTATATTTCGTTTTCAGTACTAAAGCTGTACACACTTTCGTTAATGTCCTCTATGGAGTTAGCGACAAGTGAGGAGAATGACATAGACAGGATAAATACAATAAAAGGAAATGAGCAACTTACAGTATTGTAGCTGTCTTCACCATAACTTGACTTCAGTTCTTCTTCTGGATTCTGGAGCACGTTTTTCAAGATTTCGTACGGAGCGACGAAATTCGTTACTGAACAAACGATTGGAACCGAAGGAATATTCACTGTGAAATTCCTTTCAGTATTCTACTGACTGCGCCACTTTTTGAATTTGGTTTCCAAAAAGAATTTTTTAAAAAACAAACTACTTTATTAATACACAAATATACTTCTTAACAGTTGTAAGTCTAATATCATTCTGAATAAAATATGTACAAAATCTAAAAAGGAAAACATTTGCTGACATATTAAAATAAATATTTATATTACACATTATTGTTATCGAAATTATTATTGAATCATCAAATACACGTTCCATAACTAGATGTACAGCCAGTAGCGGTGCAAGAGTTAATAAACCATGTACCTCTGCATGAATTACAAAATAGGCAGCCTCTTAATGTAAAAGATCCTATAACAGAAGTTGATATAATGGGGATGGAAATCATCACTGATTGTTTATCAGGTATTATATTTTCATACTTTGATTGTCACCTAAACTCATAATAATGATATTATTTCTAATGCATGGTGTGTTTTTCATCATAAATGTTGGTTAACTTTTCAGTTGCAGAATGATCTTATACACAAAGAGCTTCATCAATTGGATACAAGGATGTTTTACCGCCAAATGAAGGACAAGGTATGTAAGAACTACAGTATGAATCTGGGCAAGAATTATTACAAGAAATAAAATCTTCAAATAATAATAATCCTGATTATATCCCTGATAGGGAAGATGACAGTAACAGCAATAGCAGCGATAATAATGAAGATAATATCTAAGAAAACATTAACACAAAAAATAAAACAAGAAAACGAATAAAGGAAGAAAATACGTGGAAGAGAAATATAAAAAAGCAGAAAATAAATTCGGGTCAAGAGTATACGTCACGACTAGGTAAGGTACACTGAGCACAAATGGTTAAGCCTCCGTGTGATGAAAATTGTATATACAAATGTGCTGTAAACGTTTCAAATGAAAAGAGATTGCTTATTTTTCGACGGTTTTATGACTTGGCAGATAAAACAAGACAGCGTGCTTACATTTTAAAGTGTATGAAAACAATTGTACCAAAATCGGCAACACAAAATCTGCAGGAACAAGACACGAAGCGTAGAAAAAAAACCATAGGTATTATTTTGAGATTAATGATACAGATGTTCGAGTTTGTAAATTTTTTTATGGCAATATTGGATATTTGACATAATATTATAAGTACTGCAATAAAAAAGACTCCAGACGGGTTTTTAGAAAAGTAATTAAGATACACCGGACAAAGTAGCAATAAGATCTCTAATAATATGATTAGAGATGTGAAAGACCACATCAAAAGCTTTCCTATAGCGAAATCTCACTATTGCCGGGCTAGAACTGGAAATTATTATATAGATGGTTCATTGAGTGTATCATTGATGTACAAGTAATGTAAAGAAAAGTGCGAGCAGGATCAAAAACCATTCGTGCAAGAATCAGTGTACAGAAAGATATTCAACACTGAATTCAATATTTCGTTTTTTCATCCAAAAAAAGATCAAAGTCCATGTTGTGTCATCTACTAAAAGCATAGTCTTGAGTTTGAAAAGGCATTGAAAAATAATGAATACGATACATACAAAAAAATGTCTTCAACTCATGCTTGGAAAAAGAAAGAGACAAAAACCGCTTCATGCTTGAAAAAGATGTAGTATTAGCTCTCTTTGATATACAAGCAGTGATGCCACTTCCAAATGGGAATATTTCGACATTTTTTTATTAAAATAAATTGAACGCTTATAATTTTACTGTTTATAATGTTAAAAGTAAGGAGGGTCGTTGTTATTTATGGATCGAAAGTGTTGCCAAAAGAGGCGCCATCGAAATTGTAACTGGTGTCTATACCTTTTTAAAAGATCACTGTCGGGGTAAAAAGGAACTAATATTTTACAGCGATAATTGTACTACACAAAATCAAAATAAATTTATGTTTTGCATGTACTTGTATGCTTTAAAAATATTAAATATTGAAACGATTACACATAAATACCTTATCGTCGGGCATACTGAAAATGAAGGCGACAGTGCTCATTCCTGCATTGAGAAGGAAAAGAAACGAATTCTCAAACAATGGCCAATTTTCGTCCCGTCAGAGTTAGCCACGATAATACGATGTGCCAAAAAGAATGCGACCAAACGCGTAAAAACTTTAATATTAATAATGACAGTGAAAAATGCCTTTGGCAAAATGTTAAGATGGTTCAAGTGAATATAAACTCGGAAACACATTTTATCAAATCTATTAACGTTAAATATCGTCTAAGGGGACGTAGGAGAACATGCGAGTCCATCGAATTAAAACCCGACTATAGTGAACCACCTCGAATACCAGCAAATAAGTTAAAAGATATTATTTCATTGTGTGAAAGTGGAATTATTCCACAAAGATATCGCCAATTTTTTCTAAATCTTAAGGAACAGGGAAATGTTGAATTCACAGAAGACAATGATAATGAGGGCGCCTTATAATGTAGAGTATAAAAATCAATCATTTGTACCCCAAGCTTGAATGCTGTTTCCTGCTTTCCCAATTTTATTTTATTTTGAAAAGACAAAAACCAAAATCAATGCAAATTAAAAATTATTTATTTATAAGCTTATTTTCCAGAATATCTCACAAAATATTGGTTATAATACGGAAACAAAACAAAACGTGAAAATATAAAAACAAATAAATTATATTATTTTGTATTTTGACATTTTTCACATACAAGTTGTTTTTTGGAGCGAACAGCACACACAAAACGATTATACTGAGTGCACATTTGTCTGCATTTTCTTTCTTTCTTCCGATCACATAAATAACAGCATCCGGGAATACACCGCTGTACTTCTTGATGTTCTACTACATTTGTATTTGCCAACTCAGGGAATACATCAATAATATGGTTTCTAATAGTTGTATGCATATTTTTTTCTGTCTGAAATCTTCTGATAGCATTGCCCTTGATCAGCGATTGTCCGAGCTCCAGCAGGAATTTTCTACGGCAATCTTTAGTAGCTGATTCATTCGGAAATTTTAAACTCCATATAATAAATGCATTTATTCCAGAAATATGCAATAGTTGTCCAAATATTGCCATTGGCCATCTATCAGTTATTCTACGTGCTGAATACTCTTTAACCATTTTATCAGTGGTATCTACAGCACCCTTTGTTTTATTATAATGAAGTATTATATCTAGTTTGAATTTGATATCTTCTCCAAAAACTACATCATCATGGTGTTCTGTAGACAGTAGTAGGACCGCTTTGGATTTACTGGGAACATAAGATACCAAGGTATGGTCATCTCTGAAAGCAAACATGGAAGAGAACTCAGGTTTGTAGGACTTTGGTAGTAATTCTTCGGGAATATATGCCTTATTTTTACATAACGTACCGCAAGGTATCATTTATTTTTGAAGTAACTTATCTGCTAATGGTAAACTGGTAAAAAAATTTTCGGTAGTAATACCATATCCAGGACCTAATCAACCAACAAGGTCTAGAACAACCCTTTCTCCTCGATCTTTCTCCGGAACATTATTAATTTTTCCCAAATAAGGTTGCATATGAATTGTTTATGCATTTTCACTATCCGCAGCAGCCCAAATTTTCAAACTATACTGATCTGGTTTGCTCTTCATATACAATCTAAAGAAACAACGACCTCTGAATGATAGTTGTTCATCCACTGTGACATGATTGCCAGGATTGTAGCACTTTTTGAAGTTTTTTGTAAAATGATCAAACACTTATCTAATAGGGGCAAACTTATCAGTTGCTTTTCTAGCCTCTCTCGAATTTAGATCATCAAACCGAATAAATGGGGTCATGGCCTGAAAACGTTCACGCGATATTGACGCAGGAATAATTGGGCGTGCGTATCTTTTTTTAGTACCCCACAGCATTATTGTTGGTTGTTTTCGAGCTTGCAAGGCACCCAAAATGATGAGAATACCAATATAAGCGTTAATTTCAACTCTTAGTTCCCATGTTTTTGCTTTTGCATTTAGATTTTTTTATTCCAAATGGTAAATATCTAAAAAAACATAAAAATGCATAAATACAAAAAAAAAATACTATAAAAATTGTTCTTTACCTGATCTGCCTTACCGTTGGTATGGAAAACAATAAGATCTAGTATTTCGTCAGTCAAAAACAGTTGAAGTGCTCCAAGCTCTGAGGAAATGTTGCAGCTATACTGATTTAGTCCAGGTTTTGTTGTGATAATATTCCGATTTCTACGACGAGTGGCTCTGAAGGGTAGTTTATTCCAAGTTATATTAGCTTTGGTCTGATCACACAAATTATCTCTATACAAATTTGCAACATGTGTTTGCCCTCCACTACTGCCTGTTTTCACACTGTCCGTCGTGATAATGTCGTCTGCGTAGTTTATCACTTCTGGCTCACAATCACTGTCTTCACTTTCAAGTTCAAATTCAACGTCATCTAGACCAAGATTTAAAAACTGCTCTTCATTAATCAGTTTGTTAGGATTTCGCACTTTTTTATCATTTGCTACCATAGCGTATACGTGAAACAAACATAAAACACAAGTAAAACGAATTCTCTCTACAACGCACTAGCAAATACTAACAAGACAAGCATAAACCGGCATGATTTAGCCGATCACGCCACCAGCAATTGCGTCGCGCATGCGAAAAGTGTATTAGGAAATTATAATTTGAAATACGGTGCGGGGTACAAACTTACCCCACGTCGGACTTTATTTTCTATCATAAAAAGTATAAGATAAATTCTAGTAAATGACTAAAAAATGTCTTACGAAGGTTCTTAATGACGATAAATTAAATCGGCAAAGCAGAAAACTAAAAATTTACGAAAAAATCCTTAAAATTGTGACTATGGGGTACATTTGTACCCCGCAGCGTATTACGAAGGTTAAAACTTAAATGTAAACTAAATAAGAGAATAAATAACATATTCTATGGAATCCTTCGGCTTATAAATAAAGACGAGTTTTATAACCACTCATAAAATTTAATACCTGCGAACTGAAATGGATCAAAAGAACATATTGAAAAGTGGTACGTATTAGGGCTTTACGAATATTTTTTCTATTAGTTGGAAGGTATTAGCAATATAAAAATAATTGTTTGAAATGTGTAACAAAAATCCTGTCGGCAAGTGTAATTATTAGAAATTAAATAATGATAGCAAACGTACACAAATAAAGATAGTAAACTGAAAATGGAACAAAACAATAAAAATATACGAAAAAGGTTTTAAACTTAGCAAAGCACATAATTTGTACTAATTAAACGAAAGAAGTTGTAGACTCGTAACACTTGTTCTCAAAAAATCAGTAATTTAGTCCCTAATTAATCAGCTTCTCACAAGTCTTTGAAGTTTTTATGTAATTGAACTTAAATTGTGAATCCATTAACTGAAAATTCTCACTTCTGGTGTAACGAAGTAACTGGGACTCTTTTCGATAGTAATCTGTCCTGCATAAGAATGTGGCATTTGCATCCTGTACCATTCTAAACCTTTGAAGTAGTTTTCGTCCCTATCAAAGAAATGTATTTCTCCAGCTGCTTTCTGAATCATTGGATGTAGATAAAGCATTTCAAGTAATGCCCTTGTACCACATTTCCTCACTCCCATGATTATAGCCTGTAAACAAAAAATAAGATATGACATAGTTTTAATTATGTATGATTATAGATAATGTAATCACCTACATATTGTAGTAATATGCTATAAACTTTTCATTGATATTGCAATATGGCGGTTTCTTTTCAAATTACTTATTGACTGACCTCCAAAATTGACATTTACAAATTACTGTCAACTCTTCTGAACCAGTCAAATGACACTACATTGTTCATATACATGATAGGATTATTCGTTGGTAACATATGGTTTAATACAGAGTCCATAAGCGACAATGTGTTAGAAAGGCACAAATATATTCAGTGTATTACCTATTTTCATTAACAGGGTATCATATTATGCCAAAGATCGTTGCACAAACTGTTAAATTATTTTTCAAATTTTACTCCAATCATTATAAAGGTTCTAAAAATTAGATGAAAATTTAATGATTTATTATTACAACTCAATAATTAAATACTCGACATATTTTAAAATGGCAAATAATCAATTCTGAATGATTAGCGTAAACCGCCTGTAATTCCTGAGCTCCGGATAAAACAATTTCGTCTATAGCCGTAATTCTATTTTTATCTATACCCTCTTTTCATTTTCAATCTACACGTTGGAAGTTTAAGTATCCATAAAATATTCCCTTTCAATAATAACAGAAATCATTCCTCATATAATTCTGAAATAAAACAATAATTGCCTCATAGTCAACGGGAAAATGTAAGAGGCACATGACATTACTAGTGTGTTAGAGGAAGGCATGGTGAGATAGACAATCTAAAGTGAGAGTAACTTATTACAGTTGAAATAAGAACACTAGAATATACGAATACGAAACGCGCGTGCGGCTTTCGTGGACAGTAGTTCTGACTAGTTATAATTCCATCGTTTAACTATACGTCACCTGTTCGTTTACGAATGAGGACCGATCTTTGTAAATCTTATAAAATGAACATGCAGGTACACCGAAAAGTGCAAATTGTAAAATTGTATTACCAGGGTAATTTATATTGAGAAATAGTAGAAAACAAAATCGTCAAATCCAACGAGAAATAAACGGGTTGAAAGATTAAAACTTACTTTTCCGCATCTGCGGCCCTGAACAATATTCTATCATAAAAGTGTTACTTATATACACTTCGGGGGATGTATCGTGCTAACAAACCGAAATGTCTCCAAAAATAAACAAAAAGTTTGTAAATATGGATTTATAGGACCCGCTGTACTCGCTCTAGTCGACTGAAAATCAATAGGGTACATCTGTAAGTTACCTTGAACAATATTCAATCATAAAATTGATCAATTGTATACTCTCTGGAGGCTGTATCGTGCTAACAAACTTAAAATTCTCCAAAAATGCCAAAAATTTTGTACTTCAAGTACCATAGCACCCGTTGTACTGGCTTTAGTCAGCTGAATATTAATAGGGTTCATATTTGAGATGCCCTGAATAATAACCAATCATAAAATTGGTCACTTGTATAACTCCGGAGGCTATATCGTGCTAACAAGCTGAAACTTCTCCAAAAATCACAAAAATATCGTACTTAAAGTACTGTAGCATCTGTTGTATTGGCTCTGGTGAGCTGAAAATCAATAGGGTTTATCAGTAAGATGTCCTGAATAATATTCGATCACAAAATTGGTGACTTGTTGAACTCCGGAGGCTGTATCGTGCTAACAAACTGAAATTTCTCAAAAAATGACAAAATGTCGTACTTCAAGTACCATAGCACCCGTTGTACTGGCTCTGGCGAGCTGAAAATCAATAGGGTTCATCTGTGACATGTCCTTAACCATATTCCATCATAAAATTGGTGACTTATTGCACTCTGCTGGCTGTATCGTGCTAACAAGACATGTAATGAAAAGTGGCCGACGACAACGACGACAACGACGACGACGACGACGACATACACACAGGATTTTTTTTCTAAAAACCGTTTTTTCGTGTTGTTGTTGATGGAAAACGTGAAAATAACTCAAACATTTTTTTCAAAATTCCAACTTTTTTTGGGGTAAACCAATACTTCTCTCGCATATTAGATAGGTTGGCGGAAAAGTAAAAAAAGAAAGAGGTATTTTAATCTGTACAAGTGTGGAGAATAATCATCTACAGTCGTCTACTCATTTAGTCAAGGATTTTAATTTTGATCCGAAAACGATTCGGACTGTAATAAAACAAATGGCTATCTTAGTTTTAAACTGAAAAATTAAGATGAAATATTTCCAGACATTCAATTTCGTAGAATGGAATTTTGTGAAATGGTTATGGAAAAAATGCAAATTGGATGCGAACTTTTCAAAAAATATTTTGTTCACTGATGATTCGACTTTTACCATACACGGTGCACATAATTAATGAGTTATGCGATATTGGTCCAGGACAAACCTACACAAATACTACAATAGTAGAACTCAATATCCCCAAAAATTAAATGTTTGGGCTGGAATATTAGGTGAACATTTATTTAGACAATTTTTTATTGACGGCAATTCAACAGGACAAAAATATTTGAATTATTACCCCTATGTGTTTTCGGTAGAGTAGGGGTGGCTAAATGTAAAGATGCAAGAATGATTTACAGTGTAAAAGTATTACTTTAATATCACCAATTGACTCTTATGATGTGATTAACAAAAATAAATCAGTTACCCCAAATGGTACCAGTTGGTTCCCAACGAGTATGTATAAGCAAACTCATGTGATATATTATTATTAAATGTAAATGTCAAGTTTGTGGAGTCCTCATGGCCAATTATTATTTGCATAGATCTTACTTGATTGTCTAGTGCTTCTCCAATTAAGGGTAGAATTGCTGCCAAACAATATCAGCGTATTGCCTGTGTGATTCAGTGCCGTAGAGATGGCTGACTAGTGGATAGTGTAATGATGAAAGTAAGAAGAAGGTGGGAACTTAAAGGCCTAAAACAACAAAATCCTATGTCATCTACCGTGAATCAGTTAGTCAGTTACAGTGTTTACTCACCGATGATGTTGTGTGGCCTAGTTGGATGATTTTATTAGTTGTTTAAATTTTCATATCCCCTAAAGAGAGTGTTTCCATCAGCAAAATACAATTTAAAACAACTGAAAGTGTTTCTTTTCTTTCTAGGTAATAATCCTAGAATGTTAAGCTCTTGCTTGAAATCAGAAACCCAAAAGAAAGGATGTGAAAAAAAACTCCAAAAAAAGTTGAAATGTTGGAAGTTGAAATTCCACACCAAGGAATTTCAAATATATCACCTGACTAACCTTGAAACGTACCTAATCATAGACTTATATGTGACATATAACCAGATTAGATTTTCAGAATTAATGAACACAATTATAAATTCCATGAAAATTTTATGTGAATTACTACCTATAACCTGTACTCATAAACAATATAAACATTAAGAACATTAAAAGAATATACTTTAAATAATCCATCTTAATCTGATTCAATTCTATTTATTTATTTTTTATTCTGGCATGATCTGGTGAGTAATATAACAAATAAATTTAAGGACTGTAACTTTTAATTCGTAACAGAATATGCTGCAAAACTAAATTACTCCTGCCCTCATACAATTAGGTGTCCACCTCAATGATATTTGGTACCAATATGACGGTTGTGCATCGCATAATTATCGACTAGAAATACATTTTTGAAATACACAATTTCCCAATGGGATAATCTAACATTAGAGGACCTGCTAGATCTCCAGATTAGGCACCGAACAATTTATTTTCCAGGAGAACAGGGCCAGTTCTCTGAATGAACTTGAAGATATTCTAGGTAACATATTAAATTTTCTCTGGCAACGAATATTTGGCAAAGTTGGTACGGTCTCGGCGAATTAGTCAATCGTCATATACTTTAGCACATTTTCACTTTTGAATGGTTATGATATCCCGTTAGAGAAAAAGAGTAATAGACTGAATTTATACTAGTTTCTTTCTAACATGCGCGATTGATATTCGCATATTGTAGTATCCTTATTTCAACTATACATATTCGCTGACTTTAGATTGTCTATCTCACCATGCCTCTCTCTAACACACTGGTAATGCCATGTGCCTCTTATATTTTCCCGTCGACTACTAGCTGATTATTATGTTCGAATCAAATAAGGAATTATTTCTGTTATTATTATAAAGGAATATTGTATGGGCACGTATACTTTCAACGTGTAGGTTGAAAATGAAGAGAGGGGATAGATAAAAATTGAAGAATAACGGGTATAGAGGAAATCGTTTTATCAGGAGCGTAGGAATTACAAGCGGTTTACGCTAATCATTCAGAATGGAATATTTTCCAATTTATAATATGTACATTATATAATTATTAAGTTGCAATTATATCAATATGTGATATTCGAAAAACAATTTAACAGTTTGAGCTACGATACTATTTTGGTATGTTATGATACCCCGTTAAAAAAAGGTGATACCCTGAATATACTTGTTTCTTTCTAACACATTGTCGCGTATAGACTCTGTATTAAACCCTATGCTACCAAAGAATATTCCTAGCACTATATCGACATTTCAAGTTCGAAAATAATGTATTAATCTAGTTAGTGATGTGTACGATGTACCACTGTCATTGTTACTGTCAACTTTTATAAATAATAGTCATTCTTTAAGAAATATTTGACAACACTGTTAACTATTCAAGAATTATAATCACTATCACAAATAACAATACACAATAATAATATAAGAAACAATTAGTAAACAAAAAACATCTATTCAATTCCTCCCCCAGCTCCAAAATATCTCTCAATTTTCTTTCTAAATTCTTTGTAAGTATTTCGCTGCATTTCTGGGGTAATTTCATTAATGGCATCAATGATAGCTTGTTTCAAGTCCTCAATATTATGGTTTCAATTATTTGTGTAAACTTTTTGTCTTAAGTAGCCCCATAAAAAGAATCTGAAATAGTTAAATCGGGGGATCTGGGCAGAAATGTTCACTATTCAACAAAGAGTATATCTTATCTAGTGTTATGGTATTGGGGAAGTTTTGTACCAGTATGCATTTGCAAAATATCACGAATAATATCCAGATGTACCCATTACGCGGTGTGAATTAAAAAAAATTATAAAGAAGTTTGATGAGACAGGATCTGTTCCAAACGAAAATAAATTGAAAAAGGTGTACTATGAGGAGGATGATGCAGCTAGTGCACTAGCTATGCATTCATTAAGGGAAAAAAAGGCAGTTGAGGTTGGTTTTTGCAAGAGTCACTTACAGAAAATATTCAGGCAAAACAAAATTCATCCATTCGAACCAAAACTTATTCATACCTTACAAGATTATGACACTAAGTTAGACATTTGTACGATGATTGGTGAAAAACTTATGAATTACCGATTCTTCCGTAAAAATTTTTTTGTTTTCTGATGAAGCAACGTTTACAAAAAACGGAGTCGTTTTTTCCCCAAATGATCGATATTGGGCTAGTGAAAACCCTAGCTACAGGATTAACTGTAATAGTCAATTTGCTGAAAAAGTTAATTTTTGGTGTGCAGTTTTACCGGATCGAATAATCGGACCGTATTTTCTGGAAGATACATTAAACCAGGAGGTATATTTGTATTTGCTGGACCACTTCTTAATACCTGAATTGGAAAAAATTCCCTTGGAGCAAAGGCGTAAAATGTACTTTCAACATGATATATGTTCGTCACATTCGACTTTGCTAATTAGAGGATGGCTGGATGAATATTTTCCTGAGTGATAGATGGGACGTTATGGACCAATATTTTTCCCGCCCCGATCCTCCGATTTAGCTATTTAAAATTTTTTTAGGGGCTACTTAAAACAAAAAGTTTACACAAATAATTTAAAGTATAATATTGAAGACTTGAGACGAGCTAACATTGATGCCGTTAACGAAATTACGCGACATACTTACAAAGAATTTGGAAACAAAATTGAGAGATGTTTTGAAGCTGGGGGAGGATATATTGATTAGACTTTTTTGTTTACTTAGTGTTTCTTACATTATTATTCTGTATTGTTATTTTTGATAGTGATTATAATTCTTTAATAGTTAACATTGTTGTCAAATATTTATTAAAAAATGACAATTTGAAAATTATAATAATAATAATAATAATCGTCTTTATTAATATCCATAAACAAAATTATAAATTATAGTACATTAGATGCAAGGCGACATTCAACCTTTACTGCGTAAAAAACGCTGTAAAACTTGCTCTTCCACTTAACCTTGTATACCCACTATACATACATAATATATTATATACCGCAACACAAGTTGTATAATATTACAGTACAGTACTTTGATGCGTAAGGCCATTAATTCTTCTCACAATTCTGAACCCAATTAATTCTGATGATCAAACAAGTATTTCCGAATAGACTCTTTGAATTTTTTTAAATGCTGATATTTGATTTCCATTGGCAGTCCGTTATAAACAAAGCCAATCTGATATCTAAAAGACCGTCGAGAAATTTCCAATTTAAAGGGAGGTATAGTAATTACCCCTTTATTTCTAATATTAATGTTATGAATGTCCGTCCTGAAGGAGATTTTCCTATATAAGTATGATGGTTTCTTTGTCATAACTAGTTTATTATAAAGACACGCAGAATGTAACATTCGTCTATTATCCATATTCAACCACTGTATTACTTTTAACTTGTTAGAAATAGTACGTCGTCTACGTATGCCAAATATTAACCGAATGCAGCAGTTTTGCATTTTTTGAATTTTCTTTTTATATTGCACACTTAAGTGTGGACCATATAGAATGTCAGCATAATTAAACAATGATAAAACTAATGAGTCACACAATGTCTTTTTTACTTGAAACGGTAAAAAATGTCGGACACCATAAATTGTTTTTAATGCTATGTATGCTTTCTGGAGGTTACTATTAATGTGCTTTTCAAATTTTAGATCGTCGTCAATTATTACTCCCAAGTTTTTAGCTTCCTTGACCATTATTAAATTCTCATTATTTATTTTCACATTAATATTATCGCGAACTTTCTGACGATTAGATTTAGACCCAAATAAAAGGATTTTTGACTTATTAGAGTAATTATTGAGTGAATGGTCTTTAGCCGCAGCCACAAAGGCGTCTAGGTCATGATTAATTACAGTACAAGCATCTACTACTGAATCAGGCGAAAAAGTATAATAGAGTTGCGTATCGTCAGCATATAAATGCTTACTGCAATTATGAATATAGGTCGATAATTGAGATGTGTAAATTGTGAATAGAGTGGGACCCAATATTGACCCCTGTGGTACTCCTGACAGAAGTGGCAGCAACTTTGAAATTGACCCGTCAAGAGAGACACTCTGTTCTCTATCTCTTAAGTAATTATTCACTAATAAACGAGCACTTCCTGAAAAACCTATATAGTGTGAAATACTATCAAGCAAACCATAATCAATAGTATCAAATGCTCTGCTAAAATCCAGAAGGACAAGCACAGTACATTTACCATCATCAATAGCCTTGACAATATCATCAACAATGTGAAGAAGAGCCGTTGTACAGCTGTGTCCCTTTCTGAAGCCGGATTGAATCGTCGGTAACAAAGAAAATTTTTTCAAATGTTCCTTAATTTGTGTTTCCATAGCTCTCTCGATTACTTTAGACAAAGTCGGTAATATACTTATTGGTCGAAGTTCTTTAGATTCTTTAGGATTGTTAACTTTAGGTAGCACCCGCACAACGGATCTCTTCCAAACTGAAGGAAAAACACTTTCAATAAGACAGAAGTTTACAATATGTGTGATGTAGGGTACTACATGTGGACAACAAAGTTTTATCATATTGATAGTTAGTTGGTCCGAACCTACCGCATTCGTTCCAATCCCGCAAATTGTTTGGTATACAAAAAAGTCATTAACTTCTGTAAAGCGAAAATCCGAGGCAACTAATCTACTATTTCTATAAAAATTCAGTATCTCACTACTTGCATTAGATCTAGGAACAGAATCAATAAAATATCGATTTATATTATTAGCATTCTTTAAATTATCCGGTAGTTCTGCTTTCTTATCCGTTAAAACCTTGTGTGTTCTTAATGTTTTCCACATTTCTTTTTTATTACATTTATAAATATAATGTGCAAAGTACGCCTTTTTCTCACGAATATCTGCCTTATTAACGTAATTACGTAATTCTCTGTATGACGTAAGATGGATATTTGATTTAGTTCTTCTAAATTTCCCCAGAGCACTATCCCTCTCCCGCATCATTTGTTTTACGGAATATGTTAACCATGGAGCTTTGGGTTTGGTCATTCTGGCTGTAACTATAGGAGCATGTCTATCGAATAGTTGGTATATACAGTTAGTAAAATATGAAACCTTTTCATCGATAGTTTCCTGATCATAGATTCTGAAAAATGATGTATTAAATAAATCTGCTTGAAATAGTTCATCATCGAAATTATTGAAGTTTCTATATGTATGCATTTTTGGATTTTTCCTATCATCTTGTACCTGTACCTTACAGTAAACAATAGCATGATCTGAAATATCGTGCTGTATAACGCCCCTATCAACTACAGCCTCCTCCCGAATTATTAAATAGTCTAAAAGAGTGGATGAATTAGCTGTAACTCGAGTTGGAACATCTATTAATTGAGATAAATTTAACGATTCAATTAAAGAGTAGAACCTATTCACATTATTATTATCAAGATCAAATAAGTCTAAATTAAAATCCCCCATACACACAATTTCATCAACTGTAGGAAAAATTGATGCTAGACTATCTTCAAATTCATCTAAAGAAATACTTGTATTTTGTTCATGTGGTTTATATATCACTCCAACAGCTAATGTTTTCTTGTTTATGGTAACTTTTATCCAACATTGTTCCCAAATTAAATTATAAATATCAATGATTTCCCATTTAATTGTATTTCTAATATACATACAAAGGCCCTTTCCATTAACATTACGATCCACCCTGTACAAACTAAAACCACCAATATGCAACTCAATATCAGTAACAGCGTATTTTAACCATGATTCACATATCAAAAGAATATCGATACATTCATCAGACACAATTAATTTAACTTTATGTAGTGAGGGAATTAACGACCTCGCATTTAAACAAGCAATTTTTAAATATTTCATTCGAAACAATTTAACAAGATATCCAAAACAAAATCAAAAAGTGACAATGCTAATGTTATCTATTCAATCTAAAAACAAAATATAAACAAAAAGAAGTCAGTTAGAGACGCATCAATTGCACGCGCCTGTCGACAATAATATAAATACTTGAAGCATATTCTTGAAAAGTTAAAATAACATCAACCAATTAGCATTAATTAGAACAAAGTTATAAGACGGAACAAACAAAACCTAACCTTTAAAAGGATATGTATATTAAGGATACAAATTAAAAAAATTATAGTGATATTTCTTCCAGTTCCTCTAAAGAAGTAATTTCTCGAATATTGTCTTCTTTATTCAATTTTGAGTAAATTTGACCATAATTACTCCATACTTGACCTTCTCTCCCAATTTTCGTGATAGCTGCTTTCAATATTTTTTGCTGCCTAGCTGTCAAATCTTCTCTTATGATTATTTTGGTATTTTTGAGTATTTTCTTAGTGGAAAATACTAAATTACGACAGTATGTATTACAAAATTTAACTAGGACAGCGTCACTTCGGCCATTATTTCTTAGTTTGAAACATCCTGCAATATCAGATTCCCGGATCGATAATTTCATTTTTCCATTGAAAATCTTTATAACGTCGGGTGTGGTATAACCCTTTACATTTTCCTTTGGTACCAGTAAAACTAAATTTCTTTGCCGAACTTGTTTATCATAACTTTCATTTTTATTTTCGAGAAAATTTATAGCCTTTTCCTGTTTATCCACCATTTGTTCCAACTGTTCTATCTTTTCCTTTAGTGGCACTAGTTTATTTTCAAGGTTTTTAGTAATAAGTGTACTTACAGCATCACTAAGCTGAGATATGAACTCTTGAGAAGTACATAATTTGGTCACGATTAATTTGATTGACTCGTGCAATTCATCTTCACCTTTCTTGGATCGTGTGCCCATATTTACCGAAGAAAACTACAACCTCTATTATTCTACTTAAATCAATCAACAGTCTGTTTGCAACCTACCACCACACTAAATCAGATTTTTCCGTTAACTTTTTTCACATCAACTTGCTTTTCAACAGAGCACGTGAAAGATGCGTCTACACTCGATGAAGCATAGTACCGTACTATACTATACTAATACAGTTGAGAGTTACTTGATACATCGTATACGTCACTCACTAGATTCATACATTATTTTCGAACTTAGTGCAAAAATTCATGCGGTTTTCATAAAACTGGCTATAAAATTATTATGGTCTACAGCTGTCATTAGGGTTACCCTAATCTTAACTAAAGATTTATTAAGGTTAGCTAAGGTTACCAGTGGATATATTAACCATTATGTAATTAACCTTTACCCAAAAAGTCGATTGTTACTAGTGTTCTTGAGAGATAATTTTAAGGTGATAAAATTATCAAAGACTACAACAAGTTATTACTAAAATATAATTTCCGCAGTATAAAAACTATCCGGATAATATCGTAGGTCTACTCGTTATTCATAGTCCCAAAAAAAAAATATCAAACTAGATTCTTTTGAGAAATACTGGAGTACAAAAATAAATAAATAATCGCTGTTTATATAAGGCGTTATCGCCGATGATTACCCGTGCTAAATAAAAGAATTACAGTGATTAAACTATATCTGGAGAAAAATAATTAAGAACTATACCTCAGGGAATAATATGGGGTTCTTTGTATTATTGTTTCCTTGGTCATATATTTAAGTCAGATCCGTGAATAGGCGCCACCGAATTTTAGAAACTATAATGCTGAAGGCGATCGAAAATACGTTATCGAAGTAGCCAAAACGCGGAAAATATATGTACACAACTAACGTATAAGTAAATAAATAAATAGTTCAACTAGTACAGGCCAATCGTTTATTGCGACTAAGGAAATCGGCAATACGAAGCTCCTGTTACAAGTAAACACAAAAGAAAATGAGTCAACTATCAATTACCAATACAAAAATATTGTAAGTATAAAACAAAAGAGTAATCGATTTAGTAGGGGTTATAGCGTGGTATGATCATACGAGCTTTACATGTATGTACCCTGTATCTATAAGTATCACAAGCCGAATAATTGTCTAAAACATTGTAGATACCACACTTATCAATGCTATGATGTGGGATTCCAGCCCAAATCAAGCCGCAAATGTTCAATTGTACTAATATATATAAATTAATATTAATAGATATAACTAATATCAAATCACTTAATAAACACGAGTGATAATGAGAATCATAAAACGATAATACAAGAGGTGATTCAGCAAAACGAAATTCTCTGTTATACTTAGCTGGATGGCACGTTTCGGGTTCCAAACCAAACGTCCACAAGGTCACAATCGGGAGTAGATATCTGGTAAATCTTCAGGGATCGTCTCGGCCGGGAATAATTCTTGTTAGTATATAACAGGTCGAACCAGGTGTGAAGTCGAGTACAAAATCCAATCTCGATAATCAAGAGACTCCAAAATAAATCCCAAAATAGACGGGAATATATAACGTAGAGGTAGGAAACCAAAAATAAAATAAAAACCCTACAACAAGGAGAGAAAATAATCAATCTCACCATCTACAAAGTTGTAATTTGTGAAAACTAAAAATAACTCACCTCAATTTATCAATGAGGGTTCTCAAAATTCCAATATCCAGCCACGTGGAATTAATCAATCAAAAGCCTCCACCAATAGGCTTACAAAATGGCGAATTCTTGCAGGTGTTGAAATAAGTTGATTCGATCTTAGTGAATCGTGGTTCCAGTGCAAAATAATATCCCTTAACGGCGGAAAATCGACTTCCAAACGAATTGCTTACTCAAAATAGTCGAATTTCCAAACAATTTGTGCAAATTCTATCCCCCAATTAGGGTAAACGAGAATGAAACCAAGAAAATAACTCGCACAAAGCACCGAACCCTTTTCGTTCCTCCAACCATACAATACACACCTTCCTTCTCGTCGTTTCCAACGAAAAGATGGCTTCAAAACCAATGATACAAACCATATCAAAAGTTTTTAAAATTCGAAATATCCAAAAGTCCGTTAATAAAAACTATTAAAATCTAGGCTTCAAATTATTCCAGTTGGTAAACATGTATTTCTCGAGCACAATGGAGAAACAAAAGAAGTACGTCCAAAATTCCTACATTCTCCTTCCTTATTGTCGCTTTAATAAATAATTATACATGTTGTGAAAAGCAAAACCGTTCTTGTAGCGAAGTAATTTCGGCGAGTCGGAGATTAATACCAGCCGTGTAGAAGGGATACGAGTTTTACCGATCACCGAAGCATTTTTAAATGTATCAACTATACCGAGTGTCCCAAAATATTAAATATTCCACAACAGTGAATAAAAGAATGCATATTAAGAAAAAAAGTTAAGACGAACTATAATTACCTACAGGAAATAAATGTGCAATGCTATTTTTATTATCCACTGGGATTTATTAAAATACCAATTTAAAATTTGTTCAATTATTCTTAAATTATTGAATGTTTTTAAGAAATAATGTAAGTAAGAATTTTATTCTAAATTCAGACCATAACACTACCCCCTCCCCAAAGAATTTACAGGGTAAATTCACTCGTACTCAACTTCGTGATAAGGTTTCAAGTCTTGCGTATGCCAACGACCTTTTGATTTACCCTGTAAATCTCCAAGTTCATATACGCAATAACCACATTTTTTGGAAATTCTAAAAGGACCTTCAAACGTACCACCTAGTTTCGCTGTATAATAATTACCAGCATCAGACAATGTAAACTTTTTCTTCCAAACTAAATCGCCAACTGCAAATTCCACATTACGACGTCTTAGGTCATATTGTTTTTTAGCTTGATCGTGGGCTTTTTCCATTTTTTTCACAACACTTTCTCGCAGTTTCGTCAAGGTTTTGAGTTTTTGATCGGGGTCAATAGGAATATTATTCGAGTCATGAAATTTAGAATAATGTTCAGAACCATGGAGTTTCATCTCGGTTCCAAAATTTATAAAGTATGGAGTTTGTCCAGTCACAACATGCTTAGCTGTGTTAACTGCACAAGCGAATGCAGAAAGATCAACATCCCAATCTCTCTGATTTTCAGAGACAAAAGATGATAACATTGTCTTCATCACCCTATTTACTCGTTCCGTTAAATTGGGCGAGGGATGATAATTTGGGTTAAATAATATTCTTAGACCAAATTTTGTTTTAAGGCTAGTAAAGTTCATGCTTTTAAATTGGGGTCCATTGTCACATCTGATTAACTCAGGCACTCCATAAGAAAAAAAAATTCTTTCTTCTAAAAGTCGAATTATAGTTTTGATATTGGCCTTCCGAATAGGGAAAAACAAGTTAAACTTACTAAAAGTATCAGTAACTACGAAAATATGCATATTACCAGATTTGCTTTTTGGCAAGGGGCCAAAAAGATCCATACTAATAATTTGCCAGCAGCGATTCGCAATAACAGCATTTCCCATTAATCCACCAGGTAGTTTTTGTTCAGGCTTAACTTGTTGACAAGTAACACAACCCTTTATAAACTTAGCTACATCAGCCTTTAGGCATGGCCAGTAATACAGTCTAGCTACTTTGTGGAAAGTTTTATGAACACCAAGATGACCACCTACAGTTGTATCATGACACGATGATAAAACCTCCTTACGGTTTTGTTTGGGAACCACCAACTTCCAAAAGTCGTCATCATTACGAATCTCAGGAAAATCGAGATTAACTTTTTTATATAATTTATCTCCCGATACACGCCAAGAGGGAAATAAGAGAGGATTAGCTTTTACTCTATCCAACATACTAAGATACCACCTATCTTTAACTTCACTAATGTGTATCTCAGATATTTCAAGCTCGCTACTTATAGAATCCGGATCATCAACCACTGCTCGACTGAGGGTATCAGGAACTACGTGCTCTTTTCCTTTGCGGTGAATTACTTCAAAATCAAATTGTTGAAGCCTTAAACACCATCGACCTAAGCGACCTTGAGGGTTTTTCAAGTTATGCAACCACTTTAAGCTAAAATGATCGGTTATGACCTGAAATTTCGAATTTTCCAAGTAACAACGAAGTTTTTCGCACTCCAAATTACCGCCAGAAGTTCTCGTTCTGTAGCACTATATATCCGTTCAGTACGACTCAATGTTCGAGAAACGTAGCAAATGACATGCTCACGGTTGTCATAAAATTGTGTAAGGACCGCACCAATTCCAAATGACGAAGCATCCGTTTGCAATATAAAACCATGTTCAAAATTAGGGCAATCCAAAATTGGAGAAGACACAAGAGCATTTTTTATATTTTCGAAAGCTTTACGACAATCTTCGTCCCACTTGAATTTTACACCTTTGCGAAGAAGTCTAGTAAGAGGTGATATAACGTCAGAAAATGCAGGGATAAACCTCCGATAGTACGAAATCATACCAATCACTCTTCGTATGTCACGAACGTTTTTAGGCACCGCTAAATTGGTAATCGCTTCTATTTTACCTGGATCTACAGAAATACCTTGCCTATTAACCAAGTAACCAAGATACTTTAATTCATCACGACAAAATTTACTTTTTTCACGATTTAAAGTCAAACCATTAGAAAGCAATCGAATAAAAACTTCTTTTAAAATCCTGATATGGGTATCAAAATCTGGAGTCACAACAATAATGTCATCCAAATAGCAAAAAACATACTTATCCAATTCTGGACCCAAAATAGTATCTATCAACCGCTGAAATGTTGCTGGTGCATTATGGAGACCAAAAGGTAGCCTAGTAAATTGAAATAAGCCACGACCTGGGACTGTAAACGCAGTATACTGCTTGCTATCTTCTTCCAAGGCAACTTGCCAGTAAGCACTTTTTAAGTCTAACGATGACATAAACCGAGCACCACCTAGTTTATCCAAAATGTTTGAAATGTAAGGCAACGGGTAAGCATCACGCTGAGACACAGAATTTAATTTCCTAAAATCAACACAAAAGCGCTGTTCTTCGTTGGATTTCGGAACTAGCAACACCGGAGATGACCAAGCCGAGTTACAAGGTTCAACAATTCCGTCAGCCAACATTTCATCTAATTGTTCGTCGATTAGTTTTTGTTTAAACGGAGAAACCGGGTAATACCGTTGTTTTATCGGTGGACTAGACGTAACTATCTTATGCTTAACTGCAGAAGTGCAGCCAAGCTTATCGCCAGTTTTATTAAAATAATTTGAAATCACATCATTCAGACATTGTTTTTGTTCAAAAGTTAAATCGTCTTCACCATGAATATGATTAATCTGCGGTGAGCTTAATATTTCAGACGAAAAAAACCATTCTCCACGACGCATATCCGAAACTATACCCATTGTTTGCCAAAAATCTATACCCAAAATAATTTCATGACGAAGTTTAGGAACAACAAAAATATCAAATATTTTTACAACATTTCTTACCTGAATAGGGGCTGAAATAACACCAATACAATCACATGTGTCATTGGAAGCCACAGTACACACGGTTTTACGATTCTGATCTAATACTAATCCTAAATGTTTAAGCTTTTGCCAGCCAAGAGAGCCAAGAAAAATTTTGTTAGCACCAGAATCTAATAAACCATAAAAATTATGACCTAAAATACTAATCTTTAGATAGGGACATTCACCAGGACCTACATGAGACAAGATATAATCCAAGACGATTTTTTCCTTATAACTAGAGTAATATGTGGTCGATTCGGTAGACGAAGACAATCTCCGACCTAAGATTGAATTCTTTTGAAGTTTCCCGAAAAATGTTGGCAATCTGGACAAGTCTTCTTAGTGAAACCAATCTTTTTACAAGAGAAACATCTAATTATACCTGAAGTGCAATGTTTAGCTACATGATTAGGCTGATCACACTTAAAACATGTTCGATGTGCAAAGCTCCTTTGAGAGGTTGTAGATTCTCCTTGAGGGTTCCTTGTGCTAGTAGTGCTACCTGACGAGACAAAAACTTCCCTAACAACTAGTGGTTTATTCTTAGGAGCAATGCTATAATCCAAATCAGGTTCCAATGACAAGTTACCAGGCTTAGGGGGGCTATATTGTTCAATATTAATTTTTGTCTCCTCTAGTTTCCTGCACAGTTCAATTAAATCGAAAGGAGTATTTATAGTTTGAAGTGTAAGACGCTCTTGGTAAAATGGAAGAATATTAGACTTCAAAACCTTTAATCTTAATCCATCAGAAACCGGAATAGACATCCTGTCAAAAAGTTTACTCATGGCTGCAACATACAAACCAATTGGTTCATCGGGACCCTGAGTTCTATTTAAAATTTGTTTCCAAAGTTGGTCACTAATATGTGAAGGTACAAACTGCTCTTTCATAAGACCTATGAGAGTGTCCCAATCACTTGCATATTTAACCACCATATGATAAAAATTTAAAGCATCACCCTCAAATAAATCATGAGCTGATAAAAATAGTTCGGCCTTACTCACTTGTCGAGACTTACTTAATTCTTCCACTCGCTGCAAAAAAGAATTAAAACTTAAACTAGAATTACTCGAAAATTTCAAATCCCATTTATATACAGGAACCGATTTAACACTGTTTACTTGTTGACCAGGCATAGTCATTTGATGTATACCAGAAGTATTTGCGCTGCTATTGGTTAAGGTTTGGCTAGGTGATTGAGTACCAAGATTTGGATCACTAGGCACGGAATTACTATCCTTCTCCTCAAAAAGCTTAACTTTATTCTGATAATCAGGAACAAGTTCTGATAAAGAAATTAGTAATTTTGACCTATCTTCTGAAATACTGTCATCATCTCCTGAAATTCTACCAATTCTACCCATTAAATGAGCAAACTTTGTTTCAATTTTTTTAACTTGGCTTGAAGAGCCACTAAAGGAAAAAACATGATCACGCAATTCATCTAATTTTTTTTGACATTCTGTAATTTCCAATATAGGGTCCAAATTACATTTTCCCTTAAGAGGACTATTGGATTTTTCTAAAGCTAAAATACTTCTAAGGTGTTTCCGCAATGAGTCAACATTACCATGATGAGAAATACCCCTAACTGACAATTCGTACTCGAGTTCATCTTTAACCAGGTTATTAACCTGTATTTGAAACATGTTTGTATTTAACTCTTAAGAGAAATACACCAAGATCAAAATGGAAATATATCTGTAAAATAATAATCAATTGAAAACTGTTTTCTCGATTCTCAATACCAAAATTTCAAAATCGGGAAATATAATAATGACCAAAAAAAACAATAATTTTTTTTTATACTCAAATTCACAAATAAGTGGGGCGCCAGTTATTATGGTCTACAGCTGTCATTAGGGTTACCCTAATCTTAACTAAAGATTTATTAAGGTTAGCTAAGGTTACCAGTGGATATATTAACCATTATGTAATTAACCTTTACCCAAAAAGTCGATTGTTACTAGTGTTCTTGAGAGATAATTATAAGGTGATAAAATTATCAAAGACTACAACAAGTTATTACTAAAATATAATTTCCGCAGTATAAAAACTATCCGGATAATATCGTAGGTCTACTCGTTATTCATAGTCCCAAAAAAAAATATCAAACTAGATTCTTTTGAGAAATACTGGAGTACAAAAATAAATAAATAATCGCTGTTTATATAAGGCGTTATCGCCGATGATTACCCGTGCTAAATAAAAGAATTACAGTGATTAAACTATATCTGGAGAAAAATAATTAAGAACTATACCTCAGGGAATAATATGGGGTTCTTTGTATTATTGTTTCCTTGGTCATATATTTAAGTCAGATCCGTGAATAGGCGCCACCGAATTTTAGAAACTATAATGCTGAAGGCGATCGAAAATACGTTATCGAAGTAGCCAAAACGCGGAAAATATATGTACACAACTAACGTATAAGTAAATAAATAAATAGTTCAACTAGTACAGGCCAATCGTTTATTGCGACTAAGGAAATCGGCAATACGAAGCTCCTGTTACAAGTAAACACAAAAGAAAATAAGTCAACTATCAATTACCAATACAAAAATATTGTAAGTATAAAACAAAAGAGTAATCGATTTAGTAGGGGTTATAGCGTGGTATGATCATACGAGCTTTACATGTATGTACCCTGTATCTATAAGTATCACAAGCCGAATAATTGTCTAAAACATTGTAGATACCACACTTATCAATGCTATGATGTGGGATTCCAGCCCAAATCAAGCCGCAAATGTTCAATTGTACTAATATATATAAATTAATATTAATAGATATAACTAATATCAAATCACTTAATAAACACGAGTGATAATGAGAATCATAAAACGATAATACAAGAGGTGATTCAGCAAAACGAAATTCTCTGTTATACTTAGCTGGATGGCACGTTTCGGGTTCCAAACCAAACGTCCACAAGGTCACAATCGGGAGTAGATATCTGGTAAATCTTCAGGGATCGTCTCGGCCGGGAATAATTCTTGTTAGTATATAACAGGTCGAACCAGGTGTGAAGTCGAGTACAAAATCCAATCTCGATAATCAAGAGACTCCAAAATAAATCCCAAAATAGACGGGAATATATAACGCAGAGGTAGGAAACCAAAAATAAAATAAAAACCCTACAACAAGGAGAGAAAATAATCAATCTCACCATCTACAAAGTTGTAATTTGTGAAAACTAAAAATAACTCACCTCAATTTATCAATGAGGGTTCTCAAAATTCCAATATCCAGCCACGTGGAATTAATCAATCAAAAGCCTCCACCAATAGGCTTACAAAATGGCGAATTCTTGCAGGTGTTGAAATAAGTTGATTCGATCTTAGTGAATCGTGGTTCCAGTGCAAAATAATATCCCTTAACGGCGGAAAATCGACTTCCAAACGAATTGCTTACTCAAAATAGTCGAATTTCCAAACAATTTGTGCAAATTCTATCCCCCAATTAGGGTAAACGAGAATGAAACCAAGAAAATAACTCGCACAAAGCACCGAACCCTTTTCGTTCCTCCAACCATACAATACACACCTTCCTTCTCGTCGTTTCCAACGAAAAGATGGCTTCAAAACCAATGATACAAACCATATCAAAAGTTTTTAAAATTCGAAATATCCAAAAGTCCGTTAATAAAAACTATTAAAATCTAGGCTTCAAATTATTCCAGTTGGTAAACATGTATTTCTCGAGCACAATGGAGAAACAAAAGAAGTACGTCCAAAATTCCTACATTCTCCTTCCTTATTGTCGCTTTAATAAATAATTGATTATCGTGTTGAGCTTCATCGAGTAAACATCGTCAAAGCCAACAACAAATTTTTTGCTAATTAGACTACGAGTTTTATCACCAATATGTGATAAGTAAACGAGTTTTTATTTCTGTTGCAATATTTTTACAACTATAATTGGATATTTATTATCCTAGTAATTATTAGTGAATTCCAGTGGTGTACCGTTAGAAAACTCTACTAGACTTAGGTGAGTTCCTTTTTAACCTCTTCCGCTCTGGAAGAGAGTCTGTACTACCTTTCTTTTCTCTTCTGTGTTGTGTTTTTGGTAACCAAGATCACACACACAAACAATGACTACCCACAATAACTTACATTCAACAAACAACAACACTATCACCAAATCAAAATCATATGTCGCTGCCGCACTCACCAAACCACCTCCTCCTACTTTTCCCAAAAGAGACCAAGCTATTGTTATGCACTCAATACCAAACACTGTACTAAGTGAATATATTAAATCCATTGGTGAAATAGTTACTCCAAAAAATATCACATTTGCTTCTCGTATTTCCAATAACAGAATTTGCATTTTCCTCTCTTCCACTCAAATCGTTGATGAACTTCTGAACAGTACATCATATATCACGGTTAACTCCACTGTCGTTCCCATTCGGAGACTAATCTCACCTTCTAAGAGAATTCTAATCTCAAACGTATGCCCTTCCATTCCACATACTTTAATTGAGAAATCTCTAAAAGATCTTGGTTTGCAGCTTGCAGCTCCTATCACTTTTGTGAAATGTGGAACAATAGACGATCAATATGCTCATATCATGAGTTTTCGCAGGGTAACCTTCGTCATCCCCGATAGGGATGACTTTGAGTTACAAACATCCTTACTAATAAATCACGAAAATACATCCTTTAGAATATTCATATCCACCGACAGACTTGAATGCTTTCTTTGTAAACTCACCGGACATACCGCAGACTCCTGCCCTAAAGTCCCTACTGGTCCTGATACCAATTTACTCTCAACCAATCCTCCCCCCTCTTCATCCCCCCCTGTTGACTCTTTAACTACACTGATTAGCCCTACACCGATAGAACCTGAGCCCTCTCTAGATGATTTCTCTCTACCTCTTACAAAGAATCCTGAACCTCCAACTACCTCTTCTGCTACCTCCCCTCCAATAACCACAGGCCAAAAAAGAGGCCACTCTTCTACCGACAGCCCTCTTGACACTCCTCCAATACTGTCTCCCTCCATTACTTTATCAGCCTCAAGTTCCACATTACCCCCTTCTTTCACTGTACCACCCAAACCAATAAAGAAAAAGTCCAAAACCAATGCTAATAATCCCTCAGATCATTCATTAGGACTTAACTGTGTTGCTGTTATCCAAAATCTCTACAAAGACAACCCATCTAACTTCACTCTTACCTCAACCCAACTAATCGCTTTTCTCGAAAATTCTTTTGGAAGTCCTTACCCGCTACAGGAAGCACAAAAATTCTCCTCTGATATAGATGGTATACAAAAGGACTTAGCACAGCTTTACGCTGCTACAAAGGAAAGAGCACTAAAAAATCGTCTCACAAGACTTTTAAACAAATTAAAACACCAGCATAACCCAATTGATTTCCCCGACAACCTAAGCATCTCTTCGGATAACCTTACAGATACAGAATCTAACCACAGTTCACAGAACGAATACTAACTCTTTAATCCCTACACCTTTTATAACCCTTCCATTTTCAAATTATTACAATGGAACTGTGATGGATTCTTTCCACGATTAGAGAGAATCCAACATTTAATATCAGAATCTACTCCAGACATTGTATGCCTTCAGGAAACCAATGCGAAAAACTCCAAAATACCCCTATTGAAAAATTTTGAGGGATATCATAATATCAGAACCAATTGTCTAAGAGCTAGTGGTGGTACCTCAATATTTGTCTCCTCTGACTTTTTTTCTGTCCACCTCCCGCTTTCCTCTGAATTAGAAGCCATAGCCATAACCTGTTGGTGTCCCGATAAACTGACTATTTGTAGTCTTTATGTCTCACCTGATCACCCTCTTAAAGAGGAAGAGCTTGTTAATCTCATATTCGAACTTCCGCAACCCTACATTCTCGTAGGAGATTTCAATGCTCACAATACAATATGGGGTTCCAGTCATACATTTGGTAAAGGAAAGATTGTTGAAAACGTTATAAATTGCACAGGTATTTGTATCTTGAACACCGGTTCCAACACCCACTTTAACATTTCATCTGGCTCCTTTTCTAAAATCGATCTTAGTTTTAGTGACCCCAAGCTAGCTCCCTCATTAACATGGTTTACTGAAGATGACCTTCACGACAGTAATCATTTTCCCATCTTTATAACTAACACCGATAATTCAAATCACCGAGCTCTAACAAAAAGTTACTGGCGTCTAAAATATGCTAATTGGCCTGAATATATTACTAAAACTGAACAATCCATACCCAATCTCTCTTTTACTAACAATATTGATGAGTCTGTTACCTTGTTCGCAAATACTATTCGAGTTGCTGCGGAGGCTCACATTGGGAAATCAGTCATCTCCCCTTCACAAAAAACTGTTCCATGGTGGAACTCATCATGCAAACATGTGGTTCAGCAGCAAAAAACTGCACTTAAATTATTCCGCAGTAACAAAACTCAAGAAAACCTCATCAATCTCAAAAGAGCAAGAGCAAAAGCCAGATACACTATAAAACTAAGTAAAAAATCTTCCTGGCGAGATTTCGTCTCTTCCGTAAATGAAAACACTAACCCCAATCTAGTGTGGAAAAAAATCGGACAAATCCAGGGTAAGAAAAGTAATATAAAAATCACCAGTCTATTTCACAACCAAACCAATGTCACTGATAGTCAAGATATTGCCAAGGTCCTAGCTGAAAACTATGCAGCGAAGTTTTGCAGTAAACCTAGTCCTATTTTATCGAAGTCGCCTCCCCAACCACCTTTGCCTTGCCCATCCTCTTCCATTCCAGATATTGATACGCTCAACTCTCCACTCACGTTTCCAGAATTAAAATTTGCTCTAAAATCCTGTAAAAACAATGCTTCTGGCCCAGATGATCTCCCCTATATATTTTTCAAAAAACTTTCTTTTCCAAGTCTTCAAAAACTCCTAGAAATGTATAATATTATCTGGCTATCCCAAAAATTCCCAAACGAATGGCGGTCCTCCTTAATAATACCATTAAGAAAACCTGATCAACCTGCTACTTCTCCTAATTCTTACAGACCTATATCGCTCACATGTACCTTGTGTAAAATACTAGAGAAAATAATTAACAAACGCCTCGTTTGGTTCCTTGACAAATACAACATTATACCAAAAGAACAATCAGGCTTTCGACGTCATAGATCTACCCTCGATAATCTAGTTCTGCTACAAAATGACATTGCCAACTCAATAAATAACAAATATGAAGTTATCGCCGCCATCTTTGATATCGAAGGAGCTTTTGACAGAATTAGTCGTCAAGCCATAATCTCTAAACTAAATCAATACCATATCAACGGAAATATATTTTATTTTATACAAAACTTTCTAACTCAAAGGTCCTTTAGGGTTTCTGTAAACGGCCATTTTTCAACTTTGTACACCCAGACCGATGGTGCTCCTCAAGGATCAGTCTTAAGCCCAACTCTATTCAACTTAGCAATAAGTGATCTGTGCCATAACTTACCTTCTCCCACCAAATATGTAGCTTACGCTGACGATTTAATACTATACTGTCATGGTCGTTCAGCAACCACTAGCTCCAAAATTCTACAAACCGCGGTAAATCTCTTACTTACACGGACACGTTCTATAGGATTATCCTTATCTTCAACAAAATCAAAAATCATTAAATTTGGCAGGCGACCTCAATCTCCTATCTCCCACATATTTATTAATGATTCCCCCCTCCCAGTGGTTAATCACTGCAAAATACTAGGTATGACATTTGATTCTCGCCTCTCTTGGAAACAGCATATTTTTGAAACATAAGGTATCTGTTACAAACGATTAAATATAATTAAAACCCTATCTCATTATCACTGGGGTGCGGACGAGAGATCCCTACTGAAAATTTATAAAGCACTCATTCGCTCCAAATTAGATTATGGCTGCATCGTTTACATGTCAGCTTCTAAGACAGATCTAGGATCACTAAATCCTATTCATAATACGGCCCTGCGACTTTGCTTAGGCGCTTTCCGTAGCAGCCCATCTGAAAGTCTCTACTGCGAAGCTGATGAACCCCCACTATGGATTAGACGACAATATCTGCTTCTATCCTACGCAGCCTCAGTCTCATCTAACCCTCTCAATCCTGTCTATTCTCTGTTCACATCAACTTCCAGCCCTCTTAACAACCCTTCACCAATAATTAAACCTATCGCTCTTATATTATCCTCATTAACAAATAACATTAACCTCTCACTCACTAACCCCATTCCTATTTCTCCAACCCCTTCCTGGATTATGCACCCTCCTCAGGTCAATACTTATTTATCCAAATTTAATAAACACGAAACACCTAAAAAGCTCATGATTAAATCTTTTTATGAAATCATTCATAACAATCACTACGACTTTGTATTATACTCCGATGCTTCCAAAAGTGATACTGGTGTTGGCTGCTCAGTCACCACAGCAAACAATCTCATCAGCACTTCCCTAATCCCTCCTTTATGCAGTGTGCATACTGGAGAATTGTATAGTATTCTACAAGCTTTTGAGCACATCAACCGTTCCAATAAAAATGTTGCCATTTGTACAGACTCTCTAGCGTCTATCCTATCTATCCAAGAATTATTCACTGAACATCCCATTGTCCAAGATATCCATCACTCTTATCACCACCTTTATTCTCTAAACACCACAGTCACCATTATATGGATACCATCACATATTGGTATACCTGGAAATGAACTGGCCGATCAGCATGCCAAAACAGCGTCAACTACAGCCACAATAACTTCTCATATCCAAATTTGCAAGGATGTTAAAGCAGAAGCAAAAAGAATCGTCAGATATATATGGCAAACTCACTGGAACTCCACCAAGACTTCCCTACTAACTATCCAGCCTGTTCTCAACACACCTCTGAATACTGACCCCACTGGACTCTCTAGACAAGAATTATCAATACTACGTAGACTTCGAATAGGTCACACCAAACTTACACACAGCTACTTAATGACCTCAAGCATCAGACCTTCCTGCCAAAGCTGCCAGTGCCCACTTACTGTTAAACACATTCTGGTTGATTGTCACCAATTTGGCACAAGTAGACGACAACATAATCTTAAATCCCAGCTGCAAGATATCCTAGGGGACCCTAACCAAATCGAGTCTACACTGAAATTCTTAAAAGATATATCACTATATCATAAACTTTAAACTATGTTTTTTAACTATCTGTAATAACTACTGTTTTTTGTAATCGCACCTGTGCAAGTGGCCATAGTTGCCGAGCACGTTAATTGAATAAAAAAAAAAAAAATAAATAATTATACATGTTGTGAAAAGCAAAACCGTTCTTGTAGCGAAGTAATTTCGGCGAGTCGGAGATTAATACCAGCCGTGTAGAAGGGATACGAGTTTTACCGATCACCGAAGCATTTTTAAATGTATCAACTATACCGAGTGTCCCAAAATATTAAATATTCCACAACAGTGAATAAAAGAATGCATATTAAGAAAAAAAGTTAAGACGAACTATAATTACCTACAGGAAATAAATGTGCAATGCTATTTTTATTATCCACTGGGATTTATTAAAATACCAATTTAAAATTTGTTCAATTATTCTTAAATTATTGAATGTTTTTAAGAAATAATGTAAGTAAGAATTTTATTCTAAATTCAGACCATAACAAAATGACGGCTTCTGAAAACTTGAATTTTATTCCATTTTATGGGGTTTCAGAACAAGCAAAAAGCAAGACTGTTTATCAAGAATAACTTTTTTCACTTAAACTAATATATTTTTCACTTGTAGAATACCCCATCCGTGGACAGGCTGTAGAACGATATATTAGATAATCAATAGTTTTTCCGAAAATATAAAAAATATGAAAAATCACTGTATATACCGAAAAATGTAGATTCAATCAATTAATTCATTTGACGTTTGTTATAATATTTTTTTGTTTTTTATTACAATGCATCTACATAGTATATATGTATATTTTTACCTGCGGTAGTCTTCTGGCAGCAGCAGGATATAGTCTTTTGGAAAGGAGAAGAACTGGAGGCCTCGAATGTTCCAGATTTCTTGTTTGTAGACTGTTAAGGGCACTGTCGTAGATCAAATGAAAGGTCAAGAAGAGCGAGATGAGCATAATTGTCAGTATTGCCAAAGCCATTTTTGGTCGAGAGACACCGACTACTAAGACACAGTCTGAAGAATCGCCTTCCATCGATTTTATAGCTGCTTTTGGAAGCCATCTATAAATAAAAAAAACACCATAAGTAAACAGTGAAAATACTCAAACAAAAACAAATAATCTGAATAAACTTCAGTATAAAAATAAGGAGAGTTCTTATAAGTTACTTTTCTATTACAGTCCAAAATTTTATACCTCAATTTCTAATCGCCAACTTGTAGGGAGACTTATTAACTTGTCTCCATATTAACTGGTATAATTGCGATTTTCATAGACCAATATCACCACTCTCGTGTATATCAAAAGTATTTGAGAGGATAGTACTCGTACAAAGCAGACTGGAATTGTGAGTTAATCAAATCCAAATCTCACCACCAACACAATATAGTTTTAGGGGAAATTGTGGTACTTATGATGCCATTGCTCATTTAGTTATAGTTATATACATATCTCTATCTTCATCAGAATATGACTATTCTGCCTCGTTGTTTCTCGATATTGTAGTGTCGATTGGTTAGTACTACGTAATGAACTGATACAGCTACATAAACCAGAAAACCAGAGGAAGTTACCGATTATATATATATTGTTGTTATATAATTTTATTAATTTTTCCTTTTTTTTTATTAATGAGAATGAAATTTATTTATCTATGATTTTTAAATTCTATACATATATATATGTATGTATGGCTAGCTCAGTGATCTTTATATTGTTAATATTTTAAATTGTTATATGTATTTATATGAATGGTGAGCATGAGAACACTTTACTCTCGTTGGGTCCCGGATGATATGAAAATATATGAAATTGTATAGTTTGAATATTGTCTTACCATAATTTACTCAACATGTGCTTTGAATCTGAGCGCGGAACATACCTATTTAACCTATATGATATCACTCATTTTATGTTCTGTGGATGGTAGAAATGAAATACAGACAAGTCAACGAAATTTAGTTTATATAATGGTGAATCGTGATAAAATTGAAAAACATTATGATTATAATGAAAAATTTGTGAAAACCCTTACTATTACTACTAAATTACATGAAATGGATATTCTTAAATTGCTAAAAATTGTTCATAGTGAAATTTGGCCAAATAAATTATAAGTCTGACTTTTTATTATGGTATACCATGTAAATTATTAAAAAAAACACTGACCTGTGTATCACTTAAAAGTTTAGTAAGTGCACTCTGTTCCCGATTCTTCCTCTGGTATCAGGCTGGACTCTCTTCTGGAATCGTGGACACCAACTCGATATTTTCGAATACAGGTAAGTCAATAAATTTATTAAATTGTTAGCTATATTCGCCTTATACAGTTTAAAGATGCTTCTGAATGTTCTTCACTATCAATTATAGCTTTAATGTGATAATATAATCAAAATTCTTGCATAGCGTCCCCAATCAAATTTTAAATTCTATATATTTCCACAAATAATTATGTTTTACGGTTAATTTCTGGTTTAAACGTTTCTCGTATTCTACTTTATCTTTTGTATTATGTTTTTATTTCAAATTTACATGATTTTTGCATAATTTCAATGAAATTTTAAGAAAAAATTCTCTTACATGTTCATCCGCTTCGGATCACCCCAGATACCTTCCTTCTTTTTTCAAATCAACAACTCCCGGTTGCTAGCTTTGTTATTTCAAACAAAACACTACCAAGTTGCTAGATATTACAACCTTGTTTATTAGATGTTTTATATTAAATTTATCTTTTCTTTATCTCATTATTATTGTTCCTAATTATTTGTGAAAATTTTAAAATAATTCATTATACTTTTCTACCTCTTAAATAGTTCCAAACTATGTCTTATAATTTAATACACTAATAACATCTCTCCCACTTTAAATGAACATATCAATAAATCTACAATCAATAATTCGTTATAATCCTTTATAATATTTTTCAAACCCTTTCTGTTATTTTACTAGACCATTATCTTATATAAACTCATCCTATTATTCAGTACAATAACCTTTTTTATATAAACAGCTTTAAAAAAAAATCAATACTTCAGACTTCGAAATATGTCTGTGGTTGGCTATTTATTAATCTCCTATGATATTTTTCATCCGCTTTGAATTGACATTTCAATAGTTGACTTTCGACAACTGTGATTAATTCGTTTGTATATTCGTATCAAAATTTTCTGTTTATTATTACCCAATAATAATTTGATTTCATTTCAGATTCTTTTAATATTCTAGGTGAAATATACATGTCATCCTCTGTGCTGTGAATAAATTATGAATTTATAGTGTATCAAGGAATGTAATTTGCTTTGATAACTCACGATGTTTACAATATGAAAAAATTCAGGTACTGATTTCTAATAATACTAGTGTATTTATAATTATAAAAGATAATTGATATCATAGACGTTCAATTGGATATGAGATATATTTCATTATATCGGTTCATACGTAAAAATGATAATTATATATATTTGTGAGAAGGTAACCTCTATTCGTCCTTTGACAATGTTACAATTTCATATATTTTTGGGAGTTATTCTGTTTAAAATTTATGACGATAAGTTTAATATATATATATATATATATATATATATATATATATATATGCAAGCTTTATATAAACAGGACTGTAACAATCCCATACAAAACAATGGTAATTTGTTCGGATATCGTGCTATACCAATGGGCTTACAAGAAGGATCGCTACTATCCTCTCTCTTCTGCAATATTTATAAAATGGGTACCCACACTGCTACGGTAATTCAATATGCGGAATATTTTGCAGTTCATATTTACAGTATAGCAAAAGAAAACCAGAGTAGGAAGCGCGCCACTATAGAGCACCGCCATCACTCTCCCTCTGACGTCATGACCACGCCCTCTGACGTCATGAACACGCCCCCGACGTCACGTGACCACGCCCTGCCTCTTCTCTGATTGGTCCGCCATTTTTTAGTACTCGCATCCTCCTCCTCTCTCATTGGTCCGCCAGTTTTAAGGCCACGCCCCACCTCCTCTCTGATTGGTCCATCATCCCCTCCTCTGATTTGTTCGCAATCTTTAGGCCATCCTCCTCTCTGATTGGTCCACCATGCCCATACTCTGATTTGTCCGCAATTTTTTAGGCTATCCTCCTTTCTGATTGGTCCGCTGCTTTAGGCCATCCTCTTCTCTGGTTAATCAGCGTCCTGTTGTCTGATTGGACTCGTTCTCTGGTTGGTTAGCGTCCTCGTGTCTGATTGGCCAAACTACATTATCCACCAGATATCGACAATACAGTTACCCTACCTAGGCACCTATCGTCGTCAACCTACATTATCCACCAGGTGTCGGTAATACAGTTACTTTGTCTTGCCATCTATCGTCGTCAACCTACATGGTCCACCACGTGTCGTTGATACAGTTAACCTTGTGTCATCTTTCTTCTGTGTGACGTATAGTCTGTGTCGTCTGTCGAATGTGTCTTATATCATATAATTTGTGTCGTCTGTCAAATGTGTCTTACGCCGTATAATCTATGTATGTCTTATGCCGTATAATATGTGTCGTCTGTGTCTTATGTCATACAGTCTGGGGTGCTATTCTTGACCGTTCGCATCTTTCAAGGTCGTGCGCATCTCATGATTCTGCGAATGACAATGACTTTTGGTATTCTTGACCATCCGTAACTATGCGATTATGCGTATTTTACAACGAGTGGTGTTTGTTGATCGCAACCGATTTGCGTATGCGATTCAATAGATATTTAATAGGTTATGTTCCTGAATTTTGTATGCATAAGTTGTTTTTGTGAAGTATATATTTATCGACACTCAAAGTTAGAATAAAAATTAATGTTATTCGTATCATAATACAAGTGACACTAGTTGAGGTTAGATAAAAAAAAATTTGGAATGGATGACCTACAATTTATAGCCCATTTGGAGAATTTAGAAAATGCAGATGTACAAATAAATAGACACAACCGTTTCGAAAATATCGACCCATTTGAGACATTGAGTGAACATCAGTTTTTACAGTTATTTAGATTAACAAAAAGATTATGCAGATATTTGATTGAAACATTAACTCCTTTCTTGCGGCCTCAAAGGAGGCCTACGGACTTGAGTGTAACAACCAAAGTAAGTACCTACCTAATATGGATGTTTATCCTTGTTTACAAATTTTTTCATTCAATAGGTTTTGGTAGCTTGTCGATTTTTTGCCTCTGGAAGTTATCAAATGGACATTGGAAGAAATATATTTGTATCGGTGTCTCAGCCATCTGTCTCCAGATGTATAGAAGAAGTCACTAACGCTTTGAATGAACCGGAAGTATTCAACAGATGGGTACATTTTCCAAGAAATTTTCAAGAATTGAATGCTGTAAGACTAGGGTAGGTACCTAGGTATTTGTTGAAAACACTGTTTAGATTAACCAATCCAAAAATTAATTTTGCAGATTTTATGAAGATTATAATTTTCCTGGGGTTGTTGGCTGTGTTGATTGCACACATGTAGCAATATTTCCCCCAAAAATAGAAGATGAGGATTATCCAGAACATATTTATGTCAATCGCAAAGGATATCATTCTATTAATGTTCAGTTGGTAAGCTCATCATGGAAATCACAATTAAACTTGAAATGATCTTCATCTTCTAATATGACATTTTTTTCAGATTTGTGACAGTAGATTGAGAATTATAAATGTGAATGCAAGATATCCAGGAAGCACTCATGATGCATATATTTGGGGAAATTCAAATATTTTGAATTTTTTTACCAATTTACATGCCCAGGGACACACAAATTATTATTTATTAGGTAGATATTCTATGATGAAAAATTTATATAAGTAGGTAATTCCTATATTTATATCTTTTATTAGGTGACACTGGATATCCTCTCAGGACATGGCTTCTTACACCACTGGAAGGTGAACTTCCTGAAAATTCACCAGAATGGGACTATAATGCTGCACAAAAAAGAACAAGATGTTTGATAGAGAGATGTAATGAAGTTCTGAAAATGAGATTCAGATGCTTATTAAAGCATAGAGTACTGCATTATAGACCTTCTGTGGCATGTAGAATAATAAATTCTTGTGTTGTACTTCACAACATGTGCATTGAGTACAACACTCCAATGCCAGAAAATGAGGACAGAGGGGAAAACCATGATTTTGGTATAATTTTAAATAGAAATGGTCCTGAAGAAAATATTGAAGAACATGCAGCTGTAGGTCGAGTGAATCCTCAACTTGCTGCAAGAACTCAATTAATAAATAACTACTTTCGGAATAATCTTAGTACCGCTAGAGATAAAAATAATATTGTGAATAGTATGAATGGTAAATAAATCATTTAAAAAAATCTCATGTTTCATTTTCAGAAAAGTTCCCATCCTTCTATTTCGGAACTAAGTAATGAATTTCATAAAATAAAAGTCATGAGGTACTTCAATAATATATTACAAAAAAAAATAAACAAAATGAATAGAAATAAGAAACACAAGTAAACAAAGATACACTTTAAAAACAAAGCATTGTATATTCTAGAATAACAAATATCTCAGAACTAAAAAAACAGCCTTTCAACATCACAAAGTTAACTAGGAAAAATAAAAATCAACAAAATGAACTAACATCTAGAAAAAAAAATTAACTTAAAATCAACTAATGGCTGTAACAAAATCTTTAAGACTAGTTGCAATTTCCTCTAGGGCACAAGCTGTTCTTTCTTTAGCAGCTGCAGATTTTTCTTTAGAAACTGCTGACTTTTCTTTGGCAATTACCATCCTCTCTAATATAATAATTTTCTTATTAAAATATTCTGATTTTATTTTATTTTTTTCCTCAAGGCTAGCCTTATAACTCTCCGCAGCCTCAGATGCATAAATGAACTTCTTTCTTGAAGCCCGAGGAACTTTTCTTTTGAAAACCTCCGAAGTTTTTGTTTCCTCAGGTATCAACTCATTGGTATTCAGATTGTTCTCTTTTTCTACCCTATTTTCAAAAACAGAATCTGAATTGAGTTCAACAGCACCGATTTGTTCAGAGGTTTCAAATGAAAAATCTGTCATTGATTCCATCACATTTGTGTCTCCTTCTATAGACACAAGCTTGATTGTTTCCAGCACTTCACTTTCATATTCCGTGGTAGGATTTCCATGATAAGGTCCACCACCAGTTCCCCTCTGATAATTTTTAAACTGGCTGGTTTTGGTTTTGGTTCTGGACCTTATATCATGCCATGTCTAAAACAAATGTGGAAATATTCTTACATTGAATAGAATTCACATATTATATAATGTACCTTCCTCCAGGATTTCCAATCCTTACATGCCCCTCCACCACAGCTGTTCAATATTTTTGTAATATATTCCCACAATCTTTGGGCATCTTTCAAAGAAAAATCGTTCGAAAATTTTCCGGTTGTTAGTTTTGGGTTTTCTTTCATGTATTCCAACAACAATCTTTTTTGTTCCATAGAAGCATTTGCTTGCCTCCTAATTTTGGTATTAATATTGACTGTAGAGTTCATTTTTATAGAATAAATTAATAAACTTAACACATTTCAATAGCTTATTTACATTGGAAATTGTAACAAAATGTCATTTGTAACGTCAACTAACGCTAAATTGCGCTGTTGTCAAATGTATTTGAGCAGTAGAATAATACCATTCGTATGATTTTGCGTAGGGTGCTCGAGAATATCATTTTAAGGAAATATTCGCAAATGGAGCATTCGCAGGCTTGCGTATACGTGACGTTGCGAACGATGTCAAGAATAGCACCCCTGTGTGTCGTATAATCTGTGTCATCTATCTTCTGTGTGACGTATAGTCTGTGTCGTCTGTCACATGGGAGATGTGTCGTATGACGTGTGTTTTATGCCGTATAATCTGTGTCGTCTGTCATCAAAACAGTCAACATACATCATACGCATCTGTTGTCGTCAACCTACATTGTCCAACATGTAACGGTAATACAGTTAACCTTGTGTCATGTATCTTCTGTGTGACGTATAGTCTGTGTCGTCTGTCATGTGTTTCTGTCATATGGTCTGTGTAATCTGTCACATGGGAGATGAGTCGTATGACGTGTGTCTTATGCCGTATAATCTGTGTCACCTGTCATCAAAACTGTCAACATACATTACACGCCATCTATCGTCGTCAACCTACATTATCCACCACGTGTGGTCAATACAGTTAACCTTGTGTCACCTATCTTCTGTCTGACGTATAGTCTGTGTCGTCTGTCATGTATGCTTTTTGTCGTATTGTCTGAGTCGTCTGTTACATGGGCGATGTGTCGTATAACGTGTGTCTTGTATTCAGTGTCATGTCTGTCATTCTGTTATCAGTCTATTCTATCTGTCGTTGTCGACAACTTACATTGTCCAATATGTGCCGTCAGTTAACGTCTTCGTCAATAAAAAAACAACAACAACAATCTTATAATAATCTTTATCAAAAATACAATACATTGTTATAAATAAAACGTTTTAAATCCATAAACTTTTGCCATCTGTCGTCGTCGTCAACTTACATTGTTAAATATGTGCCGTCAGTCAACGTGTTCGTCAATAAAACAACAACAATAATAATAATTTTCATCAAAAATACAACACATTGATGTAAATAAAACGTTTTATATCCATAAACCTTTCAAAAACATTTCTCTTCGTTTTTTCCATCTGCCTTTTTGTTGTTTTATTAAGGCAAAACACACTTTAACACTTATTTTTTTAATCATCATAATGTCTACGCAGATAACTCTTCTAAAAACTGTATACCTAAAACAAAAATGTCATAAAAACACTTTTTACTTACTTTAAACCATCCACCTATCAATTTCCATATGTTATTCTTAATAGACACACTACGAATTACACTTTTTTCATTACTAAAATATAATATGACGCATTTGATTGAATGAATGATAACCTCGACCTCAAAAGGTCACCAAACTTTGATTAAATGAATAATAATCTCCTCGAATGTAGTTTGATAAATTCAGTATATCCATTATACAGGGTGCAGTCATAAAATACGTCCAATTTATATTCGTTGATATGTACTTTAACAACGCTAGCTTAGGTTAGTATAGAGAGCAATACTCAGTTTAGTGAACGCCAGATCGTAGAAGTGTTGAAATGAATTAAAGAGCTGCTTAGATTAATTTCGGATGCCTGTGGTTTAAACATATTACTAACAATCACTCCCTAACTAACATAACTTACCTGGCGAACAAGGTCTGTACCTGCTCGTTGGTGTTCACTGCGTATGGAAGTATAATCCCTAACTAAACAGACCCCTCCATAAATTAATATAATATTTGGCAAGAGAGAGAGAGAGAGAGATAAAGGGAGATAATCTATCAAATAATTTACTTGAAAAAGGACAAAGTCTTATCAGTAGTGATCTATATAAGAAACATTGCAATATATAAGTATTTAAATAGTAAAAATCCTATGCACCATATTACTATTATATTTGGCAAGATAGAGAAAGAGAGAGAGATAATATATCAAATAATTCACTTGAAAATGGACAAAGTTTTATCAGTTGTGATCTATATAAGAAAAAGCTTCATAAGTCATAAAGATGTCAAAAGGGCATTCAACCCCGACACCATGTACACGTAAATATGCACATAACGACAATGATATAACTGTCCAGATAAGTTATTAAAAGACACATTTTCCAATACTTTAGCCAGAGAACATGGAATTACAAGATTAGAAGTAACCATATATAATTATTCCATAGCCGATAACAAGACAGGGGAATACAATTGCTCAGAAGACTGTCTTACCTTACTGGAGGATACCAAACTTTATTTCCACAATGCGCCATTATACTCTATCTCATTTGCTAAATTGTGGACAAAGTTGACAGAAAGTCTGCAAAACAGTTGCTGTCTTGTATTTAACAATAGACTGCAATATGTATACTGGGGGAACAGTAATACAAGGAAATTAACGGTCTACAGATAAGTTTACCAATGGAACCCAACGCAAGAAAAAAAAGTTGTAAATTATTGTCTCTCTGCATTTAGTTTCAACTTCTTACCTATTCATTATATAGAGATCGTAGAAGATACGAGTAATAAGGAGAAAAATGTTCGAATTTCTCAAAAATGCTGTATTAAGGCTGGAGATACATTATTTACCCGGTCTTCCACACTGTTTAGCACTATACCGGAAGATATCGACATACAGAAACTTGGACTAGTATCTACCCAAAGTTCTAAGAAAGAGGGTAAACAAAAATAGTAAGCCAATGCCTTTTGTGCTGAAAAAAATAACTCCAATTTCCCATATTTCTGTATTATCTGTGAAGAAACGGAAATTAGAAATGGAGTAAACAGAATTGAAGAAAAGGAAGATAGAGTATTTAGAAAATACAGCTACGATTGAAATGGAATATAAACATTTTTTGGAAAAGAACGGAAGATAGCAGAATTGAAGGACAGACTAAAAGATTATTTCTGCATCAGGCAGAAAAACTTAGGACCCTCGGGAGAGTACAGCGTATTCGCGTTTACCGTTACCAACAACAAAAATAAATATACCTATGTAGGAGTTTTGGCGGATAAGGAAGGGCAGAGAGACGTCTACTACTTAAAGGTTGCCACTAAAATACGTTTTACGCGTTTACAATAATAGAGAGAAGCTCTTGTTGCAGACGGTTATGTCACATTACCATATAACAATGGAATCGAACTAAATGTTTGCCAACCGAAAAACCATTCGCTACCTTCACTACAAATAGATATAAGAGTTTAAACGATAACACACTTTTGCCAAAATAGAAAAGAGCAATTTCACCCAAGTGGAGGTGGAGAGGGTTAACGTCGTTACAATGCAAGAAATTGCGGATAACGTAGAATTTGGGGATTGTCATTGACTAAAAGAATTTGCAGAGGGTACAGAACTGTTAATATCTGGAATTTAAGAAGTTATGCATAGAGGTAGAATCCGGTACATATTAAAACTAGACAATATAAATGTTTTGTACCTTTCGAACTACGGGTTGGAACAAGAATTGCAAGAAACAGACTTATATTATAGGATAAAAATAAAAATTGACGTGTTAAAACATACACTCAACGGAAACAAAGGAAGAGTTGTATTTTGTGTATAAGTTAATATCTGGAATTAAAGAAGTTATGCATAGAGGTAGAGTCCGGTACATATTAAAACTAGACAATATAAATGTTTTGTACCTATCGAATTACAGGTTGGAACAAGAATTACAAGAAATAGACTTAGATTATAGGATTAAAATAAAAATTGATGTGTTAAAACATACACCCAATAGAAACATAGAAAGAGTTGTATTTTGTGTATAAGTTTTGTTAAACCTGTATAAATATTCTAATAAAACTTTTAAAGATATCGTTGTTTAACAAATTCTCCCACCTTTGTACTAATTTAATAGTAAACGATCTATCTGGAATTGGTTTCTACGAAACATGGTGTTAAAGCTAAGCTGCCTTCCCTGTTATTAAGTAACAACCCGCTTACCATTGGAACGAGAGAAGTAGTCGGGTTTGGCGAATTGATTTCTGCAAAACATGGTGTTAAAGCTAAGATACCTTTCCTCTTACTAAGTAACAACCCGCTTACCATTGGAACAAGAGAGATGTAGTTGGAGAAGATTTGTAACTTATGACAAGGAAACATAAACAACCTGTGTGCATTCTATACAAAGTAGAATTGGCGGACTCGACAGGCTACTTAAAGAAATGCCAAATTTATTGGAGCAACTCCGGAAGGAAGATTACTACCTAATGGACTTGGACATAACGAAGGATTTTACAGGAATTCTTGACAACGAAGGAATGATCAACTATTTAACAAACAACTTTAACTTTTGCACCCAAGGAAAGTACAAGGAGAGGGGCAACGTTATTGTAAACAATGATAAAACAGTTGGCATAGATTGCCTTACTTGGCTCACATTTAATACAAGGGTTAAAATATACAACAAATTTATTTGTCAAATAACCAGTTCTGGAGGTAACAAGCGCATTGGAAGCCATATTAAAGATTTTTTCAACCGTCCAGACGCAAGATTAAAGGAAACTTTATCTTCTGCATTGGCCAAGAAACATGGTATTACCAGATTAGAAGCTACGATATATAACTACCCAATTGGAATTTCTATGGAGAAGTCTACAGTCTATTAGAATATTTCATAACTCTGCTATAAGATAGTAAGATGTACTTCCAAAATTCTCCGTTATACTCTGTTTCGATTGCAAAAATGTGGACAAAGTTGACCGAGAGTCTACAGAGCAACTGATGTCTTGTGTTCAACAATATGCAGTGATATGTTTATTGGGGTAACAGCAATACAAGAAAGTTGACGGGATTACAAATAAATTTACCAAAAGAGTCCGACACAAAGAAGAAGATACATTCTCTATGGAGATAGCTTTAATTGCCTCCCTGTTAACCATATAGCAATTGTAGAAGAAAAGGAGAACGGAGACAATGTTCGAAGTATACAAAAGTGTTACATTACAGCTGAAGAGACTTACTTTTCTAGGTCCGGCACCCCATTTTCTACTATACTGGAAGATATCGACATACAGGACGCTGGACTAATCTCTACAGATAATTTGGTTGCACATAGTTTCAGTAAGAGAACTAATAAAACAAACAAACTTTCTCCTTAAAAGATTGAAGAAATCGACCCTCTGTCGCAAGCTTATATTACATCGACAAGGACACGAAAACAGGAAATGGATGAGCTAGATACCAAGAGGCCGAAGCTGGATTTTCTCGAAAAGACAACTGCAATAAAGGAAGAATATAGAAGTCTACTGGAGAAAGAAGAGAAGATAACACAATTGAGGGAGAGATTACAAAACTATTTTCATAGCGACTGGATAAACCTAGACACAGCAGGTGTGTATAAAGTGTCGGCATTTACCATAAACAATAAAAACAGATATATTTATGTTGGTGTGTTAGCGGAAAAGTATGCCATAAAAAAGTCTACTTCTTGTAAGATTTCTACAAAAATATATTTCTAAGTGTTAACAACAGTAGAGCAGCTCTTATTGCAGATGGTTATATTAGAATACTTTATAATAATGGTATGGAGATAATATGTTTGCCTACAGAAGAAACGTTTTTTCTATTGCTCAAACGACTGGATGGAAAGAGAATTTGCAGAAATGGACCTTAGTTATAGAATAAAGATAAAAATAGTTAGAATTGAACATACGCCAAATAGAAAAAAGGAAAGAGTTGTATTTTGTGTGTAATAATTGTTTGTATTATACTCAACATGCTATTATTGTAAATAAAAACGGGTAAAAAAAGATGATTATAACAGAAAAATATGATTGTAACGTAACTTTCGTACTTATGCAATGTGATCAGACTACACTCCACAAAGATGTCAGAATTGAATTGGAGAAATTTGCAAAACTTTAAAATATAGCAAAATTCAGAGGCGTATTTATGAGAAATGATTAACCGAAGAAAAATATGGAAGACTGAATGTGGTATAATTAATTTGGATGATAAAAATGGATTTGGAACACATCGGACTGCATATAAATAAATCTCAAACTGTATACTTTGATAGTTATGGTGACCTTACACCTACGAATGAAGTGATACGATATTTCAATTTGAATGGCTAATGTAAGATTTTGTATAATCATTGCAGTTTAAATTTTTGAAAGAATAATAAATATGCTTGAAAAATGAATCTGCTTTATTTACGAATATACCTAATCGTCTCAAAACAGTTGAACAGCTATGGGTGGAAAATTCAAAACAACTAAGTATTTAAATAGCGAAAATCATATGTACCCCTATATATATTTTTTCTAAGGTTTAACATTTGAATATTAATCAGTATAAATTCCAAGACGAATATAACTAACTCTAAATTCCAAGACGAATATAACTAATAGTATTAAAAACAGTTTAACACATAAAGATGGGCAAAAATCAAAATTGTCTAAGTAGATTAAAATGTTTTAAGGTTTTGTGTTTTTTTTCTTACAATATTATGTTGTTGTATTTTGGACCAAATGGGAATCTATGAGTTGGTAATATTTCTGTATAACCTATTATGTATTAGTAATTTGAAGTGATTTATATAAATATTTTACATATCTCTACATGATACAAGTGTTTGAATTCTGACATATTTGTGGAGTGTAGTCTAATCACATTGCGTAAGTAGGTAAGCTACGTTACAATCATATTTTTCTGTTATAATCATCATTTTTACCCGTTTTTATTAACAATAATAGCATGTTGAGTACCATACAAACAATTATCACACACAAAATACGACTCTTTCCTTTTTTCTATTAGGCGTATGTTTATTTCAACCTTTTTTTATCTTAATTCTATAACTTAGGTCCATTTCTGCAAATTCTCTTTCCATCCAGTAGTTTGAGCAATAGAAAAAACGTTCCTTCTGTGGGCAAACATATTATCTCCATACCATTATTATAAAGTATTGTAATATAACCATCTGCAATAAGAGCTGCTCTATTGTTGTAAACACTGAGAAATATATTTTTGTAGTAATCTTTTAAGAAGTAGACATTTTTATGGCATACTTTTCCGCTAATACACCAACATAAATATATCTGTTTTTATTGTTTATGGTAAATGCCGACACTTTATACACACCTGCTGGGTCTAGGTTTATCCAATGGCTATAAAAATAGTTTTCTAATCTCTCCCTCAATTGTGTTATCTTCTCTTCTTTCTCCAGTAAACTTCTATATTCTTCCTTGATTGCAGTTGTCTTTTCGAGAAAATCCAACTTCCGCCTCTTGGTATCTAGCTCATCCATTTCCTATTTTCGTTTCCTTGTCGATATAATGTGAGCTTGCGACAGAGGGTCGATTTCTTTAATCTTATAAGGAGGAAGTTTGTTTGTTTTATTAGTTCTCTTCCTTACACTATGTACAACCAAATTATCTGTAGAGATTAGTCCAGCGACCTGTATGTCGATATCTTCCAGTATAGTAGAAAATGGGGTGCTGGACCTAGAAAAGTAAGTCTTTCCAGCTGTAATGTAACACTTTTGTATAATTCGAACATTGTCTCCGTTCTCCTTTTCTTCTACAATTTTTATATGGTTAACAGGGAGGCAATTAAAGCTGATTTTTTTGGTAAATTTATTTGTAATCCCGTCAACTTTCTTGTATTGCTGTTACCCAATAAACATATTGTTGCATATTGTTAAACACAAGACATCAGTTGTTCTGTAGACTCTCGGTCAACTTTGTCCACATTTTTGCAATCGAAACAGAGTATAACGGAGAATTTTGGAAGATCAACTTACTATCTTGTAGCAGAGTTATGCAATCTTCTAAAGGACTGTAGCCTTCTCCATAGAAATTCCAATTGGGTAGTTATATATCGTAGCTTCTAATCTGGTAATACCATGCTTCTTGGCCAATGCAGAAGAGAAACTTTCCTTTAATCTTGCGTCTGGGCGGTTGACAAAATCTATAATATGGCTTCCAATGCTCTTGTCAACTCCAGGACTGGTTATTTGACAAATAAATTTGTTGTATATTTTAACCCTTGTATTAAATGTGAGCCAAGTAAGGCAATCTTTGCCAACTGTTTTATCATTGTTTACAATAACGTTGCCTCTCCTTGTACTTTCCTTGGGTGCAAAAGTTGAAGTTGTTTGTTAGATAGTTAATCATTTCTTCATTGTCAAAAGTTCCTGCAAAATCCTTCGTTATGTCCAAGTCCATTAGGTAGTAATCTTCCTTCCGAAGTTGCTCCAATAAATTTGGCATTTCTTTAAGTAGCCTGTCAAGTCCGCCAATTCTACTTTGTATCGAATGCACACAGGTTGTTTATGTTTCCTTGTAATAATTTCCAAATCTTCTCCGACTACTTCTCTCTTGTTCCAATGGTAAGCGGGTTCTTACTTAGTAAGAAGAAAGGTATCTTAGCTTTAACACCATGTTTTGCAGAATCCAATTCCGTTTACTATTAAATAAGAACAAAGGTGGGAGAATTTGTAAAACAACGATATCTTTAAAAGTTTTATTAGAATATTTATACAGGTTTAACAAAACTTATACACAAAATACAACTCTTTCTTTGTTTCTGTTGGGTGTATGTTTTAACACATCAATTTTTATTTTAATCCTATGATCTAAGTCTATTCCTTGTAATTCTTGTTCCAACCTGTAATTCGAAAGGTACAAAACATTTATATTGTCTAGTTTTAATATGTACCGGACTCTACCTCTATGCATAACTTCTTTAATTCCAGATATTAACAGTTCTGTACCCTCTGCAAATTCTTCTAGTCGATGACAATCCCTAAATTTTATGTTATTCGCAATTTTTTGTATTGTAACGACGTTAACCCTCTCCACCTTCACTTGGGTGAAATTGCTCTTTCCGATTTTGGCAGAAGTGTGTTATCGTTAAAACTCGTATATCCATTTGTAGTGAAGGTAGCAAATGGTTCTTCCATTGGCAAACATATTAGTTCCATTCCATTGTTATAAGGTAATGTGACATAACCGTCTGCAACAAGAACTTTTCTCTATTATTGTAAACGCGTAAAACGTATTTTTGTGGTAACCTTTAAGTAATAGACGTCTCTTTGCCCTTCCTTATCCGCCAAAACATAGGTATATTTATTTTTGTTGTTGTTAACGGTTAAGGCGAATACGCTGTACTCTCCAAAGGGGCCTAAGTTTTTCCACCTGATGCCGAAATAATCTTCTAGGCTGTTCTTTAATTCTGCTTTCTTCTGTTCTTTCTCCAAGAAATGTTTATATTCCATTTCAATCGTAGGTGTATTTTCTAAATACTCTATCTTCATTTTCTTCAATTCTGTTTACTCCATTTCTAATTTCCGTTTCTTCACAGATAATACAGAAATATGGGGAATTGGTGTTATTTATTTAGCACAAAAGGCATTAGATTACTATTTTTGTTTACCCTCTTTCTTAGAACTTTGGGTATAATATTACATGTAGATACCAGTCCGAGCTCCTGGATGTCGATATCTTCCGGTATAGTGTTGAACAGTGTGGAAGACCGGGTAAAGAATGTATCTCCAGCCTTAATACAGCATTTTTGAGAAATTCGTACATTTTTCTCCTTATAACTCGTATCTTCTACGATCTCTATATAATTAATAGGTAAGAAGTTAAAACTAAATGCAGAAAGACAATAATTTACATTTTTTTTGCGTTGGGATCCATTGGTAAACTTATCTGTAGACCGTTAATTTCCTCGTATTACTGTTCCCCCAGTAAACATATTGCAGTATATTGTTAAATATAAGACAGCAACTGTTTTGCAGACTTTTTATCAACTTTGTCCACATTTAAGCAAATGAGATAGAGTATAATGGCGCATTGTGGAAATAAAGTTTGCTAACCTCCAGTAAGGTAGGACAATCGTCTAAGCAATTGTATTCCCCTGTCTTGTTATCGGCTATGGAATAATTATATATGGTTGCTTCTAATCTTGTAATTCCATGTTCTCTGGCTGAAGTGTTGGAAAATGTGTCTTTTAATATCTTATCTGGACAGTAATATCATTGTCGTTATGTGCATATTTACGTGTACATAGTGTCGGGGTTGAATGCCTTTTTAACATCTTTTTCAAGTAAATTATTTGATAGATTATCTTTCTCTCTCTCTCTCTCTCTCTTGCCAAATATTATAGTAATTTAAGGAGGGGTCTGTTTAGTTAGGGATTATACTTCCATACGCAGTGAACACCAACGAGCAGGTACAGACCTTGTTCGCCAGGAAGGTTATGGTAGTTAGGAAATCATTGTTAGTAATATGTTTAAAACATAGGCATCCGAAATTAATCAAAGCTGATTCTTTATATACTTTTTTACCAGAGTATCTATGTCAGCTGTGGCGATTAATATATCATCGACACATATTGTTACATAGATATTTTTACTAATGTGACCTTTATTCAAGAAATATAAACAATGATCTACCGACGAATTTTTAAAGCCGTGTATTTGTAATATATCGTCAAAGCCCATAAACTACGTTCCGTATAATTATTTAATTTATTTACATACTTTTTTTTCGTTAGTTTTACACCCATCGGGTATACGCAGATAAATTTCTTGTTTTCAAATGCCATTAAGATAAATTGTTTTAACATCCATTTGATGACACAATAAGTTATACTGACTAGCTAAAATGATTAAAAATCTAAATGTTGAAAGTCGAAGTACTGGTGCAACAGTTTCATCGTAATCTAGTAAATATTTTTGACTGAAATCTCTGGCAACTAATCGAGCTTTGTAGCGTCATTCTTAATAGTAAAGACCCACACACAATCAACTATATTTTTGTCATCAGGTTTATCGACTATAGTCCATATTTTAATAATTAATGAAGAATTTATTTCTTCCTTTTTTTGCTTGCTCCCATTGCATATTGTAGTCTCTATATTTTATTGTACTGAAATATTCAGGAATGTTACAAGTAAGTGATCGTGCTGTTACGGTATTAAAATTCACTAAATCATTTTCTTATAATTAATTGAAATTCAAAATTCACATATTAAAATTCACTAAATAATTTTCTTAAATCTAACTTAATTGGATTTATATCACAAATAATTGTAAAATTAATGTATATTGGGTTGCGTACTTTTAGGATATTTATTTGCAAATCGCTTTATCAGTTGTTGCCGATTAGCTGGACAAACCTGATTGTTAAATTTTATAGTCAGTTCTGTACTTAACTTTTCGGCTATCAATATCATCATCATTTAGGGTTTTAACTGGATGCTGAATAGCACGATAGAGGATTTTAATTTTCTAAAATGAGGGGATGTGTTTAAGAGTCGGTGGGCATGTCTCTTCATATTGGATACTTGCTGAGAAGTGTTTTCTGTTTAATTTTGGCAGTGAAGATGGGTGAGTTGGTCTCTGTAGTATTTCGTCTACATTGTTTATTGAGTTCTGAAATTATTTTGAGTTTCTAAAGTGGCAATTTTGGTAATGATAATTTTCGGAAGGAGTGGCGCTTCCGTCCTGTAGAACTTCTTGAAGCAGTTGTTGAAGAATAGGTAGACGCCATTATTAGTGTGGTTGCTTTTGCTTTTGGTAGCAAGTTGTCTCCATAGCCTATGGATAGGTTTAAAGGAGGATCCGTGTTAAGCGGGATTTTGAGCACACCTGTTGTTTGGAGGATTGAAGTTGTTCAATCGTTCATCACGTCTAATTTTTAGGATTTGAGATTTAGTGGTAGAGAAGCCATTTCAAAAAAATCTCGATTTTTCGAGGTAAGTCTTTTCGATAATATTTCTCTTGCGAACCTACATCTTTCATGGTTTTATTTTAGATTTTTTTTGGCACGTTTTAATTGGAAATTTCCCATTTCCATTGGAAAACCAGATATTCAGATAGTTCTCCGGAATCAACTTTGAAACAAATTAGGAAGTCGGGGTAAGCTGTATAAAAATATCTTTGATAGATTGGTGTTCGCGATCGGAGATCTAGAAATATTATCCAATTCAGTGGCTACTTCCTTAGTCTGATGTATTCGTCGCCACATAGTGGAAGTTATTTCCCATAGTATCCAGTTGATTGCTGCCAGCCTCGTGAAAACACGTTTTTGTACAGGTAGACAAAGCTTTTTTGGTCTTATCTGATTAGTAGTACTTTTATTTTTATATCTACATTTTTCTTCTTCTAAAATAATACTTTGAAAGATAACAAAAATGAATTTGATAATTAATACAATCCTTTATTGTCGATAAATAAAATAAATTAATCTTGGAGTTTACCACAACAAAAAAATTTTGCAATCCATTGAGGATGCTTTTTAAACTTGAAATTATAATAAGGTTTACTTAATATATTTGTGCGCTGTAAGCAATTGCTTCGAGTTCTTATTTGAAGTTGTTGATATGGAATTTATTAAGGTTAAATGAAATTCATTAAGGTTCAATGAAACCTATTATTTGCTGACCATTCTTTCGGACAGCTGTACTCAGATATGCTCAAGTATAATTTTGAATTGAATCTGAAACTGAATATTTTTATCATAGAATAAACGCCAGTGGGTTACCTGAACTCTTTGTCTTTGATTTTTCTGAAACTATCATTATTTACATCTAGGGTAAGAGAATATCAAATTATTTAGTACACTTTGAGGTAAGTCATACGGTAGACCTGTGGGTACCAAACCCTAGAAGATTTTGTAAGACGAGTCGGAGGTCTAGTCGTCCCGTCATCGAGTAGGCTCTGCTGCAGAGCGGATTGTGGTTAAGGTGACATTATTGTAATTATTTAGTCGTTTCTGACTGGGTACAGGTAGGCTCTCTCCATAAAATTAATTATAATAAATAAATAAAAAAAAATAATAGAATAATGATAATAGAGTGAATAAATGGATAAGTAAATGCATAGCTGAAACGTAATTATAGTTATAGTTTTGTTTCTTAAAAGTCCAGTTATCATTACTTAATTTGTGTTCATTAGAAATTTATATTGCTACGGCCCTTGGTATGTAGCAGTGCATACAAAATATAATCATTTATACAGGGTGTTTCATTGTATGATTTAGAAGGAAGGGTTTTGATAATTTCGCTTAGACTTAAATCGGTATTATTGTGATGTTCATCTGGCGAAGATATATTATTGCATTCTTCCTCTGTTTTGGTCACAGCTTTATCTATTTCAGTAATAGATTTGCCTGTTCCGTTACTTTGTACATGTTTTGTAGATGTTTCTCTAGATTTTAATGTTATTTTAGGCATTATATGACGAATGGAGTTTTCAAGCTCAAAGTTCGTATCTTAATTTATTAATTCCTCCATCAAGCTTTGGTCTTGATGCTATGAAATTTATTTCGTCATATATGACGTCACATGCTATAATAAATTTATTGGATTGAGTATTTAATATTTCATACCCATTTTGGTGATAAGATAACCAACTTATAGGTCTTTATTTAATTTTTATTCAAATTTATCTTTTCCGACTTTGTTATGAATGTAGACAGTTGAGCCAAATATATTCAAATGATTTATTCTTGGCTTTTTAATTTGCCACAGATCAAAAGGTGTTTTGTTTGATTTTAGGGATCTAGTAGGTGTCAGATTCATTGAATATGCTGCTGTTAGGACTGCTTCGCCCCAAAATATTAAATATTTTACCTAAATTCTGTAAGTCAGAAGCACAGTATCCTAAGTAGCATTCACTTAATTTTACAGAAGAGCTAATTAAAGAGGCGTTAAATGATTATTACTCAAGTGACAATTTAATACGATAACGTGCCACTACTGTGAACTAAAATTTCTAAAACTGTTTTAGAATAATATGAAAAGGGACTAAGGATATGTTGGCACTAAATTTTCAGTTACGTACGTAACAATATAGAACATAATAAATCCATATAATACACAAAAAATTACTAAATTTTTTGTATTATATTTATATTAAATATCCCAAATAGAAATTTATCAAAAATATAAAAAGTGAAACATATTGACTATTCAATAAAAGAAACAAATGTTCACTACAAATCTTCAATAGTATCTTCGGGATAGTCAGTTCCTAAAGTTGAACGGGGTAGATTTTTATAAGAATCATAACAGTATAAAGGTACCTATAACAACAACTCCATAATATCCTTGTACTTTTGCAGTAAAATGGGAACCAAATCTTGTCGTGTTTGTTGAAAACTGTCCGGCAAATGTTCTCCGGTTCTTTTGTTCCTCCTCAAATCAACCATTTAGTATGTATTTTCCTCAAACGATTTTTTATAAAGATGAAAACCAAATTTGTCGTTTGTAACTCATAACTGAACTGATTAAGATATGTGAAACGGCTCTTTGTCAACATTGTTTTTGCGTTGAACAAAAGGACCAGAAGAGAAATATAAATTTTAAAAATTTTTGAAATCTTATACCTCCATGTTCACGACAATGTTGGAACATTGGAATATCAACTGTTGTCAATCACAGGGTGTTAGAATAATCATTTTAAGTCATTTTCTACGTTTTATTTCAATGGAAGCGTGGACGTTGTCAGCTTCATGATGCGTATGACATCTGAGAAATTTAAAATCTATTCTTTTTAACTGAGAATATTTCTTTAACAGAAACAACCCACACATAACAAATGACATATTTTTGCTCTGACCATCACAATTGTCTGACCATATGGTAATAGATTCAATACCTGAGTCTGGTAGGGGAAAGTCGCCTATGATGACACGGTGCACATGATGGCATACCGGCTATTAATATGAATGTATCCGTTCCAACGCTCTAGTCTATGGTGCGCAGATGCATATTCATATCACACTACGTCTGTGTGTAGTGGCGATGCCTGTAGAGGGGTTTTTATGTTTTTTGTGGAAAATAAAGGAAATTGGTAAGTAGTGTAGTAATATTATCGACTACTAAATATCATATTGTACTTGTCACATGTTATCTGCTCGAATTAATCCTGCCGTGGGGTGTTTGGGTGTTTCTTGCGCATGTGGTTGTTTTGAGGTTATGTTTTTGTGGAGGAAGTATTTTGTGTCATTATTCAAAACCCGACTTTTACCTATGATGGCATACTGCGCGGTCACCTATGATGACATACAATGTCATCATAGACGACGTTATATGCGGGGTATGCCATCATAGGAAACTGTTGCTCTTGGTTACACATTACTTACTTTGTAGCTTATCTAAATTTATTATTGTGAACAGATTCAGCAAGTATGCCTGGCCAAAAGAAGAGGCAGGAGTGGAGTGAGGAGGCGATGGAGAGGCATTGCAGAATATCAAAGACAAGAAAATGGGATGGCAACTTGCAGCAAAACTTTCAACGTCCCAGCGAGAACATTGCGTAGAAGATTCAACAATGGGTGTATTGCTAGAAAAGGAGATTTGGGAGGTCGTAGACCAGTACTGAGTAGAGATATAGAGGAAGAATTAATGCAGCATCTCATTGAAATGGGAACCAGATTTTTCGGGTTAACAATGAAGATTGGTTTTCCAAATTGCCGAGAAAAAACAAATGAAGCACGACTTCAATGAGGAAACTCAAATGGCCGGCAAAAAATGGGTCAGCGGATTCCTGGAAAGGAATCCTAGAATTTATTTGAGAATCCCAGAGAATATTTCGTATGCACGAGCACAGGAATTTAATAGGAACAACATCAGTTCGTATTTTACTGCACTAGCTGCAATTATTGATCAGTATAAGTTTCTTCCAGAAAACATTTATAATGTTGATGAATCTGGCCTCAGTACCGTACAAAAAAGACCGCAAAAAATCTTTGCTACTCGCGGCCGAAAGCATGAATATCATAGGAACTTATGTGCCACCAGTTATCATTTTCCCCAGTACACGGTTCAAGAATGAACTAATGGATAATCCTCCACCTGGAAGCAAAGCATTTTGTCAGGAAAACGGTTGGACGAATAGCGAAAACTTTGTAAAATGGCTTGAACATTTCTCACACTATACCAATGCCTCTACTGAAAACAAAGTGCTTCTTTTACTGGACGGCAATTCGAGCCATAAGAGTTTAGAGGTTCTTCAAATAGCCAAAAATAATGAAATTGTTCGATTTTGCTCTCCTGCGCACTGCACTCACCGTGTGCAACCACTTGATATTGATTTCTTCGGCCCTTTACAAGCCTACTATAGCCAAGAGATACAAATATAGCTAAAACAAAATCCGGGGAGAATGGTAACGTATTTTCAGATCACTGGTCTTTACAAAAATGATTATTTGAAAACTGCAACACATGCAAACGCCATAAATGCATTTCGCAAAGCAGGACTAGTTCCCCTAAATGATGAAATTTTCGAGGATTAGATGTTTGCTCCTTTGCTCACTACGGATAAACCTCTTGAACAACGAGACCCAGAGGACTGTGAACAATCAGTAGAAGAGTCACCAATAGAATTAGATGTCGGAGAAACCGGGCCTTTTACATCAGAAAGGGCAGGTGCTTCTAAATCGCAATAACCAAGTCCTTCTACGTCAAAAGCAACAAGTGCATTATTAGAAAAAGTTAGGCTTTCTATACAAGGTGTATCGCCGTTGCCAGTAGCTGCACTAAAACTTGAAACGAAGAGAAAAAGGAAACGCGAAAAATGTGGTCATGTAAACAGTACACCTAATATCGTAGAATTGAAAAATCAAGCAGATCAGAAGGCTGAAAAAGAGCGAGAAAAGCTAGCGAGAAAAGTGAAGAGAATAATACAAGAGGACGAGGAAGAGGACGAGGACAATAATAACTCGTACAATATTGATAGTGACGAAGAATCTGATGCTGCTTGCATATATTGTAATGAGCTATACTCTCAGACTCGTGCTAGAAAAACTTGTATTCGATGTCAGAAATGCCAGTCCCGGTGCCACTGTGATTGCGCTGGAGTACCTAAATGAAATAAATTGTTTATTTGCGAGCTATGCCAGTAGAATTTTTCCAAGTGTTATGTTACATCTTAGTCTGTTACGTTGAATTTCGAGAATATTTAATTTTCTACTTTGTTTTTTAACGTTTATGAGAATGTTACCTATTTTGTTGTTGTTTATGAGAATTTTTCTCGTTTTGTTCAAATAAAACTACTTTTGAATCGAGTATATTCAATTTCTGAGGGGTATGCCATCATAGTTCCTGCCATGCTCTTATGATGGCATACCTTAATAATTTTTTTATCGTTGCTGTGCGAAAAAAAATTACTTAATCAGAATTTGAATGACTATCATCAATAGCTGTTATATACAGAATATACACAGTCAAAACAGTAAATGTTGCATTTGCAAATAAGCAAGTTAGAGAGCATTAAAGTTAAGTGTGCCAACACAGGTGACCTTCCCCCATAGATATCTCTGCCCATTTTAAAATACCTGATGAATTTTCATTTACACCCCTCAGTTCTTTCGATTTATCCCACATACAACAATAAGCAGAACTGTCGTGTCCATCGTACATAGTGTAATTGAATGTACATAATTTCCTCTTGTAGAAATCAACTGAGTTAGTTAGAAACAGTGTTGGCAAACATTTTTGTAAATCGGCGGTTATCACTTTGTGTTTGAGATTTGATTTAGCTTCTACCATATCCTGATATTTTAGTTTATATCTATTTTCTGCCTCTTTGGGGTGTTTGTCTTTCTCATTCTGAAGAAGTTGTGATACAGAACACTCTGGTGCTGTCTTCAACTTCAATACAAATTTATCACAATCGTCGCTAGTGTTTAAACGTTAAATATATATATATATATATATATATATATATATATATATATATATATATATATATATAATCTATTTAGTATTTTGTTGTTAGTTGTTATAAGGATATTTAATATTTTGAAACAAGATAATCATTTATTTTTATACCGTACCGTTTTTCACAAATTATTCTGTCAGAATCGTCGCTAGTGTTTAAACGTTAAATAAAATTTTTTGTTGAATATATCACGATATAACCAAATTTTCGGTATTTCTGCATCAGGAACATCATTTTCTCTCAAATAAATTTTATAAAGTTTATACATTTATTCAACATTAAGATTAGGACCTAGATGAAACTTTTTCGACCTCTCTCGATTGTACTGACAGTCGTAGGTTGGAAAACTTGAAATATGAGATATCACAGAAGCAGTGACATCAGATT
>OY998177.1:12955279-13319689 GCA_963921935.1 Galeruca laticollis
ACTCGTTTTGTAGTACGAGTGAAGTTTGTGCAACGAACCGCGAAGCGGTGAGTTGCGCAAAACACGAGTACTACAGAAAGTCATTGTGACACACGTTTTACACTATATTTTTTATAATTCGCGTTTATTTAATGTTTTAAATAAAATAGAATTACATAATCCCTATTTTTAAACTAAGAGGAGTGGTTTGAATTTAAGTTGGCAATTCTATAGATTCCTGATTGGTCAGGTCACAGGTTTTATTCAGCACTTTTGACATATTATGTGCGACTAATTGTGTGAATTGCAAACAAACTTTCATTTAAGTAAATACAGGATGATTATTTGTATAAAGAAGAGCTACTTCGTATATGCTTGCGAACTATTTATATTATATCACGAACAGAATTATTTCTATAATACATCTTCACATAGATATCTGGTAATTAATCCCAAAAATCGAACGTTATGTATACATCTATACATTGATCCAAGACAATATAAAAATAAACAATTAGTGTTTTTAAATGAAACTCACGGTCTCTAGTTAATTCCACATTATAATAAAAGTAATATATTTTAATACCGTTGTTAACCTTAGTAAATAGATTTAGCACTGTATATATTAAGACATTTTTATATTTTACCTTCATTCGTTTTGACAAAGCTACTGTGTTAGTGAAACGCGTCAACAAGTTTAAATTGAACATTAGTTTAAATAAATGAAGATTTAAATAAATTATATTGTTTTATTTCATCGTTCAGTATGGATCTTCATCAAGTAAAAGCCTCATCTATTCAATTTTTGAAGAAAGCTGATATCAGCTATTTGGCTATATGGTATTTTAAATTACTTTTAAAAAGTGCAGTGTGTACGCAAAATTTGTGGTTCTTCGGGCAGTGTTCCAGAAATCACGTATTCCCCAGATACATGAAATTAAAAACAGACAACAAGAGCAGTCCAGCCAACAAAGCCAGTATCTATGGCAAAGAAAAATGGTTAAAAGAAGAAAAGAACATTCAGTATAGTAAGAGATATATTTTTAGTATTTATGTTAAGGTAATTCATTCACAACTATCACATATACTACATCCCATAGAGTTTGACATTTTAGATAGGGACATAAGAGATAAGATTAAAGTGATTATTCACAAAAAGTACCAAGGACAAAAACGTGAATTAAAGTCATTATTAACCAACAAACCAGTATCAAGAAACCCACAAACCAAATTCTCAGAACATAAATTTTTTAATAGATTCGTCAATCTTTCAAATACAATTTTTTCAGATAAAGAAATTCAATTATTACAAAAAGGTTTTAAACATAATATTCAACCCACATGTTCATTGGATAACTTCAACAAACTAGGTATAGAAACAGAAATTAACTTGTATAATATTCCAAATAATTCTAATCTAAAACACAAAGCTTCAGAAATTATTAAAAAAGAATTCGTCGAGTTTAACAAACCCAATTTTGAATTATCAGCCGCCAAATCAATTCAACAAAAATCAAAGTCAAATAGTCTTATTTTCACAAAAGCAGGTAAAGGAAATACGGTAATAGCATTACCTAAAGAAGATTATTTATTAAAAACCAACAATTTTATTCAGGCAAGCAATTTTGAGACCCTTAGAAAAGACCCAACTAATAAATTTAAGAGAGAAATAAAATTAGCAGTAGATAACGTTAAATCAATAATTAACGATAAAGAAAAATATAAATTATTTTTACCCAATCCACAACACCCTGAACTTTATTCATTAATTAAACTCCATAAAGAGGGGTACCCTATCAGGCCAGTTGTTTCTTATTTCACAGCACCTTAATTCAAAATTTCAAAGATTCTCATAGATGTCATTTCTAATTATTGTTCATTCATACCTCGATTTTCAGTTAAAAACTCAACGGAATTAATTAATAATATTCAAGATATAATACTACCCCATAATTCTAAATTCATATCGTTCGATGTAACAAATCTATTCCCTAGTATACCTCCTAAAGAAACTATAACTCTTGTTGATAACTTGCTCACATACAATAATGTTAATCCTATAATTCACTCTGATATCATTACTTTATTAAAAGTGTGTTTGAATCAAAATTATTTTCATTTCAATGGAGAGGTTTATAGCAGTAAAGATGGTTTGATTATGGGCAACCCTCTCAGCCCCCTACTAGCAGAAATATTCATGGATAATATAGGAAAAATAATTCATGAACACCCCCTTAGTAAAAAATTTATGTACTGGCACCGATATGTGGACGACATTTTAGCTAGCTTCATCGGTACAAATAGACAATTAGAGAGCTTCATTACTTACATAAACTCGATTCACAATAATATCAAATTTACCGTAGAACTTGAACAAAATAAGTCTATAAACTTTCTAGACCTTACAATTTCAAATATAAATAATAAACATGATTTTTCTATATTCCATAAACCATCACATACATATATTACAATTCATAATAGTTCGGTCCACCCATTCAGTCATAAACTAGCGGCTTTCAATAGTATGATACAAAGACTCTTAACAGTCCCATTAGAATTAAATATCATAAAACAAATAGCAGTTAATAATAATTACGATCCAAATTTAATTGACAATATCATAAATAAAAAGATAAAAAAACAGACTTTAGAACAAGTATTCCCTTCAGATGAAAATAATAGACAATTTAAAAACTTAACATACTTTGGAACACCATCCTTAAAAATTAAATCATTTTTAGAAACTTTAGACATGAATATTTCCTTTAAAACTGATCACAATTTATCCAAATTCATTAAAAATAATAAATCTAAATCTTCAAAATTAAACAAATCAGAAGTTTATAAATTAAAATGTGGTAATGACAATTATGATCAAATTCATATCGGTAGAACTTTTAGAAATTTTAAAACTAGAATTTCGGAACACAAACGTAGGCTATGACAACAAAAAATTAGATTCTAACTATTCAAATCATTTATTAGAAAACCAACACATTTTCGACCCAAATTTTGAAATTCTCCATGTAGTCGGTAAATCCTTTAGTTTAAATTTATTAGAAGCCCTAGAGATTAACAAAAATAAATATTCAGGTAATCTCCTTAACGACCAAATAGATATCAATCAGTCTCCTTTATTGAACCTCTTTACCTAGAAGATAGCTTAGGAATGTTTGTAGTGAATGAATTTCCAGGTAATATCTTTTAATACCATTGTTAACCTTAGTAAATAGATTTAGCACTGTATATATTAAGACATTTTTATATTTTACCTTCATTCGTTTTGACAAAGCTACTGTGTTAGTGAAACGCGTCAACAAGTTTAAATTGAACATTAGTTCAAATATATGAAGATTTAAACAAACTATATTTTTTTATTTCATCGTTATAATAAAAGTTATTGAAAATTCTAAAAAATTGACAATTGTTTCGATAAATCAATATCATCGTCAGAATGCATTTCATTTTATGCCTACCTGATGTTTAGTAGTTATCTTTGGCTAGACCAAGAAGTAACTTAACTTGTGATTGGCTTAATATATGTTTATAGAAAAAAGAAGAAGATGTGATATTACAAATATTGAAGCTTAGATATTATTAGCCCTATGGTGATATCCTGGATATCATTTTTCCAATTAAGATCAGTATAACACCGCAATGATATAGAAATCCAGGAAAACTATATCTGCTGATCTTTACAATGATCACTTAAGAGGACAGTTTATTAGTGGAGAACTCCCTAGATTTAACTGTTCATTGACAACTTCATATTATGGGTTTCTTAAATGTCTTCTAATTTCCAGTTCTTCAAGGAAATCCAGCTCTCGCTTCTTTTCACAAATATGCAGCACTTCTAGTTCTGTGTTAGGTGTCAATAAATGATTGGTGTCAAGTAGATATGAAGTTGTCAATGAACAGTTGAATCTAAGGAGTTCTCCACTAATAAACTGTCTTCTTAAGTGATAATTGTAAAGATCAGCAGATATAGTTTTCCTGGTTTTCTATATCATTGCACAGTTAAACTGATCTTAATTGGAAAAATGATATCCAGGATATCACCATAGGGCTAATGATATCTAAGCTTTAATATTTGTAATATCACATCTTCTTCTTTTGTCTATAAACATATATTAAGCCAATCACAAGTTAGGTTACTTCTTGGTCTAGCCAAAAATAACTACTAAACATCAGGTAGGCAAAAAATGAAATGTAACTTCTGTCATTCTGACGATGATATTGATTTATCGAAACAATTGTCAATTGTTTAAAATTTTCAATAACTTTTATTATATTGTGGAATTAACTAGAGACCGTGAGTTTCATTTGAAAACACTAATATGAGCATATTCCACGAAGTAAGGGTCGAGACAGTTAATTTCATAAATAAACAATTGACAAATCATTGATGAATAAACGGTAACTTACTTTATTTATTAATATTTTTAATATATATTTTATTCAAATTTACCTTTAACACCATTTAATATAATAATTTGCTAGATAGAACAACGCTAGACCATTTTATAATTTGTTTCAAGGCTAAATACATTTCGCCTGTCAAAGTCCTTTCATAAAAATAAGGCCCAATAAGCGTCCAATGAACAAAACGCACCAAACATTTATCCCCCAAATAGTTTGGAAATGCATTTCTCGCGTCCACTTGGGATTTTCAGCAGACCAGTAGTGACAATTATGTCTATTAGCGATACCGTTGTTGTGGAAACGGCTTTCGTCTCACCACAATATTTCATTCAAGATAAAAGGGTCCTCTACGATTTTAATTGACACTTCAGCAGTGAAATCGAGTCTTCTTTCTGGATCTGCAGTAGTTAGACCTTGCGTTAAATGTATTTTGAAAGGATGATATGTGTATTGCTTTAACACCCTCTGCTTGCTACGCTCGCTCGTGCATAAACTTCAGCTTCGGGATTAAAATTGCACTTTACTCCCTTGGTGTATAAATAACTATTATTGTTATTTTATTCATCTATAAATAAACGGTTTTAGAGATTAAAACTAACTTTTCCGCAACTGTAAGATGCCCTGATTAATATTCTATCATAAAATTGTCACTTGTATACACTTCGGAGGCTGTATCATGCTAACAAACAGGAATTTCTTTAAAAGTAACCAAAAATGCAGTATATCTGGATTTATAGGACCCGCTGTACTCACTATAGTCAGCTGAAAATCAATAGGGTACATCTGTGAGATACCTTGAATGAGACACCTTGAAAAATATTCAATTATAAAATAGGCCACTTGTATACACAACGGAGACTAAACCCGAAATTTCTCCAAAAAGGACAAAAATATGGCACTTCAGGTACCATAGCACCCGTTGTACTAACTCTGGGGAGCTAAAAATCAATGAGGTTCATCTATAAGACGGCCTGAACAATATTCAATCATAAAATGGGTCACTTGTATGCACACTGGAGGCTGTATCGTGCTAACAATCTGAAAATTCTCCAAAAATGAGAAAAATTTGGTATCTCAAGTACCATAGCACCCGTTGTACTAGCTTCAGTGAGCTGAATCTCAATAGAGTTCATTTTTGAGGCGCCCTGAATAATATCTGATCATGAAATTGGTCATTTGTATATACTCCGGAGGCTGTATCGTGCTAACAAACTGAAATTTCTCCAAAAATTTCAAATATGTCGTAAGTTACGTCAATGGATATTGCATATTATTCTGTAATGTATTTTGTACAATAAGCATATTATAAAATATATAAATATCGCTTTACTAAAATAAAAGCTCAGATTGTATTGTTAAAATTCACTTAATAAACGTCTCATTTTGTGTAGTTCGTTTTTTAAAAAGGCCTTCTCGAAGTTCTAAACATCATAGGCGAAAGTTTAACGTATCGCACGGGAAATTGTTCGTTTCAAAGATTAACCGAAATATTCGAATTCGTGTTCAGAAACTGTATTCGAGTGCATATCGAAGCTGCAGATAGTTCGAGTGGACATCGAGCGATTCCAGCAGTTCCAGTGGACGACACCAGAAATAACTTCAGAAGAGCAAGAAAAACGAAGACCACAAACCACCTGGGTTAAGAACTAGCATCGTTCCAACCTTTAGGACCCTAGAATATGATAGCTTTAGTTATAACGTAAGTGCTCATTATTATTTCCTTTATTTTCCATAACCATTTCTTTAGTAGTTATAGTTGTATATATATATATATATATATATATATATATATATATATATATATATATAGCTGAAAAGCGAAAAACGCCGTGATCGTTGCTGATCAATTAGAGCACAAATTGAAAAATATCTTTTTGGGGATTGCAGAAAAAGATAAAAAATACACTCTATTCAATTCTCCAAGCTTTCGTAAATCTTTATTCACATCATCAGGGAACTACAATAAGGAAAGAAAAACATAAATTATAAAGATTGTTCTTACCAATATTTCTACAACTTACATTGATCGAGATTGCATCATAGATCTTGAATACAGGAAATGTGTGAAACAGCAAGTCATTAGAGAAATAGGTCCAGTCGGCAATACATTTGCCTACTACTGGTTCAAGTTTGAAACATTATTAAAAAGTAAAAGTTAAAACTATATATATATATATATATATATATATATATATATATATATATATATATATATATATATATATATATATATATGTATATATATATATAAAAATAATTAATATAATTTGATGAGTGAATCTGAACTAGAGAATTAAGTATATTTTAAATTTACAAGAAAGTGAAAACAATAATTTTGAAAATAATATAACTGAAAATAATTTAGAAAATTTAGACTTAGAAATGACTTCATCAGGTACAAACTACCAACTACTTAGATTATATTTAGACTCAATTCCAAATTTTGATGGAAACCCTCATACACTTAATATTTTTATAGGTAATTGTGAAAGTTTTATTTCTGCGTTCGCTAGTAACACAGATGCTTCTTTAAATACATTTTTACTTAGAGCTATTATAGGTAAATTAATAGGTAGAGCTCAAATATTAATTGTTTCCCGCACAGAATTAAAAACGTGGGATGAAATTAAACAAGGAAACGATGAAATAAAACAATATAGTTTGTTTAAATCAAACTATTGTTTTATTTCATCGTTTAGTATGGATCTTCATCAAGTAAAAGCCTCATCTATTCAAATTAAACAAGCTTTAAATTTAAGTTTTGGAGACCAAAGAAACATTTACTGTTTAGTACAAGATCTGATTAATTTAAAACCTTTAAAAAATGAAAGTCCTTATAATTTTGGTATGCGATGCCAAGATTCTAGGAGCCTTATTATTTTCAAATTAAATGCTTTAGTCTTAGACATAAATGAAAAACGCTTACACCTTAAGAATTATGACAATTTAGCCTTAAAAACTTTTGTTCGTGGATTACCTATACCAATACAAACTAACGTACGTTTAAGATCACCTGACAGCTTAGAAAAAGCTATGAGTCTAGTTGTAGAAGAAGAAAATTTTCTATATTCCACTCAAAAAATAAGTAACTTAAATTCTAATGTATCATTTAAGCTTAGTTTGAGAGTAACACCTACAAGGAATCAAAATTTCAATCAGTACCCTTCATTCACTCCAAATTATATTAATATACATCGAGATCAATCACCAACACAATTTCAACCAACCCGACCAATATTTCCATCTAATTTAATAACTCGTCCTCCAGTATCATACCCACAGAGGTATACACAACAGCCTCCTCCAAATCAATCTTACAATTGGCGTCCAAATAACAATTATCCGACTCAACGTCATCCATTTTTCACAAATCAAACTTACAACCCAATACAACGACCCTCACTACCAATTCCAAATGTCAACCAGCAAAATGCTCTCCATAATAATCAACAATTTAATAGTCCAAATAATTCTCAAAGTTTCAAACCAGAACCTATGGATATTTCTTCAGGAAAAACTATGCTTAAATCTCGATCAAAGCCCAAATTTACATCAACAGAACTTTTCAATCATACTGTAGACAGTCCTTATCAAAATCAAAAAATCGATAGTTCCCTTCAAACCGATAACAACTTTGATACAGAAAATTACGAAAAATTATTTAATTACGAAAATTCATATAATTATGAAACTGACGGAAATGCTGATAATTATTATACGCCGGAAATAGAATATCCTCATGTAAACGATCCGATAAGTTACAATGATTTTACAGAGATTCTTATGTAGACTCTCACGTTACCGAAATATCAAATAATCATATTCAGGATTTTTCATACTCGCACATGCCCAAGCCAAGTTACATAATCTGTGTAAACGCATTGAAAACGAATTTGCCATTCATGGAAATTCCAGAAATAAGTGCAAAGTTTTTAGTTGACACAGGAAGTTCAAAGTCACATATAGATCCGGAACTTGCGTATAAATTTTATAATAATTGCATTTCTAAAGAGAAGTTTAACATTCAAACTGCTCACGACGAGGTAGCTCATATTCCGTTATTTGATGTCTTCAATTTTAACGAAACTCATAAATTTTATCTTTTCAAGTTTATTGAAAGATTTGATGGAATCATAGGCGTAGATTTACTTAAACAGTTAAATGCTAGTGTTAATGTTAGTAAAGGAGAATTTGTTACCCCTAACACAGTAATTCCTCTATTTGGTTCAAATACTGAGGAAAATATAAAAAATTATTCATTAATAATACCAGGTCGTACTCAACAAGTTGTTAAATTACCCATTAATTACAAAAATGGCATTGGAATACTTGATTACGAGAAGTTAGGTTATGGACTCGAGACACCAAAAGCTTTAGTAAATATAGTTGATAATATTGCAATAACTACAATAATAAATTCTAATGAGAGTCCAGTTAAACTTGATATTAATGAACCTTTTAACATCGAACCTCAGTTGAAGTTAATTTCTTAGAATAAATGGAAGTAGATTCAGAAAGAAATTTAAGTAATTCCGATGATAATAAATTGAAAGAAGATTTAAAAAATATCAGATTAGATCATTGTAATAAAGAAGAGAAATATGCATTAGGAAATGATTGCTTGAGTAGAATACCAATTAACGCATTAGACACTGAATCAGTTATTAATAACCCTGGTGACACTAATCAAGAAATTTTAGAAATCTTACGTGAGTTTGAAAGCTCATTAGAAAAGGAAAAAGCTCCTACGAGTGCGCAAAACCAATCAAAAATAAACATTATTTCAGATATACAAATACAGCCTCCTAATAATACCGCTGATATACCTACAAATTCTAGAGACGAACTCAATACACCTCAACCTGACTGGACGAAACTTTCTACTCCTAAATCTAATTCTTCAACCGTTCATTCCATAGCTGATGAAACCACTAATCAAGGTACTCATATATTAGATGAAATTATAAATAACAAAGTTCGCCAAATTTTAGTATACTCAAATTTATGTCAAAAAATAGATATCTCTCAACATACTCATGAAAATCATAAAATTATAAAACTTAAAATCCCTGAAAACGACAATGAACGTTTCATATTTTGATTTTTAGTAGAATACACAGATCTTAATAACACGTTTTACATTAATTTTAACAAAGAAAATTTATATAACGATTTCAATAAAGTATACTTAAAACATTTCTCTTCAAACGAACCAAGACTCATTAAATGCATTGAATTAGTAAACACTGTATCTGATAAGGAAGAACAAATGATTTTATTGAAAAATTACCATGAAAGCAAAACCACACACAGAGGAATTCAAGAAACTTTAGAAAAATTAAAAATAAATTATTATTGGAAAAATATGAAGAATACAATAATTAATTACATAAATTCTTGTACTATTTGCCAGAAAAATAAATATGCTAGACAAAAACCGTATGTTCCGCTAATGCTAACTGAAACCGCGTCCAAACCGTTTCAAATTATACACATTGATGTTTTTATTTACGACGGAAAGTCTTATCTAGCGTTAACAGATGCATTTACAAAATTTGCACAAGCAGTGCACATTCCTTCTAAAACAGCTGTTATTATAAGTAAAGCTTTAATAAAATATTTCACATCTTTCGGAGTACCACAATTTATCGTTTTAGATGAAGGTACAGAATTTAATAACGAAACTATTAAAGAACTTTTAGCGTTACACAAAATTAAAATACACTTTACCACAGCTGGTCATCATGAATCCACTTCTATAGCCGAAAGAATACATTCAACCTTAATTGAACATCTAAGATTATTACGAGAACTCTATCCCGACGAAGATGATTTAATGGATTACGCAATAATAGGTTACAATAATTCTATACATAGTTCTACAAGTTTTATCCCTTTTGAACTTACTTTTGGTCACACAGATTCTAGAAATCCTATCGAAATTTTCATACCCCAAGCTTTCTATAACGATTATGTGAACAATCATCAATCAAAATTACAACATGTTTATAGAGATGTACACGAGAAATTGAAACAAAACAAAGAAAAAATTATAGAGACGTAATACAAAAGGTGACTCGAATAATGAATTTAAAATCGGTCAAATTGTATACAAGCACAACCCCAAGAAACGAAATAAAAAAGATAAACATTTTCTATTCTTTCGAATTTACTCAAATATTTGACAGGAATCGAGTTGAAATATCTGCAAATTTACTCAAACATAAAAAACTTGAGCACATCAAGAAATTATTCACATTAATGAACTAAAAAAACCTCCTATTACAGGTTCCTCTGTTGGACCACCGAAAGAAGATTAAATACCCCTAAATTCCATAACCTAAACGATAATCCTAGCCTCCTACCCTTACGACTAGGAACAGTATATGTACGAACAGATTCTTGGACCTTCATACACATTTACGATATTACAAACTTGACAGATCACTTTTTAACTTTAAAAGACCAATATGACAATCTACAAGACTCTCTTTCAAAACACCCCAGCATATTTAATTTTACAAAACACTTCGATAATTTCTATCATATAATTCAAGTATAAGAAGATAAAATATATTCACAAATCAATCAAATAAACCCACTATGGAGAAAGCAGGTAAAACGATCACTTTTTGACGGACTTGGCTCAGCAATAAAATTCTTGACAGGTAATTTAGACCAAGACGATGCAATACGATATGACGAAGCTATTAAAGCCTTATCTGATAATCAAAATAAAATAAAAACATTGTTAGAACACCAAGTAACATTACTCGAATCATCAATGAAAATATTTGAAAACAGTTCTAGAATATTATCCCACAACCAAGAAATATTAAGCTCACGTATTAACGATTTACAAAAATAATTACGAAATATACAAATTGAAAATATAGAAACTTTCCATTTCTTCTCAATAGAACAGATCGTTTCTCAGTTCTCTATTAGCTTTCAAATAATATATGATATGCTCGATAAAATAGAAGTAGCTTCGCAAAAATGAATACCTTTCACAATTCTATAGCAAACCCAAGCGAAATACTTTTAGAGATAAACACAGTTAAGAAAAATATTAACAAAAATAACAGATTTCCTTTCGAAACTTCTTTAAACAATATTCTATTATTCGAGAAAATTATCAAAGTTAAAAGTTACAGTAAATATAATAGTATTATTTTCATATTAGAAGTACCGATTGTAGAACTTAGTGAATATAACTACTATCATCTATATCCCATACCTACACCTTCAAACCAAAATTTCAAACTTATAATACCCCAAACCAAATTTCTCCTTTTAAATGAGCTAAGCTATGCATCTACGAATTCGAAGTGTGAAGAAATTATTCAAGAAGAATTCATCTGCCGAGAGATACAAACAAGAGTAATCTCACAGAAAGCTCCTTGCAAAGTCCAACTTCTAAAATATTCCCAATCTACAAACAGTTATCGAGAAATTCCATCTACCATTAGTGAAGTTAAAGTGCAGAAATTGGAAACTGACCATTGGATTGTGATCACCCCGTATAGTGTTATAGCCAGACAAAATTGTAACAAAGACATTACGAACATTCCTGTAAACGGTAGTTACTTAATCAAACTTAATAACCGCTGTGAAATTTTAATAGACAATATTTATTTAAGAACTTTTAAGACCAAAGTGCCAGAATATAAAAACATTGATTTACCGAAATTACAAATTAATAAGAATAATTACACTTTAGATACCGTTAAGCTAAAACCTGTGTATTTAGATTCAATTGATCTTAACGAAATGAACAATGTCATCAGTGCCATTCAAGAAGATAAAACTTTAGCCGAGAAGATAGATTGGTCACCGATTCATTTCAAAAGTATAAGCTTTTATTAAATTTTATTCTACTTTATAGTTACAGCCTGCATTATCTACCTAGTACTCAAGAATAGAAAGAAGAAAAGTCAATCCAAACGGACGACAACAAGTGAAGAAGATGTTCTGAAAAATTTTCCCATCATGTCGAACTCTGGTCTATCCCCATAGTTCTCTCCTAGGGCGGAGGAGTTACGTCAATGGATATTGCATATTATGCAGTAATGTATTTTGTACAATAAGAATATTATAAAATGTATAAATATCGTTTTACTAAAATAAAAGGTCAGATTGTATTGTAAAAATTCACTTATTAAACGTCTCATTTTGTGTAGTTCGTGTTTTAAAAAAGCCTTCTCGAAGTTCGGAAACATCATTCGTACTCAAAGTACCATAGCCTTTGTTGTACTGGCTATTGTGAGCTGAAAATCAATAGGGTCCATTTGTGAGATGTCCTGAACAATATTCAATCATAAAATTGGTAATTTGTTGCACTCCGGAGGCTGTATCGTGCTAACAAGACATGTAACGGAAAGTGGCCGACGACAACGACGACGACATACACACAGGATTTTTTTTCTAAAAGCCATTTTTTCGTGTTGTTCTTGATGAAAAACGTAAAAATAACTCAAAATTCTTTTTCAAAATTTCTACTCTTTTGTGGGTAAACCAATACTTTTCTCGCATATTAGATAGGTTAGGCGGAAAAGTAAAAATTTGACAATTATGAATAGGTTCATATTCTTAGAACTACAATATCACAGTAAGATAACACATTTCACAAATGAACACAGAACAAAGGCGAATAAACCGATTTGCCCACATAGGCCCCTTAGCGTGGGGAAACTAATGTATGATCACCTGAGTGCTCACAATATTTACAACATTAGCAATTACATATCCAAATTAAACGAATAATAGCATTCCATCAAATTGTTCGAAGTGCCCTGAATTATATATATTATAAAAACAATAAATAAATGGTAAATGATATATTAATAAACCGTCTAAAATCTCAAATACCAACAGTAACCGCACAAGGCAACTTTCTTTTGTTCAAATGCCAGTCGTAAGCTCAATTATATCTCTAAATACAAATATTCCCTGTAACCAAATAAAAGTCTTACCTCTCTTCTGAAATGTTAATATCCGTTTTGTATTTTTAATTTCTTTTGGAAGATAGTTATATAGTCTATTTGATAAGTACTCATGTGACCACATTATAATAGTTTTTGGGTTAAAAATTATTTCTAGGTGTTCATCTTTCTTGTATCTAGTAGAATATGATCGATATAAACCAGAAATCCCTTTCCCTAAACTGCTGTACTACTATTTTTTTTAAATGCCACACATCTATGATTTTTCCTTATAGATCATATAAGAAGAGAAGAGGGTTGGCTTTTTAAAAACAATTTTTAAAAACTGTTTTTGCATTACCTCCCAAGCCAGTATCCCATATGTTAAGCGATATTCTACAGGGTGTTTCAAAGAAAGGTGCGATTTATTTTGCAGTGTTCTACTTATCCTAGCAAGGGGTCACCTTTTTTGAAACATCCTGTATAAGAGCAAAGTATTATTTTCTCAACTGCTAAATATCTAAAATATTCGCTAAACTTTTAAATTTAAACAACATATTTCGAAAGGTTACTTGTACTTATTTGCTGTGACAATCCCATCGTAAATATCTGTAAAGCATCACTCCCAAATATTTTCATTATGACTCTTTATATCTAAAGAGTTGTACGGTGGTCAAAAAAGAACTAGGCATTTGAAAAATGAGTAACAAGTTTTGTCATAGTCATAGTCTTTTGTTTAAAGCAATCAAATAGTTCTCCAAGATCAGATTCTGCTTTTTCTTTTAGTTGCATCCAAGTATCTGCACTGTACACTATAGCAGTATCGTCGGGAAAAGAAACAATCTGGCAACTTGATTCAAACATCAATAAACCATCCAAATATATTACAAATAAAATTGTTCCTAATACTTGAGAAATCGCTCATTTAACCAATTTCTTTTTACTGAACGTATTGTTGATCTTTACATACTGGTATCAGTCGGTTAGGTAGCTTTTTACGTCACCTTATGTATAGTACATTTAATATATTGTAATGTTTTTCTAATATAATTAATAGTTTTAATTACGGGTGGGATAGATTTATACACACACATTATGTCTACTAACTTAATTTATTTATTCACCACACTATTCACTAATTTATATTATGTACACAGTATATCCACTTACATCAATTTATATAAACACTTCACTGCTGAGACTATTTACTTGTTCGCTGTTTATATCACGCGATCACTTCATAAAGTGACTTTCTCTCGCTGGTCGGTACTTTACATATTTGTGCCTTTTTTAGTAGATAATTCTAGATTGTGACTTACACAAAAACAATTGGCTTTCTGGCATTTCCTAGATAAGACTGGTCACAATAACAATGTCTATATAAGATAGTCACAATCGTAAACAGTTCCAAGAAATCCCTGCGCATCCGCCATAATTTTAACTTTCATACATGGCTTATACAGAGTCGGATTCAGGGACTGTACCAGTGTGGAGTTTCGCAACATTACCCCCTCCTGAAATGGAAGTTCCTCCCGGAACTTTTGTGTAGCCGAGACTGGATGTTTGAATCGTCAACTGGCCCCATTTCTACACTTTCCGATCTTATGAAAATAGCAGGGCACCGTCTTCATCGGATACTGATAACGGGGATTGTAGCTGCAAATTAATATCTGAACAATGATATCTTGGAAGATAACCTCTACCATGTTCCTGATGACTCGCCAATCCGACTGGTTACTCACTATCTTAGGCATAGCCAGTTTCTTCACGCTGGATTCTAACACATAGTCTCGGAGGTTTCGAAGTGCTTCCCTCACATCGCGGTAGGTAAATCGGTCTTGAAATTCATTTTTAGTTACCACGTGGAAGACGTACCGCGAATTATGTTTCAGTGTGTTGCCAGGGGCTGGAATCTGGTATGGTTTTTCTAATTGCCGAACTTGTTTCGAAAGACGGATGCCAACCCTCGTGCGTTCTTGATATGGGCGGGGATGTTGTATTCCAGTGAATAATCTTCCGGGAGAGTGAACACATCTTGTCGTTGTTCTGAAGTGACTCCATATCTAGCTTTCCCGGTACCTCCATACGCGCCCATGAATTCATCGAAGGTAGGATCAGGCACATCTCGAATATGGTTTACTCCATCCTCCAGGTCATGGTCTGCTTCGAATGTCGCTAGTCGATTTTGATGAACTACTTTTGGTTTTCTGTTGGGGATCTTGCTTATGCGATATATAACACCCTGGATTCTTTTCTTGATTAAGTATGAAAAGTATGGACCTTCCCAAGATTTTTGTAATTTTGGAGAAAATCCTTCTCTCCTCGTCGGGTTGTGTAACCATACTTTATCCCCTTCTCATTCTGTCGCTGGCAACTTGAAGATTTGTTCGAACTAATTCATGAATATCTTCCAGCCTTCTTCTCAATTGTATCATGTAGTCTTCTCCTGCTAGATCTTCTCCAGGTCGTCAGCCAAATTCCAGGTCACAAGGAAGCCCCATTTCACATCCAAACAGGATTTTCGCAGGTGTTTCACCACACACAGCAGATCGATAAACCAATGCAAATAAGGAAAGATACTGATTCCAATCTCTGTGATGGCTGGAAACTACTTTGGAGAGATATTTTCCAATAGTCCCGTTCATTCCCTCGACCATTCCGTCTGACTGTGGATGTAATGCTGTTGTTCGGCTGATAAATTCTTTCACCAATACATCCACGACAGTTATGGCCTCTTGAATCGGGATCGCGTAAATTTCCACCCACTTTGGGAAATAATCCATTATAACCAGGATGTATTTACTACCATTTTTAGTCGTCGGAAATGGTCCAGCGATGTCTTAAGCAATCCTTTCGAAAAGGCTTCCAACATTATACTGTTTCATAGGTGCCTTTCACTCGCGATGTGGTCCATTACTCGTCGCACAAGTCGTACATTTCCTACACCAGTCCTTCACGGAGCTGTTCATCCAGTGAAACCTTTCACGAACTCGCTGGAGGGATTCCTTCTCTCCCAGATGACCTCACGATGGACTGTCGTGTAACTTCTTTAGTACTTCAGCTACTCTTGTTCTCGGGATAACTAGCTGTCTCCTCATCTCGGAACCATCATCGTTTTCAAGGACTCTTTTCGGCCCTTCTTCCAGGACCAGGGAGTCCCACTGAGCCCAATATGCCTTGAGTGTCGGTGAAAATCTTGACACTTCTTGCTATGTAGGTCGCCGATTTTTTTCCTCCCATTGCCGAATCTTCTTTAGGTGAGGATCATTCTCCTGATCTACTTTGATCCTGGTGGGTGACCAATCTTCGTAGACTACTGTATTTCTTGAAACTGCAACTTCCTTAGATTTTGACTTGTTGCATTGAGAATCGTCTACAGGGTACGACCGTCTAGACAGAGATTCGACTTATAAGTCTCCGTATCGAGAACTTATTTTTAAAAAACAATTTTATTACTTTATTACAACTACTTTCATAAACTAATTACACAATATTATTCTATTGGATTGATCTTTATTATTTGAAAGTTGACATCAGACTGGCTATGTAAAATGAATTTATTAACTAGCAAAACTATCTATATCAGCAATAAAAATATGTACAATAATAATTCAACAATAAACAAATAATAAAGTCCGCTGTCAGCATCTATAGTGTTGAACTATAACGGGGTTACCAAATATAACACCTCCGCCCTTAGAGTTTGGCATATTTCAAGGAGTGAAGAATGCCCTTGCTTGTGGCTCAGGATGGACTGTTTCATCTTCTACCTCTTCTATGGAAGCTTCTGTGGTTAATTCATAAAGTTTTCTAATTTTTGTTGCGACGTAGATACATATTGAAATGGCTATTATAATATACGCCATTATATTCCAGGGTGAAACTGGGTTTACGTTGAGATGTTTCAAGACCATTGGTTTTATTTGTTTTTGTTTTTCTTGAAGTGAATGGATGTCATCTAGTGGTATATTTTCTAAATGTATTTTCTTGAATAATTTATGGTAAGTTCAGGCAGCAATAGAGGTTGACCTTTCGTTATAAATTTTTCATTAATAAAATTCTCGTGTTCTAAAATAAATTCACATTTATATGGTACATTGATGAGAAAATTCCCTTTTAGGAATGTGAAATCATGTCTTCCATATCGTGTTTCTATCTTGGTTCGATCAATAAAAATAGCAATGTAGTGAGCGTCATCAATTTGTTAAACTAAATTTCTTGAAATTTTGATTGGGGTTCTTTGGCAACTCTTGGGTTTGGGATGCTGTAACTGTAGTAATTCGAATACGCAATCTTCGCTCTCCACTCCCCTGGACATTCTTTCATCTGGACAGTAGTGGCTGGTTTCTAGCTTGATGCAGGGTTGTTGGATGTATTGGTAGAAATCGTCATTCATTATCAGATAGGTATAACGAGGGATAATCGTAGTAGAATTTGGGGTAGGTATGGAATAAAGGTGATAATAAGAATATATTATACTGGATAGAATTGGGTGAGAGAATATTCAAAAAGTTTAAACACTATGAATTATTAATTTTAGTTTAGTTGAGTTGATACTTAGTTTTTGTTTGCCCGGTATATTGTAATATTTAAAATTTATTTGTAAAATAATTATTCCTTCGCATGAGAAACTCTCTGATCTCAGAGTAGGGTTCAGATGTAGAAAAAAACAAAATAATTTTCAAATTTCTAATATGAGCGCCGAAATTCAAATAATATTCCTATCTTTCAATAAAAATTTTGTTAATCAAAATATACTTGCTTTATCATTATTTCCAAATAAACTCTAAAGACGGTCCTGTGTTTAATGTTGAACTTCTCCACGATTCATAGATGTCAGTTTAAAACTACCAACTGTTTAAACTAGATGGAGCAATCACCATAGAGAAATGAAAAATCACAAGAAAATAATTTCACAATGTTCTTCAAATAGAAAAACGTTATTTAATGCTGTAGAAACAAATACATTATTCTTTTACAGGACATAAATTAGTGAAAACCTATTATCTATTATGATCATTCATTCAAATAAAGTCATCCACTCGAATGAAGTACAATTTCTATATATAATTCAAAATAGGCAACTTTTAACACAAATCTTATAACATAGAATCCGTTATATAAACGTCTATGATAAAAAGATGGCGGAAGATGAAACTTATAAGTGTCTGTTTAATATCAAAGTTCAATTCTTTGCACTAAATGGGTAAGTTCACTCTACCTTCTTTATATATAATTAAATAGTTTTAAATACCTTTTTTCACTATATAGTTCAATTAATTCACATCAATAAATGGTTCTTATTTTGTTTTAGGTTACCTCTTGGAAAGTACCATACCATTTGTCCAGCTTGCATAATATCCAGAAACGGTGCTACATTTCGTCCACATTAATACATCTTAATCAAATCACATAATACAAAGCTTTCTAAAAGGTATGGTGGAGACACCGTTCCACCATACAATATTTTACTTAATTACATCTATAAGTTTTATGGTTAGTATTGAAATATAATTACCAATTTTCCTCTTATAATGTGTACTTCTGCTTGCCTAAATATATTACTGACTAGCTTTCAAGTATAATGTATTCCTTTCACTAATTTTTAATGCCAAATTGTTGTTTTTTCAAAAGTTTAAAAATTTTTCTCAATAAATTTTGCTTCTTAAAAATTTCTACCTAAAAAGAAAAGTACCTAGTCAATAGACTGTATAATCAACAAACTGTTCCCATTCAATTTTTTTATTATTAGCAACCTACTTGTCGCTGATAAAAGTATCTTAAATGCATTCCACCAATCAAAATTGGTTATCAAAATTCTCATTTGAAAGATTTCATTTCAAATAGTGGATTGTCCATCCATCAATTTAAAACATTCTGTTTTGAGCCTCTTAAACGATTATAACCCATATATTTCTCCCTTAAATTGTATTTCAATAAATTTACTAAATGACAGTTCTTATTTTCTAAAGTATTTATTCAGAATGTCAAATCGTTCAACAAATGTCATATTCCATAGAATTAATTGTTTTCATTTTACTTCCTACATTCACATATTTTAAATACTTATATAATCTTATTGAAAACTTCCTTCAAACCCTAATATTCACTTCTTTAAAACAAACCACAATATTAATTACTTTGACAATAAGAACAATGGGTTATTATTTTCATTCATATGTAACAAACGTTCTAAAATTCTCTCTTTTAAATATGGAAGTTGTTTCTATGTCACCTATATTCTTATAAAGCTTATTTGAATTATTCTCTATAATCATACAGTTAGATCCTTTATATGCTTTCTCTATTGAATAGTAAATAATACAGATTGTCTCCTTTCTAGATCATTTAAAAAAAAATTCAAATTCCAAAAATTTTAATTACTTGAAGTATGTAGTCTATTATTTCATAATTCTGTATACAGGGTGTTGCAGGTTTCACTCTATGTTAATATATCAGGTAATACTAATCTTTGTGCCTGAGTAATATGATTCTACATCTAATACTCCATAATATTTATAAGTGTCATTTTCTCAATTTTGGAAAAGTATTTCATCTACTGTATGAAATTTTGAAACTGTATATACCATTGATTCCATTTCTTCAATTCAAATTATACTTGTATGAAGTATACCAAGGCGTGCAAATGCTATAGCATTTTCTATTTCCCCTAATATTTGTAAAATTATATTTATATTCAGATTTAACTGATCTAAAATATTTCGCGTTTGTAAATAATCATCAAATTCAAAAATAAACGTATTAAGCGAATTTCTGATTTTTTCTATTCCTGAAAAAATTATATCCTGATTATGTTTTATTAAGTTCATTGTTCCATTGACGTTTTGAATTATATCACTTGTAAGTGGGATTTGCTGATTTAGATTGTTTACAATTTCCTGTTGCGAATTTTGTAGTGTTGAAATCGCTTCATCATATCGTAATGCATCATCAGCGTCTAAGTTTCCGGAAATGACTTTTATTACATTGCAAAGTCCGTTGAAAAGACCTCGTTTGACCCTTAATTTATTTTCTGCACTATTTAATTGACAAGAAACACCTTTAATAAAATTTTCTCATTCTATATGATATCGATAACTAAGGCCAATTTGAATAGCCTCTGTTACATTTTTGAAAGCTAATTTTAAAATTTGAATTTCATTTCTAATTGGTAAAAGATCATAATAATGAAGAAATGTATGAATACTAGATTTAACTTTAGCGGTACCTAATAAATAAGGAAGTATTCCAGGATTATTGTTCAGGTTCATCATTTGAATTTCCTGGGGTTTTACTGGTTGTAGGACCAGGATCATAAGGATTAGTGGCATCCTGTAAAAGTTTTGTCGTGTTAGTTTTTGGTCGTCTTAAATTTCGTTTGTGTAAAATTGCATTTCTCGTTGTTGTTACCGTAGTGTTTTTATCTTCTTTGATTTTATCTTTATCAAATTTTGGATTCAATTTATTTCTAATAAGTGTTGTATTTTTCGATAAACGTCTGTATCCGATTCGTACTCTAAAGGTTTTTGCCTGTCTTTATTATGATAATTTATTGTTTTTTCTTTTTCTGTTATAAGTCGTTCATTCAGTTTTTTATAAAGTTCTACGGCTGTCTCGCGATGTTCGTGTATATAATTATTAATTAATTTTTTGTCATTATCTATATCGAAAATTTCTTCCGAATCGAAATGTCCATTTATAATATCCATAGGTTTCTGTTTAGTTACAGAGTGAATTGAATTATTGTAACCTAAAATTGCATAAGGCATATCCATTAATATATTAATTTTATCTTTATTTTTTGCTCTAATAACTCTTAAATGTTCGATTATTGTGGAATGAAAACGTTCTATAGCACCTTTCGATTGAGAACTGTTGGAAGAAACATAATGACTTTTAATTTTATGCACATCAAAAAATTCTTGTAACAAAGCATTTTTGAGTTCTTTACCATTATCCATAATTACTAATGTCGGATTACCATGATGAGTCATAAAAATTAATAATGCTTTAATAATTTCTAGTCCTGTTAAAGACATGATTGGATAAGCTTGCCCATATTTAGAAAAACTGTCTATTAATGTTAAAAAAGTTTGATTTTGTGCTAAAAAATAATCAATATAAATAATTTCAAACGGTTTGGATGCCGTCGGAGTGATCATTAATTTTTATCTAGGAGGATTACGATCATATACATCAGTTTGACATATTTCACATTTGTTAATAAAATCTGTTACATCATTTTCTATACTAGTTCTTTTTATTCTTGTCTCTGTCTCAGTTATGCTACGGTGATTAGTTCCACCTTCATGAGTGTGTCGAATAATCTCATGCTGTTCGTCTTTTTCATTTATATCTGTCAATTTTAACTTACAATGTATTAACTTATAAGCCGAATTTTTGAACGTTTCTCTTAATATCTCTAACATACGTGATATGGGTCCTTCTTTCAATAAATATATACCATAAGTGTATTTTGGATCTACATAGTTTTTAAATAAATTTATAATGTCTTGTTGTAAATTATTTAATGCAATTTGAACATGTAATCGTTTTTTTGATTTGAAAATTTGTTCTATTTTAGGTTTAGCTGCCGAATGTAAAACAAAATCAATTATGATTTGGTGGTCATAAGAATTTACACATTTTTCCATAATTGTCATTCCTAAAATTGGCTCTTCTCTACTGGTATGAACAGTGAGATCGTCTGTTCCTTCCCTGTCGTCATTATTATCATCCAAGTTTACTATTAAAGACTCATTTTCATCATTATCTCGTGGATCTTCTGAAAGAGCTTTATTAAAATTTCCCATATATTCAAATATTTCTTTGGAATTGATTTCTACCCTTGAAAGAGCATCAGCATTACTGTTTGCTACTCCACGTTTATATTCAATCTCATAATCGAATTCCTCCAGCTTGAGGCGCCACCTCACTAACCTAGAGTTTGGCTCCTTCAAATTCATAAGCCACTTCTATGGTTTATGATCAGTAATAATTTTAAACTGTCTACCATATAAGTAGGGTCTAAAATACTTTGTAGCCCCCACAATAGCTAACAATTCTTTTTCTATTGTACTATAATTTTGTTCTGACTCATTAAGAGTCCTAGAAGCATAAGACACGGATCTATCTCTCCCAACTGTGCCCTGCGATAATATTGCACCCAGAGCAATATTACTAGCATCTGTGGTTAAAATGAAATCCTTATTAAAATCCGGATACTGTAAAATTGGTTCGTTTTCTAAAAGATTTTTACAAGTTTCAAAGCAACATTTAAATTCAGCATCATGTATAATTTTTGCATCCTTTTTTAAACATTTAGTAAGAGGTTTAGTAATTTTTGCGAAATCTTTAATACATTTTCTATAATATCCAATCAAACCTAAAAATGATTTTATTTCTCTGGTAGTCTTTGGAATTGGATAATTTTTTATAGCTGAAATTTTATCCGGGTTGGGTTTAACTCCTTCCGGTGTTACTATATGACCTAAATAAGCAACTTCTTTTTTCAAAAATTCACACTTATCTAATTGTAATTTAAAATTTGTTTCTCTTAATCGTTTAAAAACTTTATCAAGATTAGTTACGTGCTCCTGTAATGAAGTCGAAAATATTATTATGTCATCGAGATACACTAAACAAATTTCGTTCTTCAATTCTCTGAGAATATTATCCATAACCCTTTGGAAAGTTGCGGGTGAATTTTTTAAACCCATTGGCATGCGACAATATTCGTAATGACCGTTTTCAACTCTAAAAGCTGTTTTTGGTATATCTTCGGGACTCATCTCTATTTGATGAAATCCGCTAGCTAAATCTAAAGTACTGAAATAATTACATTTACCTAGTTTATCCATTACGTCACTTATTAGAGGAATAGGGTATCTATCATCTACAGTTTTTTCATTTAACTTACGAAAATCTACTACAATTCTATACCTTTTCTTCCCTGACGCATCTGGTTTTTTTGGGACAACCCAAATATTCGAAGCCAGGCACTTGTACTTGGCCTTATAATACCTTGATCTAACATAGATTCAATTTGACGTTGAATTTCTTGTTTATGTGCAAAAGAGTATCTATACGATTTTGAATAAATTGGAAGTTCGTCTTTAGTTTTTATACTATGTTTAATTTGATCAGTGAAAGTTAAAGGTTCTCCTTCTCTATAAAATATATCATTATATTTACGGCAAAGTTTCAAAATATGTTTTCTTTCTTCCGAATTAGAATGATCGGTTCTTAAAAGTGCTTCAATGTCAGGTTTCTCAGTGTAACCACTGTCTCTAACATCTGCGTGAAATAACTCATAACAATTTTTATCAAAAGCAGCTGATTTTATAGGTTCTCTTAAATTAAAAATAATGTCTTCGCTCGTTTTATTAAAAATTTCTACAATTGTATATCCGTTTTTTGCAGTTGTAAGAATAGAAGGAATTTCGCAATTTTTTATATTTTGCTTTGGTATTAAAATATCACCATTATATGTAGATACAGGAATATTAACTAGAATTCTACTATATGGTTCTATTTTTGTCTTAAAGCTACAGTTACGGTTACTTGAAAAATAATTTATAGGTATAGAAGCAAATGGAGTGTCTATACTCGATTTTTCAAAATCAACTTTGGCGTTAAGTAATTTTAAATCATCTGACCCAATCAAACCATCAAAATATTCATGAAAATCAAATAAATGAAATTTTATATTACCACTTTGTTTAAACTCTGAAAATAAAGGTATTTTAGCACAGTGTTGATGAGTTGACGACTGATACACTGCTGTAACAGTAAAAGGTTCCAAGAAAATTTTTTCTTTATAATATTTTTCCGCAATTTCTGGTCGTTAAAATGATTTTGTAGCACCAGTATCTAATAATAATTTTAGAGGAGGATTTGAAATTTTAAGATAAGGTAATTCTGGTTTATTTGTAGAAATATTTAATTCAATTATATCATTTCGTCCATTCCGTGAACCAATTGAAAATTTAAATTTTCTGAATAATTTTAATCTACTTCGTCACTATAATATTCGTAATTTTGATTAGAAGAATGAGCTATTTCGCTTTCATCCCTAGTATTATCTGAAGTATCACTATCAAATATTTCTTCGGCAATATAATTTGGTTTTTGGTTACGGTTATGATTATGGTTTTGATATCTGAAATGATTTGAAGTTTGTCTAGTCGAAGTACTCATAGGGGTAGGGAGATTTGGTTTGTATTGCGGGTTTGGTTTCCATACATTCTGGGGGTTTCTAAAAACTTGATTATTATTTGGATATTTAGGAGAATGAGGAGGATTTGTATGCTGTTGTATTTTAATGGGTCCTCTGGGAAATTGTCGGGACTTTGAGGGTTGTTGATATGATGGGTTTCTTACAGGAGGTTGGTCAGGATACTGCCAATAATTTTGTCTATAATTTTGAGGCATTGAATTATGATACTTCGAATTATTATTAGATTTCCTCACACTATTATTAGAATTTGTGTTATTAGAAAAATGTTGGCCTCTCTGAATATCATTAATATTATCTTCCTCTCTTATAAATTGTATAGCTTGTTCTAGACTATTAGGTCTCATAGCTCAAATTATAGGACCTAGCGGTTCCTTTAAACCTGCGAGAAACGTTTTTGAACTTTGTTTAATGAAGAATGATCTTTTTGAGTCCCTTTCAGGTCCTTGACTATGTAAATCAATATAATTACAAATAGTGTTAAGTAACTGCAAAATTCTCTCGTGAAATTGATAAGTAGTTTCATTGGTTTTTTGTCTCATATTCACTAAGTCCTGATTTAAACCATTTTCATCTCTTTGATCTCCAAAGTTTGAAAAGAATGTGTTTTTTGTATCTGTCCAATTACTATTTGAACCACTTATAGCCACCGCTCCTTCCGCTCTACCTTCTAATTTATTGAGAATGCCATTTAACAAAAGAATATTTTGGAAATTATGTAAATTTTCTCTATCAAAATAATGAGTTAGAATAGATTCGGTAACACTTATAAATCTATGTAACTTAGTTGCATTTCCATCAAAATTTGGAATAATAGACAAAGTTTTAATATCTAAAGTTGGCACCGTCATATTGATTGTTAAATTGCTTAAACTATTAATTATATTATTATCTATGAAGTTTGAATTTGAAATAAAATTATCGAAGTTATCGAACTCTTCAGAGCTATCGATTTCACTTAAGGATTCTATAGGTGAAGAGGAGTCTGACCCTGGCTTCCACGATGGATTCCACTGGAACTGGTCTGGATTCGATTTTCGTCAAAGAGTTGACACTCACGGATTGTCCACGATGGATTTCCCACGAATATCCTACTGACTGCGCCACAAGTCTCCGTATCGAGAACTTATTTTTAAAAAACAATTTTATTACTTTATTACAACTACTTTCAAAAACTAATTACACAATATTATTTTATTGGATTGATCTTTATTATTTAAAAGTTGACATCAGACTGGCTATGTAAAATGAATTTATTAACTAGCAAAACTATCTATATCAGCAATGAAAATATGTACAATAATAACTCAACAATAAACAAATAATAAAGTCCGCTGTCAGCATCTACAGTGTTGAACCATATACGGGGTTACCAAATATAACACTCGGCTTTTCGGTGATTCACATCAGCTCAATGTTCACCCCTGTCTGATGTCCCCTGTGACTGGAGTTCTTGAGTTGCAGAAGTCTTGGGGTGCTTATACGGACTGCGTACGTGCTCTAGCTCGCCACACATCCGGTATTTGATCTTCTGCGGCTTCTTGTCTGCCATACCTTTCAACAAGTTGATGATCTGGTCAAGTTTGTCATCGTCATCTTCTTCCTACCTTTGTTGTACCGCGAGCCCTTCGTGGCTGCTTTGCATTTAAGAGGTTATTGGTTTGCAGGAGTCGTAAAACGCTTACACGAACTGCGTGCATGCTCTAGGTCACTAGAATTACAACACCTGATTTTCTTCGGATTCTTGTCTACCATACCTTTCAACAAGTTGACGATCTGGTCAAGTCTGTCATCGTCACCTCCTTCCTGTATGATCCTACCTTTTTTGTATCCCGAAGTCATCGTGGCTGCTTTATATTCAAGAGCAGCAGTCAATGCATCGACCAATGTTTTAGGATGGGCTAATCTAAGCGTCTTCTCCATATCGTGGTCACATAAGCCGTCAATATAGGTCTGGATGCATAAACATTCCATCATGTTATCTGTTGCTGATGGATAAGAAAATCGAACTAGTCGAGCAATATCCAGTTCATACTCTTGAAAGTTTTCGTCACGTTTCCGCCTTCGGTTCTTCAGCTGGAATATGTACAAATGTTCTAAATGCTCGTGACCGTATCGCATGTCCAGCTTCCTTTTCAGCTGCTCAAAGTCATCCGTTCCTTCAAGAGGTATCGTCTGAAGTACATCTAAGGCATGTCCCCGAAGCGCGATGGTTAAGTTCACTGCCTTCTCCTCATCGGACCAATTATTCACTCTAGCGGGTCCTTCAAACTGTTTTACGTAATTGGTCCATGACGTCTTTCCGTCGAACGCTGGAGCCTTGACTCGGGCAAAACTGTCAATGTCTTCTAACTTAGGATGTGTTTCTGTCTCGCAAGGTTTCGTTTGCTCGGTCTTCTTTTCTTCCTCTGACATGTCTTGAGATCTTATATCTGTCATCTTTCTGTCAACTCCCTGATTTTCTCGTCCATCGTTGACACCTTATTATCAATCTTCTCGTCCATCGTTGTAATCGTTTTCTCGATTTTCTCGTTCATCATTGACATTTTATTCTCGATTTCAGATTTTAGAGACGAAATTCCATTTTCTACGTCAGCGGCAATGTCGTTTTTCATTAATAGGATATCGACAGATATATCGTTCTTCATAGCAGAAATCTTCTCGTCCATATTAGCAGAAATGTCGTCCTTCATAGCAGAAATCTTCTCTTCCATGTTCTCTTCCAGGGCAGACATCTTCTCGTCCATGTTCTCTTCCATGTCAGAAATCGTCTCGTAAGCAGAAATATTAGCAGACATTGACGAGATTAAGGTGGAAGCCTCGTCATTGAGTAAAACTGTTTCTGGATCAAAGCCGCCATTTTCCAGTGCCACTTTAAGTTTTTCTACTAATTCACTTTTCTTACCGGACGTTTCCAACTCACGACCTTCCAATTCTGCTCTTAACTCAGTCACTTTCAAGTCACATAGTCTCTTGACCATTTTTACGTAGCAATTTATTTATATTATCCCTCATCTGACACCAATGTAATGTTTTTCATATTTAATTAAACGTTTTTATTACGGGTGGGATGAATTTATACACACACGTTATGTCTACTAACTTAATTTATTTATTCACCACACTATTCACTAATTCATATTATGTACACAGTATATTCACTTACATTAATTTATATAAACACTTCACTACTTAGAGTATTTACTTGTTCGCTGTTTATATCACGAGATCACTTTATAAACTGACTTTCTCTCGCTTGTCGGTTCTTTATATATTAGTGCCTTTTTCACTAGATTATCCTACATTGCAGCGTACACAAAAAATATTCACTCTGGCATTTTCTAGATAAGACTGGTCACAAAGAAGCAATGTCTAGATAAGATAGTCACAATCGTAAACAGTTCCAATAAATCCCTGCGCCTCCGCCATAATTTTAACTTTCATACACGGCTTAAACAGAGTCGGATTCAGGGACTATACCAGTGTGCTGTTTCGTAACAATATGTGTACATATAAGTGAAGTATTCGAGATTCGAGTGGATCTACACGTTTCATATGTTTCGGAGTCCACAAAACCTATTTTTAAAAAATGTCGGTTCGTCAACACAATAACTCATAAACGCTACCGAATTTTTTAATGAAATTTTATGTCTAGGTTCTGAACGTAAAAACTGAGTCAAGTTTGTACATGAGCAAAATTTGATGTAGAGTTTTCCGGAAAATCCTATTTTCATAAATGTTTCTCAATTTTCAACTCGAAATAATTTTTTTTACGAACAATTATCAAATTTATTGTAATCCTCATATCGAAAATCCCCCTATGCAAAATTTCAACGTAATCGGTAACAACAATTTTTTTTGGAATTGAAAAAAAAGTTCAACTTTGATGTTTTATAACTCGGTTTGCATTATCGATGGGGAGTTGCTATATTTTTTTATAATAGTATGAAAACTCCTATTTCGATTTTCGCAAATTTTAGTTTTCCCATTATACAGGGTTTGTATAAAGTATGGAAACCCCTAAGTATCTACTCAACGGTTTAATAGTTTCAAATGAAATTGCTCATCCCTTTCTAAGGAGATCCAAGGAATTCAAAAATACTATCAAATTTAATGTACAATTTCTGGTTAAATGGGAAATGCACATCAACTTTGTTATTTTAAATATAACACCCTGTATATTTTCACATTTTTGAATTCCTTGTGAAATTCTGTATACGGTAATACTATCCATCCATATGTTTATTGAATAATTAAGGCATTAATCAATAATTTTTCGTTTTTGAATTAGTTAGCCACGGATGAAATGTCAAACGGCGAGTAAGGCAAACTTAATTTATGGAAACATCCTAAAAACTTGGCAACATAACAATTTATTAATTTTAACAAAAAATGACACAAATTAAGAAAATTATAATAAATGTTCAAAATCACGCCATTCTGCTATTTGACAATATCCTAAACTGTCTTCAAATTCTCGTAAAGAATTTTGCAAAAATTCGTTCGGCACTTGCAGCAATAAATTTCGTATGTGTAACTCTGAGTCATTTAAATTTGTGGGTCTACTTCTGTATACTTTATTTTTTAGATAACCCCACAGAAAAAAATCGAGAGGAGTTTCAGGAGTACGAGGTGGCCATTCATTAGCACCCCTAGGCCCTATCCATCGAGCTGGAAATACTGGCGCACAAGTCTAGAATAATGTGCAGGTGCCACCGTCTTGCTAAAACCAGATGTCTTCAGCACGAATTAGTGGGTTATTTGAATGAGTATAAAGTCTTGCAATAACGGGTACAATTTTATTTGTTAATGAATCCAAATACCAATGTCCAGTTAGATTACCTTCAATGAAGAAAGGTCCAGTAATATTATCGTCTATCATTCCTGTCCACACATTTAGTTTTTGCGGATACTGCGTATGTACTTGCCACATCCATTGGGGATTATTTCTAGACCAGATACGATAGTTATGTCTATTCACTTTACCACTTAAGCAAATTGTTGCTTCATCTGAGAACACAATTTTTTTGATAAAGTTTAGGTTTAGTATACATCTGTTCTAAATGTTTTAGCAAAATTGTGTTCTGCGATCTCGATAATCTTCAGTTAATTCGTGACAGACGTGAAATTTATATGGTTTCAATTTCTCAGATTTCATTTCATGACGGAAGTCTGGCTTATGTCACAGTCAAGAGATAACTGGGTAGTTGATGTTCGTGGATTTTCTTCAAGTGATAGTAACACATCCAACTTTACACACATTGTCATTTGTCGCGGATTTTGGTCTTCCTGACTTGGATTCATTTACTACGTGATGTGTTCGTGAATAACGCCTTACAGTTTTCACAACTGCTGATTTTGTGATTTGGTGACATGGATTAACTTTATTGAATAGGTTTAAAACTTCCTTAATAAGAACGCTGTTTGTCTCCATATCCTCACATAATTAAAATTTCGATACATTCTCCTTATTAATTTATTTGACAATTTAAGGTTTGACATTTCATCCAAGGCTAACTAAGTCAAAAACGATAAATTATTGATTAAAGCCTCAATTGTTCAATAAAAATATAAATGGAAAGTTTTACTGTATGCAGAATTTCAGAAGGAATTCATAAACGTAAAAATATACACGGTGCTCTATTTAAATTAACAAAGTTGATATTCATTTCCGGTTTAATCGGAAATGGTACATCAAATTTGATAGCATTTTTGAATTCCTTGGATCTTCTTAGAAGGGAATGAGCAATTTCATTAAATCCGTTGAGGAGTTACTTAGGGGGCTCCATACTTTATACTAACCCTGTATAGACATAGTTACTGTGTTGCTTACTTTGAAGTCAGCGCCTCAACAAAATATTTTATATTTTATGTTTGAACTTTATGTCAATGTTTTAGCTCAGTGAAGTTGCTCCCTCCCCCCAAACGAAATTTTTAACAAAAACATATATGGTCGTAATGCACTCCTAATTCACCAATATGCTCCATAAATGATTTTCTTTGCACCACATTTCCCGAGAGACTACAGCTATTTGTTTATGGGGGGGCCAAATACACGCTAGCCTAAAAATTATCATTGGGGTCTATGCATTGAGGTGTAAGTAAGTAAGGGGAGGGGGGATTTTCTTTGTCGTTCAAATGAGCGCATTAGAAATGGATTCCGATGCCACTTGTTTTTTTCTGAAAATTATCATTATATATTGTGGTTTAACTAAATAAGGGGTGGGGGGATTTTCTTTTGCTTGGTGGCGCAAATGAGTGCATTAGAAGTGGATTCCGATGCAACTTGTTTCTTTTGAAAATTATCATTGTGGTGGGCCAACTTCACTCTATATATTGAGGTTTAACTAAGTAAGGGGGGGATTTTCTTTTTCTTGGTGGTACATTTGAGTGCATTAGAAGTAGATTCCGATGGCACTTGTTTTTTTTTAAATTATCATTGGGGGGGGGCAACTTCACTCTATATATTGAGGTTTAACTAAGTAAGGGGTGGGCGATTTTCTTTTTCTTGGTGGTGCAAATGAGTGCATTAGAAGTGGATTCCGATGCAACTTGTTTCTTTTGAAAATTATCATTGTGGTGGGCCAACTTCACTCTATATATTGAGGTTTAACTAAGTAAGGGGGGGATTTTCTTTTTCTTGGTGGTACATTTGAGTGCATTAGAAGTAGATTCCGATGGCAGTTGTTTTTTTAAATTATCATTGGGGGGGCCAACTTCACTCTATATATTGAGGTTTAACTAAGTAAGGGGTGGGCGATTTTCTTTTTCTTGGTGGTGCAAATGAGTGCATTAGAAGTGGATTCCGATGCCACTTGTTTCTTTTGAAAATTATGATTGGGGTGGGGGGGCAACTTCACTTTGAATAATGGGATACTACTAACTGAGGGGAGGGGTGCATAGTATTATTTCGGTGGAGCATCATGGTGCATCACAAGCGCTTGACGGTGCAAAGTACAAAAATTGAAAATCCGGTTGGAGGGGCTAGCGTGTATTTGACCCCCCCCCCTCCATAAACAAATAGCTGTAGTCTCTCGGGAAATATGGTGCAAACAAAATCATTCATGGAACATATTGGTGCATTAGGGGTACATTACGTCCATATATGTTTTTGTTCAAAAACTTCGACTGGGGGGGGGCAACTTCGCGAAGCTCAATGTTTTTATTATATGGTTATATGTAATATTTTTCAAGTGACAATCAACTGATCTCTTGTTATTCAATAACAATTACTGTTAATGATTAAGCCATTTCTCTTTGTGAATCTTTGGAGTACATTCTGTTTGCGAGAAGAAGATCCAAGTGAGCAGTGGATCAAAAGGGGATTCGCTTTTTCAGATGATACCACTTTCAGTAGGTTTATTTGATCAACATGGCTAGTAGAGTAGCTCAATAAAACTGAAATAGCTCTATTTAGGGAGCTCCATTGGTCATTGAACTTAAAATATAGGGATTAAAACTATAGTATTTGTAAATGACATGAATATGCTAACTTGACAGACTAAATTTATTCAAATCTAAACAAATTTTAAAAAATGGACAATTCATAGGTTAACCTAATTAATTCGAACGACCATCTATATTATACATATATAGAAGTTGTATTACAATGGTTAAATTTACTTTTAGTTTATTAAACAGTTACTCTATTTGAAAGATAAAAACGTGAAACATTTGTTGTTCAAAACTTAAGTCTTTTATTTTAAATTTGAATGTTTAAATTTGACGTTAACTCGTAATGACATAAACATTGGACAATATTCACCTGTTTTATGCTATTTAGCCCGGATCCACTATACCAAGCTCCAGATTTGGCCGATTTGCACCATCAAAGATCCAATTTCCAATTGTCTAAAGATTCCAATAACTAGCAGTTATACAAAATTGACGCCGCCATGCAATTGAAAACCTTATTCCACCGTTTGCAGGCATCACCCGATTCACTAGGAAAACTTCAACTTCCTCAAATTTATGTATGTAGAACTGCTTCTACAGCACTTTTTATTCACTTCTTAAAGCTAAACATGTGCGGCTGTGCGCTTTTCTTAAACATAAAAGGCCTTAGGTTGTTGTAAACTACCTCAAAAACTTACACTGTTTATGCAAAAAACAACCTTGGGTCCAGTATCACGTTCCACTGCCTGGTAATAAAATGAAGGGCTGTGCCTTGCTTGATTTCTATATCTCGAGAGAGATGTGTCGCCAGGAGAGAACCTCAAACCAAGAAAAAGGCGGAAGTGACGAAAAACTAACAGCTGCCATTCTCCTTGTTTGACCAATCACAAAAAATAGAATTTATTGACTTGGTGAATCAGCCAACTAGATAAACTATATGTTGTATGGTTGGTTGCATATTTTTGTTCTTAATAAATACATTGTAGGAAATTCGAAAGACAGTGCCGTACTTAATTTTATCATTTGCTAAAAAATATGATATATTTTTTCTTTGTTTCGGACGTTTCCCAAACAAGCAGGAAATAGATAAGTTATAAACAGGACTGCCGTTGCTACAGGGACGCAAAACAAGATAAAAATACACCAAACAACATCAGATCTTGACCATGTCATTATTTTTAGAATTTTCTTTCAAAATAAACTTAAAAATGTAATAATATTCGTTATAATTTAGTGGTCTGCCTACATCGACCACTAAATAATTGGTGACCCCAAAGAAAAGAATACATTCTTAGTCGACATTTTATCTTTTAATTAAATTTATCTAATCGTGACATATGAATCAAACTAGTAATTCGACTGCGAAAGATATTGATTTTTCAGAAAATTTGAGAAATGTCAAGTTACCAATCTTCTGGTCGTCTAAACCAGAATGATTGTTCAAACAACTTGGAAGCCAATTTTTCATTTACAATAGTAAAGCTGACAAAAGCAAATACTATGTAACTGTGGCACATTTCGCACCAGATATTTTTAACGAAGCTTATGACGTAATCCGTAAACCTCCAGAAAATTATTGTCAACCTCAGAATTAGGCGATATAAACCTTGTACCTATTTCAGAGAATTAATGCAAATCGCTGAGAGCAAAACGGTAGATGAGAAATTATTAATACAACTCTGGAGGAGATGTTTACCTGACGTTATCGAAATCGCTCTAATTTCTTCAAGTAAACAGGAACTCCCCCATTTGTTATCACTCGCAGATAAAATTTGGGGAAAAAAGAATAAAAATTCAAATGCACCTGATATTCAGAATTCAAATAAATTAGGCGCTTCGTCAAATTTGAATAAAACAATGAAAAACTTCATCGATCATTGTGAAAATATTTTTAAAGATACATTGTGGAACAGCGAAATGGAATAAATTCGATAACGAATAAATGAGAGCGTGTTGGGAAAAACGCTGTAACGTAAAATCAAACCCCGTGCACCTATGCACTTATCCCACTTACGTTAGCGACCTATTGAAGATAGATCGGCCATCCGATCTATGCCACAAGGTATTTTACCCGCTAGGCTTCAGTCGATGAAGGGAGGTTCGTACGCTGGTAACGAACAATCAAAATAAGCTATATAACCCAAGGTGCCAGGTAAACCGTACCCGAGTAAATACCTCATTGTAATTTCCTAACCGTAGTTTACCCCCAATTAGGAAAGGATTAACTAAAATCAAACTCGTAACTCAACTCACAAGAGAAATGATTTATTGAGGTGGTGGTTTGGTTTGAATTACAGTTATGTAATTAGTCAGAAAATTTTGGGGAGTAGTTATGCCCACAGTGGACACTTAAGGTCCATCAATCCTTACTATATAAAAAAAAGATCAATATGAAATCCCTTACGAACTGTGGACGTTTACAAAGTCCCTTATAGTTCAATATATACAATGGTACAATTATTTAAAATCCTATATACCCCTACCCCAAAATTGATATAACAATGCTCAGAAGGATTAGAAACAGAGACCAGTTCTGAATTGAGTTGGTTCTGAAACTTGTAAAAAATATAATACACTGTGAAAACGGTGAGAACCTGAAGGGTTACCCATACCGTGGCTTATCTACGCATATCAAATTGTAAACTTACCAAAAGCAAAAACAATATAAATTAACATAAACGTTCCGTGTGAGCTCAGACGCAACTTACCTACTCTGCCTAGAGTAATAAATGATCAAGAAAAATTACAAGCCACTTGTATGTTCACAAATGGCGAATTATATATACATACAATGTTATATATACACTATAAAAAAAATTATAGAAAAATTTAAATATTCAAAACTTGCGCGTCTTCAGCCGCTGGTGATAAATCCTGGCGATCCACAAGTTGTTCCTGGGGTAGCAATCACTAAGGTGAGGCTGCAAGCATCGCAGGAACGCCGTGGTACTACGAACCAACACCAAGTGACACCGGAACTAATCCAATACGGAAATCCCAATAACCAAAAATCCGACAATACCCCAGAATCTTTGAATGAAAACCAAACCCTAAAAAAACACTAGTTAGTGTTGTCACTATACTCAATTGACATTAAACCACCCCGGGAGTTCATCACATTTATCCCAGTGTGAATCCTATTATTATCCTACCAATAACCAGTTACTACAAGAGTGGGACAGCCCACTTTAAAAAAAAATCCCAAAGTAGACTTCAATTAAACCATCCATCCCCTTATAAAGTCTAAAACTAACAAAACCCGAGATAACCACCCCTTACTAACAAGTACTGTACCCCCAACATACTATACACAAGCTCTATCCTGAACATATAATTAGGTGGTGTCATCTTATTCGCAACACTATGAGGAACAATTACTAGTTACAGCAAATGTTAAATAAAATAAATCTCACCTGTTTGGCTAAGACAGGGTTCTCCTGTGTGCTGCTTATAAGTAGTTAAAAGCCGTTAAATGGACATTAAACACATGGCGTTGTAGGTGACTGGGTTTGCATAATCCATCTGCATCTCACAGATGAGGTCTGGACGAAATACACAAACTTCTCTAATCCACACTACTCCACCCAAACCAAACTACCTCCTCAAATTCATGTTCGCCTGCGGGATGAATGTGGAATCTTCATACCAATTTTTTTTTCGGCTCCCAATAAACACCTCAATTCACGATACCACGCTGATCAGAAAAGAAAAAGAAACACGACAGGTTTCATTGACAACCCACCTTTCCGTTCGAGACACTCTCCCTCGAGCTGTTTGGAGCACATACGTTCTATGATCTCGGAGTGAATTACTCTACTTGCACATCGCATAATAAAACTCCCCGTATAAAACAATAATTGGCTAATCAACAATAAACCCCATATTCACTAATATACCACATCCCACGACTATATTTACAAAATAAAACATCACCCATTATACCCTGACGTACATCCACAGTACACCGGTAGGCCACCTTCCGTACGAATCACAGATCTCTTAACGTTTGTGAAAGAAGAATGAACGAGGCTATGACATATGGCAAGTCAGCTGTTTGATTCGAATAGTGAAATGTTTTTGTTTACATTTCAATGGTACATAATATAACAAGTTCACTCTTTTTAAGTGTATATTCAGATTACTGTAACTATTCTACTGAGTGTAATTATTTACTTTAAACTATTAACCCAGATGGTGCTAAACAAATTGACGGCCAGGCTATTGAATAACTGAATTAATGGTATAACTAGAAATTGTTGACATACGAAGCTAGTCTGACTTGATATTAAGGTAGGAATGTTTATTTATTATGACCAAAACTGCATGATTGTTGTCTTTTTATGCGACTGATGTATACTAACGAGAAAAACCGTAACAACGCTTGGACACGTCGATTTTTATTTTTAGATGCGTATTTTTTTCAAAAAAAAATAATTATATAGAGTGTGTCATGTGACACTGGCCGATACCAATTTTCTTATTTTAAATCCAACCCCCTGTATATTATCAGTTTTTTGGATTTCTCAAAAAATTCTAGACATAATTCATGTACAATGTCCCATACCTATCTTCAACTGTTTCGGAAATATCAAGTGTTTTCAGATGTATTACAAAAATTAACATTAAAAAAAGAAAATTATTTTATTTCACAAATTCGCTACATTACAATCAATACTTATTTCCCATTTAGCTCTTAATATTGAGAAAATAAGCAAAAACCATTAATGCGTTCCTTTCTACTGATATAAAATGAAAAAAAATACAACACTTTTGTATTTTCGTATAAAACTAATAGCCTTAGCAACTTGTTGTCTGTCTGCATGACAGTAGTGATCAGTGTCAGTGCTATTGTTGCTTGAATTTCGTTAACTGTACGTAATAATATCAGAAAAATGGTTCATTTAACAGAAATGCACTAAATAACCATTCTACAAATGATTGGTTATGGAGATAACACACGGACACAAATGCAAGTTTATCGCTTATTTCACGAAAAATTTCCAAATTTGCCGCCTATATCCCAAGGAACAATTAGCAAAATAGAAAAACAGTTTCGCGAGCTTGGTCATGTAAGACAGACAAAAAAAGTAGTTGCCAATGAACTAAGCGATGATACGAAATTGGATGTTATGCTTGAGTTTCAAGAAAACCCACATAATTCTGGTCGAAAAGCCTCACTGTTCAACATTAGCCACACATCAATTTTTCGAACATTAAAGGAAAGTAAAATTCATCCCTATAAAATGATGCCAACTCAGGAGCTAATGGAAGACGATTTCGACAGGAGAACTTATTTTTGTGAACAGATGATGGAAATGTTAGATAACAATATGATCCAATTAGAAGATGTTTTGTTTTCTGATGAGAGCACAATTACACTTCACGGTCATGTTAATAGTCAAAATTGCCGCTATTGGTCTAATGAGAATCCTCACTGGATGAGAGAGGAACATACGCAATATCCTGAAAAAGTTAATGTTTGGGCAGGAATTGTTGTAAATCATATCGTACGTCCCTTTTTCATTGATGGCAACCTGAATGGAGATAAATATTTAGAACTGCTCCAAAATAATGTCGTGCCAACTTTGACAAACGTATATCCTGATCTAGCAAACCCACAAGTTCCTGCGATTATACTATGGTTTCAGCAAGATGGAACACCGCTGCATTACCAAATCAATGTCCGGCAGTACCTGAACCAAAATTTTCCAAATCGGTGGATAGGGAGGCGCGGGTCGATAGAATGGCCAGCACGATCTCCTGATCTGACGCCATTAGAGTTCTTTTTGTGTGGATATGTTGAAAGTATTGTATACCAAACTAAACCACGCAACTTAGATGACTTAAAAAGTCGAATCACGCTTGTGATTAGATCAGTCACGCCTAAGATGTTGAGTAACGTTTGAAGACATTTCTATACATGATTAGCATGTTACCAAGACGTTCGCGGCGAACATTTTGAACATCTCTTACATTACATGTTTTTTTGTTTTTTTTACATTATTTGTGAAATAAAATAATTTTTGTAATACATCTGAAAGCACCTCCGAAACAGTTGAAGATAGGTATGGGACATTGTAGATGAATTATGTCTAGAATTTTCTGAAGAATCCAAAAAACTGATAATATACAGGGGGTTGTATTTAAAATAAGAAAATTGGTATCGGCCACTGTCACATGACACACCCTATATAATTATGTATTGTTTTTTGAAAAAAATGCGCATTTAAAAATACAAATAGACGTGTCCAAGCGTTTCTCCCAACACGCTCTCATTTATTATAATCACTGAAAAAAGCTGCAGTCACTTGCGTCTGACCATAGTCATCACTCCTTCCTATCTGAAAGTTGAAAGTTTACATCGATTTCCAATTCACATTAAATTTTAGGTCATGCGAAAATCTATAGTCACAAAAGTCGACAAAGCCATTTACAATTTAGAATAAATGTCCTTCAGAAATTTCCAAACTAACAAAACTACACAATCAGCAGTCTCTCTCAATATACAATTTAGATTAAGCACCATAGCAAGCGGGTTAAAGCATTTAATTATGTCTATATAAAATTTGTCCCGTACACCTTTGTTAATTGCACACAATTGCACAGAACGTGGTTAGGATTAGCTACTGCTCCACAATCGCATAAAGGAGACACTACCAGTCCCATTCTGTTTAGGCGATCTTTGGAATAACAGTGCCCAATTCTTAATCTTGAATAAGTGGATAATTTATATTTGATCAATTGGCTTCCACTAAACCATGGCTTTTCTGGGAAGTGATCCAATAGCCTATACAAATGTTGACCTTTCAAAACACACAATTCTTTCCATTCTACTTCACATAATTCGTAGATATCAGACTTAATATTAGGTAAAATATTTCTATATTCAACCAAATTGAAGTTTATATGATCCAACTCAAGGCTTTTCTTGGCCAGTGCATCTGCCATCTCGTTCCCTTTTATGGAGGTATGGCTCGGAATCCATCCCAATTTTATAAGGACACTCTTTTTCTTAGCATCCCATAAATCTCCAGCTCTGTGTTTTCCGAGGAGCCGCTGATACCACATCTAGTTATTTTACTTAATGGACTTGCTGAGTCTGATAATACTAACGCTTTAGGTATGTTATAATCTATAATTCTTTTAATTGCAATGGAAATGGCACAAATCTCCGCTGTGCATATACTGGCTTCATTACAGATTCTGACCGAAGTTGTATAAGTGATATTGTTGTGTTTGTTGTAAATTCCAATTCCAACTCGATTTTTTCTGCCTTTGGATCCGTCTGTGAAAAATACCTGCCAATCTTGCCATTCTCAGCAAAACTTTTTATGGACAGTTTAGAAAGAAAGATCTCTGAAAGTAATATTTCGAAAAATGTTTTATTTTGGTATAGATATGTAGATGACCTATTATCTTTTTTATGAGTAGTGAAGACAATAAGATGTATTTTTCAACCACATTCATAATTTATACCCAAAAATTAAATTTACATTAGAAGTTGAAGAAAATAACTCAATCAATTTTCTTGATTTGAAAATTCAAAGAGTTAATAATGTACTTGATTATTCAATTTACCGAAAACCAACACACACTAATGTGACAATTAAATATAGTTTTAATCACCCCACGTCACATAAACTAGCGGCATATAATTCAATGATACATCAATTAATACAATTAGACAAATAGCAACATCCAACGGTTATCCATTACATATGATAAATAAGCTAATTAATAAAAAAGAGGAAAAAGTGGCATTACAACTAATATTTCCTAAACAAACTGATGAAATAAAAACTTATAAAACCATCACATATGCAGGAAATATTTCTAATATTTTAAAGATAATATATTTAGCAACGAATACAACAATTTCTTTTAAAACAGAAAGTAACGTTAGTACAAAATTGTCAAATGTAAAAACAAAAATACCACCATTAAAGAAATCAGGTATATATAAACTCAAATGTCCAGAATGTAATGCTGTCTACTTGAGTCAGAACCTTAGAAATTTTGAAATCCGATACAGTGAACACTTACGGGCATACAGATTAAAATAACCAGATCAATCCCACTACGCAAAACATCTACTTGGCATCAATCATTCATTGAAACCTAACACAGAACTAGAAGAGCTGCATATTTGTGAAAAGAAACAAGAACTGGATTTCCTTGAAGAATTGGAAACTAGAAGACATTTAAGAGAGCCACTATATGAAGTTGTCAATGAACAGATAAATCTAGGGTGTTCTACACTAATAAACTGTCTTCTTAAGTGTTACAGTTTTCCTGGTTTTCTATATCATCGCACAGTTATACTGATCTTATTTGGAAAAATGATATCTAGGATATCACCATAGGGCTAATAATATCTAAGCTTCAATATTTGTAATATCACATCTTCTTCTTTTTTCTATTAACATATATTAAGTCAATCACAAGTTAGGTCACTTCTTGGTCTAGCCAAAAATAACTACTGAACATCAAGTAGGCAACAAATAAAATGTAACTTCTGTCATTCTGACGATGATATTGATTTATCGAAACAATTTTCAAATTTTTGGAATTTTCAACAATTTTCATTATATTGTGGAATTAGCTAGAAACAGTGAGTCTCATTCAAAACAGTAATATGAGTAGATTCCACGAAGTAAGGGTCGAGACAGTTAATTTTACTGAACTATGTTCGCAACCCGTGGAAATAGTATAAGTCTTCGCCAAATGATTCTCTTAATTCTCCTTTGAAGTACGATTTTAGCGAAGTAAAGTAAGCATTTTCGAATACTTTTTAATAAGACCTGCAAGATTCATATTGAAACAGACAACAAATGAGAATATAATAACATTTTATATATTACGAAGGCAATACGCTACTAAAAACAAAACTTGATTTTGATAATGAAAACCAGATGGCTGGAGATGAATGGTTCAAAAGTTTTATTGAGTGAAATTCAGAGTTGTCTATCGGGGAGCAGAACCTGTCGCCAGGGTTAAAGTACTGACCGATAATCACCTCATGGATATGCCTGGAAGGATTCATAACATGGACGAATCAGGAATTCAGCTTAACAATAAACCTGGAAAAGTTGTTAAAAAAGGCGCATAAGCGTCAATTCAGTAATGTATGTGGAGAAAGGTGAAACGATGACCATCGTAGCCTGTTGCAATGCCATTGGTAATATTCTTCCACCAGTAGTACCATTGGGCTCAAAAGTGTACATGAGCAAAAAGTCAGCATACATAAATACCAATCATTTCTAAAAATGGCTCACTAAACACTTCATAACTCTTGAGCCGCAAGGTAAGGTTCTGCTTATTTTAGTCGGGCACTGATCACATTCACCTGCACCTGCTACAATGTACTTCCGATAACGATATTATTTTATTATGTTTACTTAGCCACACAACATCAGCTTTACACCCTTTAGATTTAGCGGCGTGTGGGCCATTGAAAACTCACTTTAACCATGAAACTAATCAGTTCATGCGCGCAAATCCAAATAAAAAGTTAAATCGTTATAATGCTGGAACCCTTATAAGCAGGGCATGGATACGCGCTGCTTTACCTACAAATGCTCCTGGTAGCTTTAAAAGAAGCGGAATTCACCCACTAAACCTTATGCTTTGCCCGATTCTATTTTCACTATATGTGATAGTGAAAATGATCCTGTCCAGCCTGCGATTTTACAAAGTCTATGTCGATATAGTTAAGATGGTGACTGAACTTGAGTAGCTTTTGTTTGCAAAAAAATAAATACGCATCTATTACAGTGCTAAAATTGACCGTACTGGAACAGAATTTGTTCATTTTGTTAGCTATTACGGGCACAAAATCTAGCCCATTTCAGTTGTCAGTATGCAGTTTGGCGGTAAAATATTGCCCTCTCTCTTCTTATTATTGTGTGTCGGCACATAGTTTAATTTGAGGTTATAAAACTGTGCTTCCTTAATATCTTTTGTTCAACGATTTTTAGTGCGCTGGAGTGGCAAAAACAGTAATAAATAGTATCGTGGGTAGTGACATTCAATATTCTGAATTCCAGGAGAAAAATCCAGATCATTTTGTAACTAAATTTCAGTGCAAGTTAACAAAAGGAGAAAATTGTACGTAAAAATGTGAAACCTTCATCAAAGACTTTTCGCGTAGCACAAAAACTAACTGGATTGTAAACAAGGTGTTCAATAATTGTGTTCGTTATGAAATTCGCAAATTCTATGTGTCATCTACCCAAGAAGAATAAACCTGAATCCAAGAAAAAAGGTTGTACAAGAAATTACGAGTGTTTGGCAAGTATAAACATAAAATTCTTAAAAATTACTGAAGTCACTTTGAGAAGGTCTAACCTATTGAAAAAAGGTTTGATTGTAGTTATCAATATAAACTATGAACATTCTCACCGAATACAGGTTGCTCAAGCATTTACCTTATTACGATGCAATGAAGATACAAAAGAAACTTTTCGCCTATATTTTGAATCTGGTATGACAGCTTTCGCAGCCAAGACTTATCATGAAGTCTTTTTTTTTCTGAAAATTGTGATGATGTCATTAATGTGCTTCTAGCAAATTCGCAAGTGAATCCAACAGAAAAACAAGTGATCTACTTCTATCAACAATGGAGGTATGAAAAATATGGAAGCATGACCAAAGTGTTATTGAAAAAATCAAGATTAAAATGGAATACTTACAAAAACAGGATATCCTTCTGTGTTTTAACGAAAATCCATTTCTTGTTTTTCTGATAACTGCCGTTATAAAAAGAGGTTTCGAAGCAGGTCATGCAGATGAGATGATCTTTATTGACACCAGTGGTTCTAGTGACCAGAGTAGCACCTCAGTCACTTTTATTTTTGCAGCTACAAAATTTGGAGCATTGCCAATAGCTGTTATTCTTCATAAAAATAAATCAGAAAATGATTACTTACACGCCCTAGAATTGGCTAAGCAATACTTAGGAGCCACTTGTAATAAATTATTTGATCCACAAGTTATTATGACCGACGATGCCACTGCAGAAAAATATGCGCTTAAAGTAGTATTTCCAAAATCTCGTTCGCTACTCTGCATTTTTCATGTAACGCAAGTTTTTGGCGCTGGCTATGGGATTCGAACAACAAGAATCAGAAAGATGACCGAAAGACCATAATGACGTTATTTCGTCATGTTTTATTTGCTAAAACTACTTCAGATGCAGAAAACTTCATGTTTCAATTATTCAACGACCCAACTTTGAACAACTATAAAAATGCCAAGGCATATCTAGAACATACCTGGAGCCGTCGATAAAAAAGGTGTTTACCTTTTCGTAGTGATGTTTTGCACAGGGGTAACAATACTAACAACTACAGTGAAGCTTCCATCAGGATTTTCAAGGACATTATATTGCAGCGATGCAAAGCATTGAACATATGTGCCCTTATCGACTTCATCACAAACGTACGGATATTCTTAAAAAAAATCCTTGTTTTTGAATAAAACTGATCGGCAAGATTTTGCTAAAATTGCCTTAGGGGATACATATTTACCTGCTTTCTATGATGACATGATTGATCTCGAGGGAACCAGTGAAACGTGTTACACAGAAAATAATAACACTGTTTAGTCAGATCAACCTGAAACTGTTGACAGCTCCTTTGATTTGCCAATTACCGAAACAATCAGTCAAGACTATAACGCAGCCATTGATAGAGTCCAAGCCGAATTTACACGACTTTCAGAGTTATTGAAGAAATACCAATGCTCTTCCAATATCGCAGTATTAAGAAAAATGGTGACATTGGAAAAAGTTCAAACGAGGTCTCAAATTGTGTCTATTTTTTCCCACACAACTCGATTTAACAGGAGCCGAAAAATGCATGTACAACCAACCGCTGTATTGGGTTTCTGGTACTTATTGAGTTTCATTTTTAAGAAGATATGAGTGTTTAGATTTTTTTATGCAAGAATTCTATAAAAACAACAATTTAAACCATATTTCAGATATCCAGGGATATTCGTGGATTCACTGTGATTTATTTTATAATCTTTAGAGCTTGATATTTAAAAACCGGCTGAATATATTATTTAATATTTTTTAACTCAGCAAAATACTTATGCCTTTTCGAAATATTGAGTGGAATAAAGACTTTTCTATTCAAAAAATAAATACCCACCCACCTAGTCAGATATTTTCGTTCCAGTGTTCAAATGTTCTGTTTAACAATAGATTATAAAAAACTGCAAAAAACGTAATTTTGTATGAACCATCATTCAATAACTCTGAATAAAGGATATTATAATTACTCAAATGACTAAAGCAATGTAGGCATTTATTCATTATTTTATCTTAAATTTGTCTTACATATTCTATACCAATATGGTTCATATTTGAACCGTAATAGAATAGGTTATGCAGCTGATATTCTGCAAACAAAAACTATACGAGTTCAATCGCCCCCCGGACCATATCAGTATTGGAATTGTGAAATCGCGTCCAGCCTTGTATACTATATCAAACTACAACAGCACAGCAAAATGCAGAACCTTGCGAAAATGTTGAAGTTGAATACAGAACACAAACACCCTCACCTAAGATTTCTTCAATTGATTGTCTAATTGGATTTTAAAAGAAAAATATTTAAGTCACAGACTAGAACAAAACATCATCAAATATGCCATCGACTTCATTCAATCGAGACTCGCCTAACCTTTCTAATGATCTTCAGATTTTGAAAGATATTAGCATTGGAGATATTGGTGATGATATACTAACACAGGTTCCAGGTAGCTTAAAAGAAAAAGGAAGAACTTCTACATTTTTAGTCGAAGCATCACTATTACCACAAATTCCTTCAAATTTATCGAAGAGCGCTAAACAATCAGCAGGTACTCTTAATTCTATAGAAAATATAAAAAAAAAGAGGGTAATACTGAAAGGAAGAAGAAACAAGTGGTATATAAGATAAACAAGACTGAAGCTACTAAAAAAAGGAATTCTCAAGAAAGCCGAAGATCAAATACACAGCAATAAAGGCAATAAAAGAAAGCCAATGAAAAGTTATGACTCATGTGAATATAGCGACGTGACTGATAAAGTGATAAAGAAAAGGATTATTATTTAAAAGTAAACAGGGGTCGACAATCACGTAAAAAACAAATTATTTATAGTTGAAACAGTGAAAAAGTAGAACGATGAAGAATGCTGAAAAAGGCAAAAAAAAAACAAAAAGATATAAACAAGAAAAAACTAATGTTACAGAAGAAGAGTTTTGCATATAATGCTATGTACAATCATATGAAGTCTAAATTTGATTGGATTCAGTGTATAATATGCCAAAAGTGGCTGCACGATACATCAACACTTTTTAAGAATTATTTCCGGTCCGGATCTTTGTATCTATAAACATAATGATTTTCAATTTTTTTTAAATAATCACTCAGGTTAAAAGAAAATGTTTAGTTTTTATTTTGTTAGCACTGCATACTTTTTTGTATTTTTTGTTGAAGAGATGCATATATACTATATATAATTATAATTATCCGTATCATCCATATAGTTAGGCATATATCCCCAAAAAAGTTGTGTCGCAAAAACCTATTTATGCAAAACCAGTAATTGTTAGGTAAACAAATGTAGATTATAAAGCTATATGAATGATTAAACTAATCATATTACTTGACTAATCTATGCCAAATTATTATTATTATTTTCTAGTAACGAATTGTGAAATATTTAACTAACCGTCAAAAAAATATAACCACATTCTGATTTTCTATTATGATACCCGCAAAAATTCTAATCTTCACAACAGTCACTGATCTGTAACTGTAACTTGTGGGTTCAATCAAGACCAATATCTTTAGTTGGAACATCATCGTAATTTTGAACTTAATAGGTTGTCAAATTTAATTGCTTTACGTTATAATTGATCAACCATTATAAGAAAATTTGTTCCAGCTCACAAATATTCTTAAATCAGAATAGTTTCAAAATATTATAACTTTTACCAAAATATCATCTCATCCAATATAAAAAATTAGAAATATATATTCGTGAAATATTCAACTAACTCCCAAAAAACCGAACTACATAACTAAAAATGAATTTTATAAGATTTTGTTAACACGAAATTAATAATTCATTGTAAATTCACATTCCCTCCTTATATCCGAGTTTCCAGGAAAAATTTACAAGCAAAACACAATCTCACCTCTTTGACAGTCATCTAAAAATATAAACGGCAACTTGCAGTTCAAACGACAACCAGTGAAAAACGTTTTTTATACCAACCCCGTGAATAAAATTATCAAAAATCAACAACTCAACATTTGCACTTCACTACCGGATCATCGTATGTATCTGCATTACCGCGGATAACGTCTGTCAAATTCAAAGATACCTCGACTAGTTACCGAAGACTACTGCGTCCTTTTCCACTAGGCTGTGAACCTATCGCAGCGCATGCTTTCAGTTAGATCGATAACGTACCACGCATCTTGCACTCGAGGTGACGTTGTCGAATTTTCAGAAAAGTATGGTTTTACCTGAAATAAATTATATATAATGAGAGCAACTTTCTTATTAAAACCGGAATATCACCAGATAACTAGATTTACAATACACAACACTTACTTTCAACAACAAATTACATCGTGATGGAACAGGCACAAGAAGAGTTAGAACTGATAGTGGTGAGGAACTTACTTTAAAAATAATGTAGGAATCTAATTACTCGGTGTATTAATAAATGGAAGTGGTTACAAGAAGATTCAAGATAGAACAGCAAAGCAAAAAGTTCGGGAAATGTATCAAAGAATACGGAAGCAGCATTATACATGCTAGATACATATATGTATGGATACTTCGGGCATATACAAAACAGATGCAGAGTAGGGAAAAGAAAATTCTTGATGCAGTGTACGGAGGTTAACATAGAAGATAAATTATTAGCAAGCTGAGTGTTGTCCAAATATAGCAAGTTTTGTTGAAGCGCAAAGGCAAGACATGTGGTGATTAGTAATGCACAGAATTCCAAAAAAACGATTGATAAAAACGTAAGTGTAGCAAGTTTTGCGGGTAAAAAAAGGAAAGATAATGGAAAAAAATAGAGTTTTCTTATTCAATATATCAAGTTTCGTAGTATTTCATTCCAAATAACATGAGAATATAATTGGCGGGAGATTCAGCTATATAGGGGTTATTTTAAGGTAGGCAACACTGCCAAGGCATCTGAATTAGTGGCTTCCACCTACATAGTACATAGACACTCGTACACATCGTATCGTAAAACAACATTGTGAATTGGGTGATGAAGTTGCCCTTTTATTTGTTTTTCCTTCTAAGGGACATGTGTGTCGCTTTTTAATATCATCATAAGAATTGACCAATTTTTGACATTATATGCAATGCATTGAAAGAAAATAGACCCGTTGAAGTAATACGTTGATAAATGGGAAATTACAGGTTAACACACTATAAAATATAGGATAATTGCTAAAAACTATGGAAAAGGGTAGTAATAAAAGTGTAGGAAGAACCTTCTAAATTAACGAAGAAGTGTCGAAAAATATATGGATTGTATGTTAATAAAAATATGATATGGAAACGGATAAATAATGCACTCAACATTAATAGATCTGAAACAGCTTTTGGTTCAATGAACAGAAAGAGCATATGAAATGCGCTAAACAACATGAAAATGTCAGAGATTAATTATTTCTATAACAAGAAGTATAAGGAGAAGTGTGAATGAATTGAACAGAGATCAAAAGATTTCAAAAGATCAAAAGAGACGACATAAGATGACAGACTATGCAACTCCTATCTCATTAGTGATGGATAGAATTTTTTAAAACATGAACAAAAGATCTGTGGCAGTGCAATTTTCCCGATCATTTCACTCAATACAAAATACGCGCCTTCGATTGGTTTAAATATGAGGATTGATATCTGAAAACAACATGTTTTCGATTTTGTATTTCGGCACCTGATTGGATACATGCAATTTTCCTATCTGTGTGTTTCGCGTTGTCATTAGTTGTTATATTCGATATTAAAAGTCTAGTGACTGATAGAAAATGTCAAATTAATAAAGATACGTCAGAATTATTGTATCAAGAATGAATTCTAAAAATCGTTTTGGTCTGTTTGATCTAAAAGAGATTCAAAAGAAAGTAAAAGAACAATTGCCGCAAAATACCGTGCGATCTAAAAAGTACGTGTGGAAACAATTCATGGAATTTTGCAACGAACGTCATCATAGCCTGGAAGAACACACATCGGATGAAAAACTTGAAGATATCCTTACAGAATGGGCGTTTAATATGCGAAAAGCTGATGGAAACGGGTATAGGGAAATGGTAAAAAGACTATTTGGAACAATACAGCCAAATTACTCCAAGAAAAATATTATAACGATTATAATCGACGTTTTGATCCGTTCAAAGATATAATTTTTTAATCTGCTAGAAATGCAAAAAACGCGAAGAGAAGGCAACTACAAGGTATCCCGGAGAAGAGAAAAATATCTAGTGCATCTTTGAATTGTAAAGAATTAACGAAAAATATTCAGTGTTGGAATGAAAATACACCCAATGGACTACAAATAAAATTGTATCATGTTATCGCAGTGAAATTAGCTTGGCGTGGTGGTGAATCTTGCCGATGTTTAACTGAATATTTTAAGGAGGAAACTAATAATGACGAAACACCATCTGGAAGACTTGAATATAATCCTATTTTTACCAAGACCGCACAGGGAGGCTCCAAGAATATTTCAGAGAGTAAGTGGCTTACACCAAATAAAGAAAATTCGGAAAATTATACAGTTCGGTTGTTCAAAAAACGCTTATCAAAAAGAGGAGAGACCATTAGAAGCAACCGATTACTTTTAACAGTTAACAATAATTGAGATAAAACTTTGAACAGTCCTTGGTTCAAAAATATGCCAAATGGCATAAATGAACTTAACAAATGGACTAAATCTGCTGCAAAGATTATTGGTTTGGATACAAAAAACGTTAAAATGTCAAACCATTTCAACAGATCTACAGCAGTAAGCCGGTTCGCAAATTCTGGAATTGGTGAACAACAAATTATTAAAGTAACCGGTCATAGTAGTTCAACTTCTATAAAACCTTATCTTCAACTAAACAAAAAGCGTCATGCTGAAATAATATCAAACATAAGAAACGAAGATGTAAATATATCCATGACGTCAACATCCAATGAGATTAAGAAAAATCAATTAGACTTAGAAAATGTAAAAATAAATAATTGTACAAACTGTACATTTAATATTAATATTTCCAATAAATAATTATCCTAATAGTTTGAACACAATTTTAATTGTTTTCGTGAGATAATCTTGACAAATACAACTCGTGTAATTAATGATTATCGAAAATTTCTTCTCTTTTTCGAAACAAATTGTTGTTTTAGGAAACCACACTCGCGCTTACGCGCTCGTGCGATTTCCAAACAACAATTTGTTTCTCAAAATCGAAGAAATTTGTATTTCGATAATCATTAACACACTTCTATTATTATCGATAATCATTAACACACTTCTATTATTATCGATAAGTCTTAAAGTTGAGAACTACTGCTAAGCCATGTAACGTGAATTTCGTTCACCACTCATAATATTTCTCGTCGATGAAAGAGTAACGTAAATTTCGTTTACCCCTCGTAACATCAAATAATACTTCTGGTCGACGCTTGTCGAGCTTTAAGTTTTCGGAAGAGTTCGTCTCATTTTGGATATACAGTGCGTCCATAAAGTAACGCATAAATTCATTAATAGCTAAATAAACAATAATATTAAAAATTCCTGAAACATGTCAATTTTTGATTTTAATTTACTGTTTTTTCTAATTATAATCTTATTTACAGGGTGAACCATCTTCGTGTGATGACGTCATCGCCATTTTTTTAAGTGGAACAACCCAGTTTTTTTTCGATTTCCGGATTTCCCTTGATGAGTTGATTCCAAAAATGTATAACACTTTCTTTCAAATTGGTACAGGGTGGAGGAAAATAAAAAAAATTAAATTACCTACAAAATAAGAAATAAAAGAATAAACTTAATAAACACATTAAATGAAATTACGTATTTACTTACTACTACTTTAAACAGCCCGTATAATTTTTAACATTGTATTTAACAGCTTAGTGATCCAAGCCCCTCGACTAAAATTTTTATTGTTTGAAATTTTTTTCTGTCATTTTTTATCATTTGCCGGTAAAAACTGTCAACAACGTTAAAGTACATTTCTGTTATTGTGAACTCTGTAAACAAGGTACGTTTATGTGAAAACTATCTACAAAGAAATTTATCATATCATAATTTTGCAACTTCTTTAACAAAATGCGGTTAACCGAAAGTGAGAGGATTGAAATATTAATGATGATTGGTATTGGCGACAGGATACGGAGTCAACAAGGGGTATGCAGATTATTTCATGAGATCCACCCAGATCGTGAACGCATTTCACAATCTACTGTAAGCAGAATAGAGCAAAAATACAGAGAATTAGGACATGTGAGGGATGCACCAAAGCCCGGTAGAACAAAAATTAATGAAAATATTTAAGAAGACATAATTTTGTCGCCAATAGAAAACCCACACTGCACAGTGCGAGGATTATCTAGGGATTTAGGTATTGGAAAGTCTTCAGTATCAAACATTTTTAAAAAGGTAAAATACCATCCTTATAAAGTACGACTTATCCATGAATTGTCTGATGACGATTATGACCGAAGAACTGAATTTTGCGAGTATATGATGAACCAAAATAATTTCACTGACAACGTTTTATTTTCGGACGAGGCAACGTTTTATTTGAACGGGCATGTTAATAGACAAAACACCCGTTATTGGTCTGATGAAAATCCACACTGGATACAAGAATGCCATACGCAAAGACCACAAAAAATCAACGTATGGGCTGGTATTGTGAGAAATACAATTATTGGTCCATATTTTTTTGACGAAAATTTAACAGGAGCATTGTATCTGGATTTCCTACAAAATACAATGATTCCTGATCTGATCCAGCTTTTTCCTGATATTCAAATACACAACAATCTAGACCGTGGAATCTGGTTTCAACAGGATGGTGCACCGCCACATTTCGCTGTAACTGTGCGCGAGTTTTTAAACAGGACCTTTCCACAACGGTGGATAGGAAGAAGGGGAACAGTGGAATGGCCCGCTAGATCCCCTGATCTTAACCCATTAGACTTTTTCTTTATGGGTTTATTTGAAATTTAAAGTTTATACTAACAGACCTGACAATATCCGTGATCATAAAGACCGAATCAGGCAAGAAATGCAGAACATAACACCCGCTATGCTACAAAATGTTAAAGAAGAATGTAATGTCCGTTTCTGTCATTGTCTAGCAGTCAATGGAGAACAATTTGAACATTTATTGTAAATTTTCTTTTTGGTAGTAAATCACAGTAATTTCATAATTATGTAATTACAATTTTTGTATTTTTTTCCACCCTGTACCAATTTGAAACAGTGTTATACATTTTTGGAATCAGCTCATCAAGGGAAATCCGGAAATCGAAAAAAAATTGGGGTATTCCACTTAAAAAAATGGCGATGACGTCATCACACGAAGATGGTTCACCCTGTAAATAACATTATAATTTGAAAAAACAGTAAATTAAAATCAAAAATTGAATTGTTTCAGGAATTCCTAATATTATTGTTTATTTAGCTAATAATGAATTTATGCGTTACTTTATGGACGCAGTGTATAAGCCAATGCACGCTGTGGTTCAATTACTTATTATCGAGTTCAACATTTTATCGTATCGAGGTGCATTTCTCAGAAATGCACTTTTCCTTACCGGCATAAACTTTTCCTTACCGGCCTAAACTTTGCCTTACCGGCCTAAACTTTCCGTACCGGCCTAAAGTCATCTGACTAGACTAAGCCTTCGTAGTGACAGAAACATTTTATTCGTGGATGAATTCTAGCTGCTGAGACCACAGCTCTATGCAGAACCGAAGGGATTGAACGTAGCACAGCCAGATGATTGTTTCCAGATCCATTTTTCAAGTCATACAGATCATCATTGGAAAGAAAAACCAAGGAAAGTACTAACGTCCATAATCTTTGACAACTATAGATTATTTCCAACGAATTTTCATATAATATCAACTTAATAGTTTGTACTAATGTAAATTATAAGTATGTAAATATTTAATTCTTGGCTAAACTTCAGTTTCCTTCAGAATCTAATTTTTTCTTTGTATTTTAATTTACTTTCAGTTCTAGTTTGTTTTTCTAAACTCATAAATTAAATTGTCAAATTTGATAACATTTTTTTCTAATTTTTTCAGTCAAATTATAATTTTTTATCAATCAAACCACTTGTAAATAATTTTGAAATTTTCATCTTTTATTCATTAAAACTACTTGTAAATTTTAAACAACTTTGTTCATATTTTTTTATATAACCTTCCAACTTCTTGCGTTGCTGACTGAGATTAGTTGATGTTAGGTAACTTATAGACTAGTAGGACTCAGGGTGGCGCCCACTTATCTTTCCGTCTCGTTACGTAAAAATAAGTAGGATTACCCGAGAACCGGTAAGACCTACTCCTTGGGTTTCTACTAGTATATAACCCACGCCTGAGTAGCTCTCCGATGAGGTGGTCATTACATATAATGTCTGTACTGATTTATGCTTAAAAGTTTATTGAGAAACTTCGCCCAATTTTTGATATAAGGGTGCAGAAATTGTGCCAAGTCTTATAAATGTTTTTTCGTAACTAATTATTTTTCCTACAAACATCAAAAAAGGTTTGCGCTTTGACAACAATATGCGAAGTGACACTAGGGTGCGAAGTATTTTGCACACTGCATGTAAATTAATAATACTTTTGTATTTCAATCTTTGAAAAAATGAAGCAAAACACCAAATTATTATTTATTTTTAAATGAATAACAATTAAATACTTTTCAAATAATGGTAGAATTTTGCAATAACTTAAGTTATTAATCGTATAACCAGTACACGAACAAATATTTATTTCTTAACCAGATAATTCAGGTTCATCTCGGGATATTGGGGTTTTGGAGGTTAAAATACTACTAATTTTTAAGCTAGAGATGATACCATGTAATCCTGAAATATCACAATCTAAAATTTTATTTGATATTTGAATCTTATTATTTATAGAATTTTCCTCGTATCCTTCGGCCACAGTGGAAGATTTATATCCCCCGTGTCTCATCAAACTATATACATATATATATATATATATATATATATATATATATATATATATATATATATATATATATATATATATATATATATATATCACCCCCAGCATTAGCAAGAAGTGTGGCCGAAATTCTTCGAAAACACTGAACTGTGTAAGCATCACAATTTGGTAATTTTAAGTAATTTGCTAATAAGCTATTTATTCCAACAACTTGGTTAAGGCATCTCTTATTTTGATACTTCAAAAACAATCATCGACTGTTAGCATAACTTGGACGGAGACCCACGTATTTGCACGGCAGTAAACACCTGCAATACCCAATATTAAAACGACCTAAAAGGATATCGATATTTTGTAAGTTAAAATACATATAAAACAATGATTAAAAATATACCTTAGCCATCAAATATATTTCATCATCTGCCTCTCTTCTTCTCGAGTTAATACCTTGGATTTCTTAGGGTTGGGTCCAACTGATAATTTTTTCAAATATGGAACCAGCTTGGTATGTTTTTTAATATCTATGTTTTCCTCAGCATTAAGTGTTGATTTTAGCATAGAATATACTGCCCATAATGTGGAAGACTTCACCTCCTTGGATCTTTCTGCGAAATATCCTAACAGCACATTTTCGGATGCTTTTATTTCCTTTATTTGTTTCACACCACTCCTTAAATTGCAAATATGCATTTTCATATTGGCGCTTCAATTTTTCCGGTAAAAGATTTAAATTCACCAAATTGGCCGCATCTGCCAAATTAGGTGGGGTACTACTTAGTTTATCGTCACTAGCAATTTCCATTATTTTAAATAATATCTGGCACTTAGAAATTGAAGGCGAGAGCACAAACGTCACTTTAAAATAATTATTACTGTCAGCAACAGCCACTTTGTTTCCATAGTAAGAGTGACAATGTGATTAGGAAAGCCATTTTAAGTCAGCTCAATACTATTTTCTATAATAAATTAGGTATTCTACTTATTTATAATATTTTCAAGAAATAGATTTTGACGTTTGCAGAAAAAATATTGCTTGCATCTGGATTAATTTTTCAACTCGGCTTCGCCTCGTTAAAAAATTCAATTCTCGATTACCGAAGTAGCATTTTGCGCACTAGATACAAAAATAACTATTTTAGATCAGCTCAAAATTAGTTGGAAAATAACTATGTATATATAAAAATTTTATCTGAATAAATTTCAGTCAAAAAAATGAGAATTATTTGGAAGAATGTTTCTTTGTAGTTATAAATTGAATAAAGGAAAAGTTTAATACATTCAATGAACGAGATGGTATTTTTTGTGATTTACAGTTCATTACTTTAATTGTTTATTAAATGGAAATTTTATTCTTTCTAGAGTAACTTGATATCTGAACTAGGCTGAAGTTTTACTGACATCCGTTTTGGTAGTATTTCAATTAGTTTTGTAGGGTAATGTTTCAATACACTCTAGTTCATTTAGTGATTAGTATCTTCTACATTTGACAATAGTAGTTATTATAAAACCGATATTTGATGAGGGATGAGAATCTGAGTTAAATCAGAATAATAAACGTTTTACCTACTTCTAGATTAATTAACAAAAATCAATAGAAAACAATGATTCTATTCTATAATTAAAGTGTACAACAAATTACCAGAGAATATAAAGCATACAAAAGATTCTAATAAATCAAAAAAAAATTATACATAACACTAAAACCTTAGACCTAGTATTGAGGAATACTTGTCAGTTAATCTGTATTCACTGTATTGACAGTTTTTTTCTATTTTGTTACTATCATTCTCTATGAATTTCACTGATTACAAGAGAAAATTTGAATTATATATAAACCTCTTCCTGTAAGAAGACAGCTATTCACTCAAATTACGATTGTTTTGCATACAATGCCATTTTACATAATTGCATTCGCCTCTTTTCAAGAAAGTATATGGTAATATTCACGAAAAATTGTGAAACCATTCCAAAACAACACATGAAGCATGGGATGCAGCAAAGCTAAGGAAAAAATCAATTCTCAGTTCTTTTGTTTCTCACTGGACTGCTATTTGGAATTCTAGGTTTTTATTGCTCCAAATTTTGTCCATTAGTATCCTATTTTAGTCATTTTACTAAAAAAAATTCAAGTAATCGTAAAAAAATTCACTAAACTAAATACTATAATTTGACAATACTAAATTAAAGCAGCGTCACATCAATCTAATGAGATTTTTTTATGTAATTTTGAGATGTTACTTGTACGTAACAATTTTTTTTATCTTGTTTTCTGATTCAGTAATTTGTACATTGGAACAATTGAGCTCGAAGAACTAGAAGAAGAGTTTTTCGTTAATATTCGAAACATCAAAATTTTGAATGAAATATCAAATTCAATGTCACAAAAACTCGTGTAATTATGAATCATTTTACGTATCAAAAATCGTATCTATGTGTTAGATACAAAATTCTACTATTTTTATACTACCAACTAATTACTTAGGGGCTTTTCATCATGTTATGGACCAGCATTTTAGCATTTTTAACTTCCAGTAATGTAGTTCTGTACATTATAACTAATTCCCTGTAACAAGTGGATTTTTAATAAGAAATGATTACAAATGAACTTTGTATGTCTTAGCATCGATCTTGATATATGAACATCATATTATTACTTCTCCGCCCTACCTATCTAATATGCCAGAAAAGAATTGGTTTACTCCAAAAAAAGTTGGAATTTTGAAAAAAAAATTTGAAGAACGACACGAAAAACGGTATTTAGAGAAAAAATCCTGTGTATATGTCGTCGTCAACATTGTTGTCGGGCACTTTCCGTTACATGTCTTGTTAGCGAAATACAGCCTCCGGAATGCAACCAGTCACCAATTTTATGATTTTATATTGTTCAAGACAACTCACAGATGAACCCTATTAATTTTCAGCTCACCACAGCCAGTACAACGGGTGCTATGGTATTTGAAGTACAACATTATTGTCATTTTTTGAGAAATTTCAGATTGTTAGCACGATACAGCATCCGGAGAGAAATTTCAATTTGGTAGCACGATACAGCCTTCGGAGTATATACAAGTGACTAATTTCATGATTGTAAATTATTCAGGGCATCTCAAAGATTAACCCTATTGGTATTCAGCTCACTTAAGCCAGTGCAATTAGTGCCATGGTGCTTGCAGTACCAAATTTTCATCATTTTTGGAGAATTTACAGTTTGTTAGCACGATACAGCCTCCAGACTGTATACAAGTGACCAATTTTATGAGTGCATCTTATAGACGAACCTAATTGATTTTTAGCTCACCGGGTAATATGGTACCTGAAGTGTAAACATTCTTGGTCTTTTTGTATAAATTCCGGTTTCTTAGCACGATACAGCCTCCAGAGTATATACAAGTGACCAATGAAATTAACTGATATTGATTTATCGAAACAATTGTCAATTTTTTAGAATTTTCAATAACTTTTATTATATTGTGGAATTAACTAAAAACCGTGAGTTTCATTTAAAACACTGATATGAGCAGATTCCATGAAACAAGTGACCAGTTTTTTAATTGGATATTTTTCAATGCGTCTCACAGATATACCCTATTGATATTCAACTAACTAGAGCGAGCACAGCGGGTCCTATAAATCCAGATATACTACATTTTTCGTTATTTTGGGAGTAATTTCGGCTTGTTAGCACGATACATCCCCCCGAAGTGTATACAAGTGACAATTTTATGATAGAATATTGTTCAGGGCATCTCACAGATGCAGAAAAGTTAGTTTTAAACTAATAAACCGTTTATTTTTTATCCGCCGTAGATTATTTGAAAATTTCACGGTTGATATACATTTTGTTGCGTTTTATAGACGCTGTCCAGATAGTTAATATTGGTTCCAAGAAATTGGCAAAATTGAGTTTGTGGTTTTCTTCTTTATACGTTGGAACTAGATCCTGTGTTTTCTCCAAGGGTTCCTAGGAACAATAGGGATGATGGAGACCAGTTTTCGTACCATCTTGTCGTCCAGAAAATCGGCATTTGGTCATTTCTCTTTAGCAATTTTCAGAAACCGGTCAATTAGCATTCTGTCCACATGGTCTCTCCACTGCCTTCTCCTATTTCTTGCCAATCTTACTACGTCCTTTATTTCACATAATATATCTCTGATTCCTTCACTTCTCTCTGGTACGTCATAACCATTCTTACGCAAACATTATAAATTCTTACTTTGTTTCTGTCGCACATATATTTATTTCTCCAAATTATGTCCTTCTAGTATTCTGATATCAATGATGCCTTCGTTGTTTGGGCATTTACTTTGTTCGTCAGAAACCTAGTGCTAGTTCTATTTGTCCCTAGTTATTTGAGTGACGTCACTTGTTCTACAGTCTGATCATATATCTCGAGTTTGTATCTTTAGGCTCTTTAGATACTTTAGGATATTCTGTTTTTTTACGGATATTTCCAAATTTAAATCTTTTGCTGATTGTTGAAACTTATAAAGAAGCCTTTGTAAGTTATTTTCTTCTTCAAATATCATTACTGTATCGGCAGAATAACCTATTTTATTTCTTTGCCTCTCCTTGTTTCATTCCAGTTGTCACAAGTATTCTTCTGCTTAATTTTTGGCGTCTCTTACATATCCGTAGTTCACGGTATTTAGCTCTTGGATTACTGTGAGTATACTTCGTTTTTGCAGTAGGGTTATAGCATAAATTATTTGAACTCCGTCAAATACCTGGTGTAGTGGCGATACCATTATACCAATAGCATTACCATTTAATTTGCAGGATCGCCATGTAGTGGTTACTTAGCAAGTGCCCTCGTAGATACCTCGATTAAACCATAACACCATTTATTGTTGAGAAACACTTACCTCGTAACCATGTGTTGGGGTTGAATAAGAAACACTTTGATTTAATTCACTGGGTTAGTATATTAATCTAAATACAATTTACACATTAATCTACATTAGAACTATATCGAATATAAATACTGAGTTCTTGCCATTTCTCAATGCTTAATTATTTATAGGAAATATTTGACAATACTTCAAGTCGATGACTTCAATTTCACGTTCAAGTTCAAACTATGAAAGAATGTTGTTTACCCTTCGGCCATGACTGATAAACAAACGTGTTATGAGTTCAATGTTATGAGTTCATTATCTCTTGAATATTAAAATTAGATATTATTATTAGATTCTATTTTTATACTTAATTAAAGACCTTTTGTCCTTATTGTCTTTTATAACTCAACTACATCATCCCCTCTTGGGAGAGAAAAATTACTGTCTTAATTTTTCGATATCACTTATACATAAAAATAGTTTGTTTATTAAATGTTTTTTGTTTACTAACACTACTTTGTTCGTTTGTAAACACTCTTCACTTATTTACATTTGTTTCCGGTCAACGTATCTGAACATACGATTTTTGTGTACGATTTGCGTCTTATTGTCTGGAGATGTGATCTCGCAGTTTACACCTGTTATTCCCGATATTTTAAACGGACCTAAATAATGTGGATCAAATTTATTTCTACCTTCATTTTTTAAAATTACTAATTCCCCTATTCTAAAATTTACAGGTGAGGAATCCTTTTCACTACTACTGACTCTATTAAGCTTATTATTTATTAGAAACTGTCTGGCTCTTTCATTAGCGTATTGTAATTTGTACTTCAATTCCTTATCATATCTTTCAAAATTATAACATGGTTCGATTTTTTCACCTAAGAATTCTGGCAAATTGGGCTTTCTCCCGAATAGTAACTCAAAAGGAGTGTATCCATGATATGTACTTGGGGTAGTATTATAACAGTAAGCAAACGTTTTAACAAACTCACACCAGTTATTCCTGGAGTCTGCGATAAAGTGTCTTACATACTCATTAAATGTTCGGTGTAACCTTTCACAACTGCCTATTGCTTCGTGATGGTAAGCCGTTGAAAAATTATGTTTTATATCTAAAAGTTCCGCTAAATTCTTCATTATCTCATTCTTGTATTCTGTTCCCTGATCTGTTCTTATCTCCTTCATCAGCCCGTAATTCGGTATAAAATTGTCGAATATTGCTTTTGCTATAGTGTGTGCTTCTTTATTCTGAACTGGTATCATAACTGCGTATTTAGTTAGTTCGCATAGTATTGTAATGCAATAACGATTCCCGTTGTTACTTTCTACAAACGGACCTATTGTGTCTATGTAAATAATATCAAACGGTTTTATCCCTGTATCTGTGATGCCAAATTTTTCTTTATGAGTAATCTTTGCTTTGTTTACTTGACATTTATGACAATTCTTTACGTACTTTCTTACGTCTCTCTCCATGTTTTTCCATTTGAAATTTGCTCCTAGTTTCTTTAATAATCTATTATTTCCTACATGTCCTCCAAACATTGGATCGTTGTGGTATCTTTCTAATATCTTTTTGATCTCTTCTTTTTGCTGTACCGTTCTTGGTACTTCACATATACATATTTGAATACTTTTTAACCTTTGATTTCCTACTTCTGTAAATTCTTTTACTGTGCACTTTTGAAATATATCATCATTTGTATATATTTTCATTCTTTTTACTTCATTTCTTACCGATAGCTCTTCAAGCTTTTCCAACGTTCGTCCTAGGTCGAAGTTGTTTAATCCGGTGTTTACGGCTTCACTAAATTTCAACTTATTTTTGATCCGAATGCTCATCCTTAGCGAGATACGGTTATTTTCAAAATGTAAAATTGGTAATTTATGTGCCTCAAGATTGTTTAAATCTTTTATTACTGCTGGTTTTTGTATTCTTACTTCCTTTGTTTCCACGTTATTCTTTTGATCCTTTCCTGTTTGGGCGTTTTCTTTTTGCGCTTGTGCTCTTGTGATTACTAAGACATGTGAATTATGTATGTATAAATCCTTAAGTTCATCTATGGATATTCTCGATATGCTATCCGCGTAATTCGATGTACCTTTAACATATTGTATTTCAAAATCGTATTCTTCCAAATCAATTCGTATTCTCGTGAGTTTCGAGGTCGGATCTTTCATTGCGAATAGATGTGTTAGTGGCTTGTGATCCGTTTTTACTATGAAGTGTGGTGAACCATATAAATAACACTTAAAATGATTGATTCCCCAATGGATTGCTAATAACTCTTTTATGATGGTGGGTTTGTTAAGTTCGCTTTTCTTGAAGCTGCGTGATGCGAATGCGATGGGTAGGTCAATCCCTTCGTAATTTTGACTTAAGATTGCTGAACATGCGCTATTTGAAGCGTCTGTGGTTAATATGAATTGTCTATTGAAGTCTGGATATCTTAAAATTGGTGGGTTCATTAGTGCATTTTTTGAGACCTGAAATGAGTTTTCGCACTCTTGTGACCATTCAAATTTCACGTTTTTCCTAGCTAACCTATTTAAAGGAATACATATCTCGGCAAAATTCTGAATGAATCTTCGATAGTAATTGCAAAATGCAACAAATCTTTTGACCTCGTTGGCATTCTTCGGCACTGGATAATGCTGAATGACCGAATATTTTGCTTTATCTGGTGAAACACCATCCTTTGATAAATTATGACCTAAATATGTGACTTCTCGCCTGAAGAATTGGCATTTTTGTGGATTTAATTTTAAATTGAATTTTCGACATGCGTCAAACACCTTTCTAAGATTGGTTAAATGATGATTTTCTGAAATTCCTATCACAACTATATCGTCCATATAGAGAAAAGCTTTTTCTGGAGTTAACCCTGAAAATGCGATTGACATCATCCTTGAAAAACTATTAGGACTTATATTTAGCCCAAAGGGTAGTCTTGTGAATTGAAATGAGCCTTTTTCTGTACTAAACGAAGTGTATTTTCTAGAAGATTGTTCTAAAGGTATTTGATGAAAACCTGACATAAGATCTAAAACTGAGAACCATTTTGCTCTCCCTAATTGATCCAAAATTGCGTCTATACGAGGTAAAGGAAATTTATCTGTGACTATTTTCTTATTTAACTGTCTAAAATCTATACAAAGTCTCCATGCCTTATCTTGATTCGTCGATTTCTTTGGTACGAGTAGTACTGGACTGTTATAATCTGATACTGAGGGTTCAATTATTCCCTGTGTTATAAGGTTTTCTACTTGATTATTTAATTCCGTCGTTTGCGACTGTGGTGTACGATAATTTTTTATGTATATCGGTGTATCATCTTTTACTGATATCTTTTGTTCGTAAAAGTTATTGTGCGTTAGTATATCATTCTTTAAAGTCAATATATCTTCGTAATTTTCACAAAGTTATGTTAAATCATTTCTTACATATTCCGGTACTTCTAAGTTTAGTGCTTTCCTTAATTCTTTCAGTCTGTTACTATTATCAGTCTTAATTGTATATATATCGAATAAATCTAAATCTAAGGTCTCAATGTTCCTAGTTTTTACTGTAATACTTTCATAATTTGTATTTAAAATTCTGACGTAAGGTGTTGTCCTTGATACTATGGATCTGGCTATAAATACTCCTGGTGCTATTTCTTGTTGCTCTATTACTGTATCCTTTCTCAAATTCTTGAAATTTTCTATTAGCCTGTATACCTCACATCTAGGTGGTATTGCTAAGGTATCATATTCTGGATTACCAAAAATTCGTATGGTTTCTCGCCTGTTAGGCTTGTAATTTATGTGCAATTCTGATTGTGAATAGTCTAATATACAATTATTTTTTGTCATGAAGTCTCTTCCTATTAGTCCATTCGTAGGTATTGGAAAATTTTCTTCCACTACGTGAAAACAATGACTTAAAGTTATGTTATTGATATAAGGGTTTATGCATATTTGACCTAGAGTTTTTGCTGAGCCTTCAGTTACCCCCTTAATGCTTATTTTATTCCTAGTCTCAATTAGATGATGTGGAAAATCTTTAGAAATTTTGATTAGAGAAATGTCTGCTCCTGTATCTAATATAAAATTACAGATGTTGTCTGATACGCTTGTGTGAATTTCTATAAAGTTAGAAAGTGATAAATCTAAATAGTATGCTGAATATGTTCCTGAAATTTTGTTTTCGTTATCTGATTTTTCATTCAAAATCCCAATTGTTTCTGAGTCTCTCTTGCTTCTTCATTTTCTATCTCACATATTCTTACGTTATTTTTACTGTGGTTATTGTAATTATTATTCCTATTGAATTTCGTATTATAATTTTCGTATCTGCTATAGTTGTTCCTTTGATTATACTGTCGAAACGTTCTTCCTGGATGATTACCGTTATAAAATCCTCTGCTGTTTCCACGCCTGTGATTATTCCTAACGTCGAAGTTTGACTCCCTGAAGAAATTCCTGTTATCTTTCATGTGCAAAACTTGTTGTTGTCCTATTACGCCTTCCACTGAAACCAATTTCGATAGTACCTCTTGTGTCGTTTCGAAACTTCCCGCTGCAATTATTGTTTTGGTTGCGTCCGTTGCGGCGTTCATAGTTACTGCCTTAATCGTCGCCTCCTTCGTATATTTTTCGGCTAGTCGTTCTGGCATCCCTTCCGATATGTATGCTGCCTGTAATCTTTCCGCCAATTTCTCTACCTCTGTTGCATACTGTGTAACATCTTTTCCATTTTGTTTTACTTTACCCAGTTTCGCTAAGAGGAGGCTTGGATTGTCTCCTCTTATCCCTGTTTTCAGTTTATTCTTGATGTCAGCAATGGAGTTTTCCGTCGTGATCAAGCTTCTGGCTTTTCCCGTTAACCTCGTTTTTCTTAATAAAATAGCATTTTCTTCGTTACCCGTCACATTTATTTGTAGTAAATCTAATGAATCTAAGAATGACTGTAATTTGTTTGCTTCACCGTTAAATTCGTTCGGTAACACTTTACTCGCAAAATTAAAAAAATCATTCATACTAGTCGCCATTTTCAATTGTTTGCTTATTGCTTGTAATACCTCCGTATCGATTTCCTCCGAAATAGAGTTAGGTATTTTAATAATACAATTTAACGCTTGAAATGCCCTAGCAGCCTTATCTCTAATTTTATCTGAATAATTTCTACAACTTTCTTGTTGTAATAAACTTAAATTTTTCCAATTTTTACCTATTAATCTAACAAAATTATTATAAAGACCTACTATGGTATTAATTACTTCTATATGTATATCAGGATTTTTAGGAGTTTCTTTTTTCAAAACTCTTTTTCCCTGTTTATTAACTTCGTCCACAATTATTCGTAACTTATCATCAAAATCTTCCCACGTTATTGACATTTAAAGATTCGTACACAAGAATAGAATGTTTAGGTACTTACAGTTTTATTTTACACGGTGAGGGTTCCTGTTGCCTGCTTCGCTGCAATGCCTCTGTTGATATCTCTTTTCAGTGCCCTCCTGTGAGTTTTCCACACCGACCAGATAAATTTTAGAATGAAAGCTACAGTTATGATGTATAGTAGAACCATTACATGGGTCGTGAAACTGTCTTGTTGTACCATGAATGTATTGTTGACTGTACCCGTTTCTTTTGCCTCTTGTTTTGTGGCTGAACCTCCCATTGTTTGTTTTCTCCAAGGTCCCAAATTTAGATAAAAAACCATATATTTTCACGTGTCCTTATGGCGGTATCTCGGTTACCATTAATTACCATTTATTTGCAGTTACCATTAGTTCTTAGGGTCCATATTACCGTATTTTTCCATTACCATTAACTAGTACATGTAGTAGTGGCGATAACCATTATACAATTAATTTTACCATTACCATTTCGTTCTCAGGATCGCCATGTAGTGGCGATATCTATTTTACCATTAATTAGACCATAACCATTTTATAATTACCATGTCCCATTAGTTTGCAGGATCGCCATGTAGTGGTTACTTAGCAAGTGCCCTCGTAGATACCTCGATTAAACCATAACACCATTTATTATTGAGAAACACTTACCTCGTAACCATGTGTTGGGGTTGAATAAGAAACATTTTGATTTAATTCACTGGGTTAGTATATTAATCTAAATACAATTTACACATTAATCTACATTAGAACTATATCGAATATAAATACTGAGTTCTTGCCATTTCTCAATGCTTAATTATTTATAGGAAATATTTGACAATACTTCAAGTCGATGACTTCAATTTCACGTTCAAGTTCAAACTATGAAAGAATGTTGTTTACCCTTCGGTCATGACTGATAAACAAACGTGTTATGAGTTCAATGTTATGAGTTCATTATCTCTTGAATATTAAAATTAGATATTATTATTAGATTCTATTTTTATACTTAATTAAAGACCTTTTGTCCTTATTGTCTTTTATAACTCACTACACTGGGTAAGATAAGTGAAGCACATGAAGAATGTGGATTTTTTGGCTATTTGATGGACAATAAATATGACATCTGTAGAAGACCCGTTGTTTCTAAATCCTTGTTCTTCCGGTTGACATTCCTTCTTCTGTTTTTGTTGAGCCCTCCTTTTTCAAAAATTAGTGTCAAGATGCTGTCCTTACATTCTTGCATATGTTAAGTTTCGCAGCCAGCTTCTGTATTTTCCCCATTGGAATGGTTCAAATTTGTGGTTGGTTAATGTTTTCGTCCACATTATGTATTTGGTGTGATAAAAAGTTGGTTTTCTGATAAGCTACATTGTTTTTCAAAATATATTTCCCATCCTTCGGATGTAATTTTGAATATTGAATGAAGGTGAATAATAGAAATATACACTCACTACACTGTTAAAAGTAGGTAAAACAAATTGAATTTGATTATACACAGAAAATGGCGGATGATGCAGTGCATCCGCCATAATTTAGAAAATAATTTCAAGAATTTTTATTGGCCTTTTCATTTTAGTAAATATCAACTGTTTTATTTTATGTTGGTCAAGGAGAACTTTCATATTCATCAATTTATACACATGAATGATGAATATGCTAAACATCTTTACCATATCGGCAGTTTCGCGAAAACGGTGAATGCGCCCAACGCTCTCACCATATTTTAAAATGAATCGCCAATCACCTTTTGTTTAAATTATAACAAATATAATATTGATTAGCTTATCAACAGTGACTGATTGTTAGTCGCGCCATGTCACCCCTCGACTTTACCCTATTCTCTCTTCCTATTTTTGTAATTATGCGCTGGACGGCAGATACTCTTATACCGAAAATTTCGTTCTTTTCCTCACACCGCAATTCTATTTTTTTTTATTTACTTAAAAAGTATACCATTTACGAGCAAAGTATGCATACATTTGCCATATAATTTATATTTGATCTTCCATTTGCATGATCAATAATATTTTCCCATGCATTTATTAAAAATATATTCTGTTCTAAATAATGAAAGTTGAATCTTTTGTATAAATATTTCTAAAAATGAACGTTTGGCTTGTGTTGTTTCTATATGTCGATAAACAAAACCACTTTCGTACCGGTTATTCATTTCTTGCAGATGTGGTGATCGGTAATTTAATTTCGTCCGTCCTGAATCTCAAACCGAGACGCTATTCTTGACATTGTTCGCAGCGTCACAATACGCAAGCCTGTGAATGCTCTATTTGCGAATATTCCTTAAAGTGCGCATACATCAGATCTCTTTGCCGCAAAAACGCGGCGCGCGCACCTATTGGTCATAGTTCGTACGTGTTTTCAAATTGCACGCGCTCCGCGCACAAACGGCGTGCCTCGGTCCATCTCCTGTCGGTTTTTCAACGCCCCGCTTTGTACGTTCATTGTTCCAATTGAAAATGCACTGAAAAAGGTATGTTGTGCGCTTTCGTTTTATTTTAAGGAATGGAGTGGTCAGAAGAATATTTGATGAAGTTTATCGACATCTATCGCAACAAAGATCATTTAAAAAAACACTGAAAGTCGATGCCAGGGGGACAATAGCAGGAGAGATGGGAGTATCTGCTGATATACGTTGGAAAAAATTACTTCCTTCCTTTCTTCCCAACGCACCGGCGCGAGAAATGCAAAGTAAAAAGCAGCCAGAGTACAGGGATAAGTCATATGAACAAAACAGATTACTCTTATACTTTTCAAATGACACGCTTGAATTGAGTGCCCAGTGCGTGTTTGCGGGTTTCCTATGGATCGTGGGAGATTTGTTGAAACAACAAATACACCGAGCATCGAGTGTGTGGAGAACGCGCCGCACGTTCGCGGCGCAGCGGGCTAATGTATACGCACTTTTTAAAAGGACGCTCCTGATGCTGACATCTCACTTTTTATGACATAACATGGACATAAAAATGGACTGAGCGATATTTTCACAAAAGTGACCATCCTCTAGGAAGAGACAAAGCGACTACGCTGCAAATACCTGCCTATAGAGTAGCGGCGGGTAATATGAAATACACCGGCTAATACGGAATACCATATAATTGGCTAAACTTATGATGCCATCCACAAGGCGGTAGCAAAAATATGCTCATCGTAAGTGCAGATTTATACACAAACACGCGCGTAACTCTGTAATCGTTCGTTAAATAGTTATTCGTCAACACCTGTTTCTCAGTCATGCAGAATTTTTGTGGAGTTCCGTGAAAATTTAGTTTATTATCATTTAGTTGGTGATTTTTTATTCATATTCTCATCAGAGAGCAAGTAAGTACTGTAGATTAATATAAGATGTAGTTATTGCGGGTCTATACTCGTCTAGACATCTTTAAAAAATCCTAACCTCAACACAACTAAGTGCGGCTAATATGGAATACTATTCCATATTACCCGCAAAAGTTTGCCCCATAAAAGTGCCATCTAAAAATTAATTTCTATTGTTTCAGTCATATTCGAGCACCAGGGTATCAATAATGCCTAAAACTACGGTCGTGGATGAAAAACGCAAAAAGTGGAATGAAGAAAATATGAGGAAAGCAGTGATAGCAGTCAGGTCTAAACAAATGGGTTATTTGAAGGCTTGTCAAACATATAATGTTCCTCGAGCTACACTTTTCAGGCTGTGCAAAAAGAACATGAAGCCTGAAGTTGTGTGCCGTACCAAATTAGGCCGTAAGCCCGTTTTACCTGATTTTTTGGAAAAAGAATTAGTTAAGCACTGTCTAGAGATGGAGAAATCATTCTTTGGCTTGACGCGTCGCGATGTTTGTAATGTTGCTTTTCAATTAGCAAGAAAAAACAATATTCCTCATCCATTTTCATTACTAAGAAAATCAGCTGGCAAGGATTGGCTTCATCACTTCAGAATGAGGCATAAAAATGTTTTAAGTATGAGAAGACCTACTGGAACTTCGTACGCTCGCGCCTTAGGATTTAATAAAGAAAATGTAGACACATTTTTCGACTTGTTAGAGACCCTAATGGAGACGCATAATTATTCGGCAAGCCAAGTTTATAACGTGGATGAAACTGGTTTAACCATTGTTCAATCAAGAAATCCAGAAGTTTTTTCTCTAAGGGGCAAAAGGCAAGTTGGGTCAATGACGTCAGCCGAACGAGGTTCACCTAACCTCAGTCCTTTGCATTAGCGCAAGTGACAATTTTGTACCCCCCCTTCTGATTTTTCCCAGAAAAAATGAAAGTGAACTTCTAAAGAAGAGTGCCCCGCCAGGAACCATTTTTTCCTTTCATCCGTCAGGCTGGATTCAGATGGATATCTTCACACAATGGTCCAAACATTTTCTAAAACATGTTACACCGAGTGCAGAAAATCCCATTCTACTGATTCTAGATGGTCACCATACTCACACTAAAAACTTAGACGTTATTTTGGATGTCAGAGAAAACCATGTGACTTTACTTTGCCTACCGCCACATACAACTCATAAGATGCAGCCATTAGATAAAACTGTTATGGGAGCATTAAAGACATATTACAGTGAGGAAGTAAGGCTATTTTTAAGAACAAATAATCGGCCTGTAAATCATTTTTATTTAAGCGAACTTTTTGGTAACGCGTATCTGAAAATCCAAAGTGGTGAAAGATGTGTTAACAGATTTCGTCAAACTGGATTGTTTCCAGTTAACCGGAACGTATTCACCAAAGAAGACTTTATTCAGGAGGCACAAAGAAATGAGGTCCAAGTACACTCAGAAGATGATGTGCTCCGGGAGAAACCTCAACCAGAAAACACGGCTCAAAATGCAACCATAGTTTTACCACAGGATGATTCCCAAGCCAACTTTGAGGAAGAAAGAAGACACGAGAGGTCGGAAAGCAGGTCAAGCCAAAGTTTTGACGTCGACCCCAAACAAAGAAGAGTTGGAGCAGTCAATGGAAATAGCGTCAGTTAAAGAAAGGGATAAAGTTAAAAGAAAAATAGAAATAACTAACAAAAACAAAGAGCATAAAAAATTTTAACTTGCAGATGCAGAGGTAGCTGGACCAAGTGGCGTACCAAAAAAGAAATTTCAAAAAAAGGCAATAAAGAAATCAAAAGAAGGTAAATATTCATCAGAAGATTCCAACAGCTCTGCATCTTTACATGACTCATCATCCAACGACGATGAAGAATTTCCTGTTTATGATCGTCCATCTGAAGAGGCTGAGTGTTTGTTTTGTTCGGGATTATATTCGGCTGATACAAGGGGAGAAAACTGGATTCAGTGCGCAAGATGTGAACTTTGGGCTCATGAGTTATGCGCCGACACGCCAAAGGATGTTTACATTTGTGATTTTTGTCGCTGAAGTTTCCCTATAAGCATATATTTTTTAGTTCATTTAGTGTTTCATATTACCCCATAGTGGTATTTCATATTACCCGACCATTTTTTTGTAATGTCAGAATGTACTTATTTTATTTAACCTTATATTTTTTTTAATTCATAAAGTTTTAGAAATTCCAGACTTTTATTTGCTTAGATGGATAGTTATCACAATATTTAATGACTTTTCTAATGCATTGTACTGCACCTAGAAGAATTTATCACTATAATAGAAAACAGTATTCCATATTACCCTCCGCTACTCTACTAAAATTTGATTATCTTGTACTTTTCGGTTAGTTTTCACTGCATTTATATACGTCTAATTTTTACGATTTTAACTGGAAAATTTGATTAATGAATAAATAAAGACCAGTGATCAAATCTTATCTCTAAAGAAAAGGTTTCAGACTATGCTGATTCCGAATCCGCTTATACCAAACCTCTAAATCTTACCGTTTGTGCGCTGATGCTTAAAAGGGATGGAGCGACGGACACCAGGAGCAAGAATATAAGACTCCGATTATTCATCGACTCGTATTTAGAAATCTAAAATGGAAGAATTTACCTCTATTGGGTGTGCAGATATGCATATGCTGTTTGGAATGACATACGGAAATTCTATCCTAACTAGAACACTTTATTGGGAACGATATCTTTCACACACCTTTAATTTAGTATAGGATACGATAAGATTGTCTATAATTATCATAGTATTATTCAAGAAAGTTTTTGATCATTCATTTTTAACATAAAGCCTTCATAACAGATAAATCTAACAGAACGCAATATCTCTTAAAGTCAACGTCTATCATCGAAGTTTTATTGGTTAGTCACTCGAGGTGGAACGAAACGTTAATTTGGAACGTGGCATGATTTTATAACGGAGGGTGGGAATTAAACGATGGTTCGGAACGGAACATAGCTTCCCTCCTTAAAGGCTCCTGCCTTTAAGCTATTCATGATTAGGCAAGACGGAGATCTTTGGCGCTAGACGGTGATATTCTTGACAACGAATTTTCACGATGGCGCTTCTGATAACACCATCACTACCTGGGACAACGGAAACTCCTCTGCCTGGAGATAGAAATTCTATATGATCTTCTTTCCATTTATGTCGAGTCTGGTGTTGTGATATACATTCAATGCACCAGCAGGACCAGAAATGTTGAATCCTTTGCTGTACCCATTCGAAACATAGCAGACGGTTTCCAGGTATTTCTTGATAGTCAGGTTCAGGTAGGGCTGGTTAGTTTATCTCCAATTAGGAAGTGTGCTGGGGTCAAAGGATCGGTATCATTAGGATTGCTTGATGAGGCATATATAGGGCGAGATTTTAGGCAGGATTCGATCTTTATAAGAACTTATTGTGTTTCCTATGGCAATAATTTACAGATTTTACACCCGCCTCCCACAAGTCACCAAAATGTGGTAAATTAGGAGGTATAAAAAACCAACTTATACCATTACTTCTTAGCTGAGTCTGAATCTCAGTAGAGTCATTCTTATGAAATGTATCAATTTCAGCCTTTGCTCCAACATAGTTTGTGCCATAAACCACGTCTAGACATGAAAATTCTAAAAGCAGCTAGGGTCGAGACAGTTAATTTCTTTAGATGAAGAGGTATTAATAGTAAGGTCGCTGACTAGTTTTCAATGGAGTGCTTCTGTGCAAAAGCACACAAATAAACAAATATAGCCTTACGCTATTTAATAACTAGACCTTTCCTGTCTCTTATAGGAAAGTGGCCAGAGTAATCCGTACCGGAGATGAAAAATGGTCTATTAGGTATTGTTGGTTCTACTGGCACCTCTGCCATTAGCTACTTCACAGCGTTTAATCGAGAACAAGTCAGTCATGTATCACCCTTCTCACCAAATTACGACCATCTAGTGGTCAGACGCGTTTGCGAATGATAGATAATAACAATTGCGGTCCGGCATGAGAGTGAAGACCATGTCTATGGCTGGCATATAGTTTTGTAAATAAATGATCCATTGGTAAAAGAGCGGGGTTAATTTTCGCGAAATCAAACTGGGATTTTCCTAGCCTTCCACATTCTCTAAAAATGCCAGAAGTATTCAAGTTTAGCAGATTACTTTTTGTATTAACAAAGAAATTCTCTTTGAGCGGTGAGTACAAATGTTAATAAAGATTTTTCCAATTCTAAGGTAGTTAAGGGACAAGTAAGTTCAGGAGTATTATTTGTTAATTTTAATATGTAGTTATTTATGAATACTAACATGTAGGCTACTAAACGTTGTAATGGAGAGAATATGGAGAATTTATTGAGTGCGAGTATCATATGAATTATAAATGTTATTTTAATTATAGTATTGGAATTATTCTGATTGTGGAATTTTATATGTTATTTCTCCTAACCATCAGATAATACATATAAAATTATCAACTTAGATGTCATTATATATTATATATAATATATATATTTATATATATATATATATATATATATATATATATATATATTTATATATAAATATATATATATATATATATATATATATATATATATATATATATATATTGAACCAGATATCATAAATAATAAGAGAATTAGTATTATAAAAATATGTTGCTAGTATTAAAATATATGAAAATAATATAATTTAAGAGAACAGGTAAAAAGGAAACACTTTTCTCAATTTAAACAACATATCAAATAAAGATATATTAAATAATAGCCTATAACAATATAATAAATAAGGAATTACCTCAATAATAACACAAAATATAGAGATTGCCTAACCATTGTAATGATGTAAATAAAGTTGCCTAAGACGAAGAATAATTTCCATACCATAACCAGCTGTTCACCTAAAAAGATATAATTATATAGTCAAGTCAAGAGAATTTTAGATATAAGTAGTTGCATTAGAATACAAATATTATTATAGATAATTCATTATAATCATTAATTTAAGAATAAAAACAAATACAAATATTGAATAGAATAGAATTCAATAGATTTTCATAGATAAACAAATAATGACGTATAGACAAATGATATATGGTAAATAAAATAAACATTGAATCAATAAATAGTAATTTGTTAAAGTTTATTATAAATAATATAATGCAAAGAGTTTAGACAAATAACATAAGAGAATTTATATTTATGAATAATAAGAGTGTAACAGTGATATATTATCAATAATAATATTGAATGTTGTACCATGTAAATGTATCTATGTATAACCAATTTTAATTTATTTGTATGATGAAAAAACTCATAGGAACTCTATAAATGAACTAATAATGTAAAAGAGTGTATGTATGAAATTTTTTAATAAGTGAAAGAAGTTTCAATTAATCTGATTGCAAAAGACAATATTTTATTGGTTATAAAATATGACAGAACAAATTGTGAATCAACAAATAAACTTTGAAATAGGGACCTGAAAAAGAACAAAAGACTGTTTGTTGAAAAAAGTAGAGAATCGAGGGGACGCTTAAAAAAAGAAGGGAAGCTGGTGTCAAGAAGCGAGGAGTGTGTGTGATGGTGTTCCTGAAATTTCAAGAAATTCCCGGTTTAAGACATTTAAACCTATAAAGTACTATTAAATACAATCTTAGTAATACTCACAGTCAATTGTATCAAGTTTTTCGGCAAGAATCTAAGGAATTTTCATAAATTTTGGTTTTTTGGAGCTTCAGCGGAGTGTTCCTGGGATCCAGAGACTTTCATCCCAATTCAAGAGCAACAGGTCAGTGTTTTTAAATCATTATTGGCCAATAATCAGAGTAAAAACTCAAAATACTCAAATAAGTACTTAATTTCATAAATTGATAAACTTTTGCAAATATGATCGATCTGAAAAAGAAAGAAACAGACTTTATATAGTGAATTCATTGCATAAATCGTTAAAATTAATAAAAGGCCGAATTTTAAATAAATTAAAATACGTACTTACGCCATCTTGTAATCGCATAAATTTATTGATTGAAAATTTATCAATGTAATAACTATGTCCATCTGTATATTATTCCTATATTTCTATCTATGTATATAACTATTTTCTTCCCACAGCAATTTGTATCATAAATATGTATGATTTATATATAAATTCTTTTATGTGTTTGAACCATTTACTTGTCTGCATCGTCAAACAAACTATGTTTGTATAAATATAGATGCTTCTTTAGTGTAAGAATTGTTTTTTTTATGCTAAAGCGCATGACTAGTTTTTCACGCATGCGCATTGATAAAGTGATTAAAATAAATAAGTAGATACAATACAACCAGTGGCGTCTCATATTATTTTTATCAAATATATAAAATATTAAATTTAAAATTAAATTGATTTCAAAATAATGTGTTTTCTTTTTATTTAAACTATTACAACAATATAAAAGCCAGGACTCAAAGAGAAAAAGGATTTCATGCTCCCGAATAATCAAATTAAAATAAATTACTAAACAAAATAACAATAACCAATTGAGCTAGCCAAACTAAACAAAAATTCTAAATAATAAACATTTACATATAAATTTTATAATCAAAAGTAAATAAGTAAGTATTTATCAAATAGATAATAATTGTCACCCAAAACGTGGGGCGTTGTAAAAATTTTGGTTATATTTGTAAAATTTAATACTTAATTAAAATGGCAAGACGAATGATGTTGAGAGATGGAAAGCAGGTAGGAGCAGACAGTGGTTCGGAAGAGGAAAGGGAAGAAAGAAGTCATGGTATGGGAGATTACCAAGCGGTCTATTTGGAACAAGGACAACAATTTGAAGGAGATGCACAGGAAGATGGTATGACAGCAGATGAGGAAGCTATAGAATAAGTAGATAGGATACAAGAGAGAAGGGAACCACAAGTAGGAACGCATATCAATGATCCAATAATGCAAATTTTGATGAGCATAAATAGTATGAGGGCAGATATGAACAATATGTAGGACAGAATAAATGGAAATATGAATCAGAGATTTGAAGAAAATAGGACAAATATGGACACAATGAGGGGAGATATGAACAAAATGGAGGACAATTTGAATGGGAATATAAATAGAATAGAAGGGAGCTTAAACGGGAAGATGGATAAAATTAATGGAAATATGAATAAATTGGAAAAGAAGATAGAAGAGGTGAAAACTGAAAGCATCCAGGAATTCAGGAAACTAAGGGAAGAAAATGAAGAATGTAGGCAGCAGATAAATAAGGTGAAAGAAGATATGGTGGAGCAAAACAAACATATACGGATTGAAATTCAAGAAAACGGTATGAAAATTAGAGAGCAGATAGAAAATCAAGTAATTGAACATATCCAAGAAATAGAGAGAGGTATAGAAGAAAAATTAGCGGGAACGATCCAAGCGGAAGTTATAAAACAAACAGAAGATATAACGAAAGAAATGGAGTATATGAAATTCAGGGAACAAACAATCGAAGAAATTATGCAAAATTATCAGCAAAACGCGGAACATAAATTTAAGGAATTAGATGTAAAGTTTCAAAAACAAACAGGAACATGTGAGGAGAGGAACGAGCACATTGGACAAACATTTCATAAAGAACTGGAAGAAATGAACAGAAAATTACAGGAAGGCATGGAAGAAATTGAATTTAATGTTAGGAGAAATGGAGGTGGAGTAATCTATACGGGAAACATGGATATCGGAGTAAAGTTTGATGGGAATATAAATACCATTCATCCGAAGGTGTTTATTAAAATAATTAAAAGCAAACTCAAAGGAATGAGAGATATGATGGAGAAGAAGATTTGTATTAGAGGGATGTTATCTGGACATGCCCTATTATGGTTCTGTAATAAGGAAGAAAGCATAAATAATCTGGAAGAATTTGAGAACCAATTCATGAATTATTTTTGGGGTGAAATTCATCAAGCTAATTTTAGGGAAAGATTGTATTTTGGGAAATTCGATTACAATCGGAATAAAAATTTAAATGCATATGCTATGCAACTCTATAACATGGCACAATATTTGGAACCTGTTATGAAGGAGGAGGAATTAGTTTTATATGTCGGGAGACATTTCAATTCCGAAGTCTCAGAAACGATAGCCTTACACAACATAAAAACAATGGACAATTTATCTAGGTATTTGCAGAGAGTTGAAAGAAGTGTCCAAAATGGAAATGGTTTTCTTAGATATCAAAATGGAAATGGAAATATCAGAAATGATACCCGAAGGGATAATGGAAATATAAGAAGAGATTATATTGAAAATAATGAAAATAGAAATTATGGAAACAGGAACTTTGATGATAGACGATACCAAGGAAATGGGGAACAATATAGAAATCGAGAGAGGAATAATGGAAACAGATATCCTGAGAACTATAGGAATCATAACAATTTCGAGAGAAGAAATCAATATAGCAACAACAATAACAATCGAGGAAGAAATTGGCAAAATGGCAGAGAAAACCGAAACAATCCAGAACAAAACAGAAATAGGGAGGATGATAATAGGAGACAGGTAAACATGGTTAGACAGGAGATACAGGTAGAAGAGTGTATTCCTGGACAGAATAACCGTCCTTACGTACATAATATCATCTATTCATCGCGATATGAACATCCTCGAGAATTTATTATAGATTATGAAAATAATAGTAAAAAAGTAGAAAAACCTAATTTAATATTTATCCAGGGTAGATTACAAAATATTATTTGTAGAATTTTAATAGATACGGGTTCAGAGGTAACAATAATTAAACAGGATATAGTAGACAATTTAAATAAAGATGATATTATGATAATAAATACAAAGAAACTATCATTAGTAGGGGCGAATGATTAAAATTTATATTATACAAATAGTAGCATAATCACAGATTTTTATTTGGGAAACATAGCTTATAAAATACAATTATTAGTAGTTAAGAATTTAAAATACGATGTAATTTTGGGAAATGATGAATTGAGCAATCACAAGATGATTATTGATTATAAACAGGGGTACATGGTATGTGAAGGTAATATAATAACTTTTGACAAAAAGGAAGAACAAGAGGTAGAGGAAAGACAATGTCAAGTAAATGAAATAGAAATTGTGGAAGATCTACAAGAACAATTTTGTCCCATACAATATAGAAAGGAGATTGATGAGTTATTAACAAAATATGGAAGACTCTTCAACAAAGAAGTATGCATAGCAGCAAAGTATATACATAAGTTGGAAATGAATAAGGATATCAGTAACTTCAAAATAAAAACCTATCCCATTCCTTACAAGCTGAAAAATGAAGTATACCAGGAGTTAGAAAAGATGATACAAGATGGTATTATAGAAAGATCCAACTCTCCATATATAAGTGCGATAACATGTGTCCGAAAAAAGTCAGGTGAGATTAGATTATGTCTGGATGCCAGAAATATCAACCCATATACTAAAAAACAATATGAGAGTCCTTTAAATGTAGAGGGGATATTTGGTAGGATTACAAGAGCTAACATATTCACGAAACTATATTTTTAGCATAGTTTCTGGTTGATTCCATTAGATAAAAGAAGTCGTCCATATACAGCATTTATGATTGATGGTGTAGTATACCAATTTTGTGTTGTACCATTTGGTTTACAGAGTTCGTGTGCAGCATTGGTAAGAACACTTCACACTGTTCTGAACCAATATGAACATTTTACATTGCACTATATCGATGATATATTCAGAAAATGAAGAACAACATCACGAACATTTAAAGACTATATTGGCAGAATTGGAAAAAGCAGGATTAAAATTGAACAAGGAAAAATGTCAATTTTACCAAAAAAAAAGTGCAGTATTTGGGATATATTTTAAATTCTACTGGAGTGAGAATGAACCCTGAACGAATTAGAACCATAAGGGAATATAAAACACCGACTAATCTGAAAACTCTTCGAGGATTTTTGGGAATTCTCAACTACTTCAAACGAATAATACCAGACCTTAGTAATAAGGAAATTCCATTAATTGAATTACTCAAGAAGGAAACAAAATGGAAATGGGATGCTAGAAGAGAACAAGCTTTCCAAGAACTCAAGGAAATATTTTTACAAAATTTGCAGGTTTATCATCCTCAATATGACAAGCCATTTATTTTAAGAACAGATGCATCCATAGATAGATTAGCAGGAGTTTTATTGCAAGAACAAGAGGAAGGAGAAGTACCAATCAGTTTTATTTCCCGAGTAACGAAAAACTATGAAAGAAAATACTCAGTTACTGAATTGGAGATGGCAAGCATTGTGTTTTGCATAACTAAATTACGTTTTTATCTATTAGGAGCCAAATTTTACTTGGAAACAGACCATTGAGCTTTAACAGCAATGTTTAAAAATCGTTATGCAAACAATAGGATACATCGATGGATACTTCTATTACAGGAATATGAATTTGAAATAAAATTTATTCCTGGGAAAACTAATATAGTAGCGGATGCTCTTAGCCGTGAAACAGAAATGAAGAAGAAGGATCAACAATTCCAAATTGGCATAAATAGGTTGCAAAAAACTGAAGGTTTGTTTACTTTGAAAAAAATAATGGAGGATCAGAGAAATTTACAAGAATCTGGTAAAAGAGGAGCATTTCAAAACGAGGGAATTTGGTATAAGAAGATAGAAGATAGGGAAATTTATTTAATAACACCTGAATATGCTAAGGAAATTCTCAAACAATTACATGAGGAGTATGGACATATAGGATCTCGAAAACTATGGATGTTGTTTAGAGAAAATCACACTGCAAAGAAGGACATATCATTGGTTAAAGAAATCTGTAAAATTTGTTAAATTTGTCAGTTGGCAAAGGAAAGAAACTATCATCATATTAGTGGACCAAAACCTATAATAGCACTCAAGCCTTTACATATAGTAGCTATTGATTTCATATCACAATTAATACCTAGCAAGCAAGGCAATAAACATATTTTAGTTATGGTGGATATATTTTCAAAATTTGTAAGAACTTTTCCTTGTCAACGTACCAATGCAAACACAGTAATATCTTGTCTGAAAAATTTTATAGAAGAAATAGGAACTCCGGAAAACTTAATATTAGATCATGCTACTTACTTTGTGAGTGAAAAAGTCAAACGTTTGTGTAGAAATCATAATATTAAAATGAATTTCATAAGTATAAGAAGACCTTCATCTAATCCAGCTGAGAGGTATATCAAAGAAGTTGTTAAGTATTTAAGGATTTTATGTAATAATAGACACAATTTATGGGAAGAAAAACTAAATCAAGTCGAGAAATTTTTAAATCAATTACCTAATGGAGTTACTGAAGAATGTCCACAATTTATTTTGAAAGGAATACCTCCAGAACGTGAATGGATAATACTGAGAGAATGGGATATGTCTCAAGTTTTGGATAAAGTAAGCAAGAATTTGGAGAGAAGTGCTATAAGATTTATTAAAAGAAAAGGAAACAAAAATAATAAGAAGATTAGATTTCAAAAAGGAGATTTAGTCCTAGTAAGATCTTTGAGAACACCAAAGAAAGGTGAAAATCAATGTAAAAAGTTATTATCACCATTTGAAGGGCCATATGTAGTCGACAATAGTGATGCTCAAAATAGTTATCGCTTATTCTATCCAGGTACACAATTAGAAAGGGAAGTGTTCAATGTAGAACATGTATATAGATATTATGAATAGATGATGTTATGTTACGAATAATACTTAAAAAAAAGGAAATGATAGTCATAAGGATAGATTTAAAATTTAATATTAAGTAGTGTACAAAGATAAAGTAGATATTAGACAGAGTTTTGTTTTCCATTTGGCAGCTGGTGATCCAATTAAATTCATCTCGTTTGTTTCTTCAGAACCTAAAAAAAATAAATATAATATAATATAAAGAAAAATTTATTAGGTAAAACTTATAATTAAAACATTTTAAAAAAACTTTGAGTATGGCAAATCAATATATATAGCAAATAAAGGAAACAATTTATGAGAGATACTGGTTTACATAGAATGAAACTATTAAAGAATATAGGATAGAGGGGATAAAATAAGAATAACTCAAGTATTAAATAGAAGTTCACATTTTTTAAATAAGGAAATAAGATGTAAGTAATAAAGGATAGGAAAGGATAATAATGAATGATATTGATTAAAAATATAGGAGGTAATGTTTAATGTCAATTAGAATCTTATAGATTACTTGAAAATATAGGAAGGAATAAGGAAGTTGATATTGATATATATGAATTTATGAAATAATTAATTATATTGAATAATGAATATTGAAAAGAAATATGATATGAGGAGTATATAGAAGTATAAGGTAATTACAGAGAAATAAGTTGATATATAAGTGGATGTTAGTAAGAAATGATAACAGAGAAGTATTATATGAAGTAATATTAAAAATATAATTTGACATTGATCTTAATCAAGTGTATTTTAAGGAAATAATTAGGAGACAGTTATTGAAAGAAATAGGTTGTAGTAGAAAATATGTGAACAAATATTTGAGAAACAAAGGTAAAGAAAGTAAGATTATGCCATAAAATTGTTAAATTTTTTTTGAATAAAATAAAATCAATAATTTATAATAAAAAAATTAAAATTTAAATAAATATCCAGGGTATGGATATCATTTAAATTTAAATTTGAGGGGAATTGAACCAGATATCATAAGTAATAAGAGAATTAGTATTATAAAAATATGTTGCTAGTATTAAAATATATGAAAATAATATAATTTGAGAAAACAGGTGAAAAGGAAACACTTTTCTTAATTTAAACAACATATCAAATAAAGATATATTAAATAATAGCCTATAACAATATAAAAAATAAGGAATTACCTCAATAATAACACAAAATATAGAGATTGCCTAACCAATGTAATGATGTAAATAAAGTTGCCTAAGACGAAGAATAATTTCCATACCATAACCAGCTGTTCACCTAAAAAGATATAATTATATAGTCAAGTCAAGAGAATTTTAGATATAAGTAGTTGCATTAGAATACAAATATTATTATAGATAATTCATTATAATCATTAATTTAAGAATAAAAACAAATACAAATATTGAATAGAATAGAATTCAATAGATTTTCATAGATAAACAAATAATGACGTATGGACAAATGATATATGGTAAATAAAATAAACATTGAATCAATAAATAGTAATTTGTTAAAGTTTATTATAAATAATATAATGCAAAGAGTTTAGACAAATAACATAAGAGAATTTATATTTATGAATAATAAGAGTGTAACAGTGATATATTATCAATAATAATATTGAATGTTGTACCATGTAAATGTATCTATGTATAACCAATTTTAATTTATTTGTATGATGAAAAACTCATAGGAACTCTATAAATGAACTAATAATGTAAAAGAGTGTATGTATGAAATTTTTTAATAAGTGAAAGAAGTTTCAATTAATCTGATTGCAAAAGACAATATTTTATTGGTTATAAAATATGACAGAACAAATTGTGAATCAACAAATAAACTTTGAAATAGAGACCTGAAAAAGAACAAAAGACTGTTTGTTGAAAAAAGTAGAGAATCGAGGGGACGCTTAAAAAAAGAAGGGAAGCTGGTGTCAAGAAGCGAGGAGTGTGTGTGATGGTGTTCCTGAAATTTCAAGAAATTCCCGGTTTAAGACATTTAAACCTATAAAGTACTATTAAATACAATCTTAGTAATACTCACAGTCAATTGTATCAAGTTTTTCGGCAAGAATCTACGAAATTTTCATCAATTTTGGTTTTTTGGAGCTTCAGCGGAGTGTTCCTGGGATCCAGAGACTTTCATCCCAATTCAAAAGCAACAGGTCAGTGTTTTTAAATCATTATTGGCCAATACTCAGAGTAAAAACTCAAAATACTCAAATAAGTACTTAATTTCATAAATTGATAAACTTTTGCAAATATGATCGATCTGAAAAAGAAAGAAACAGACTTTATATAGTGAATTCATTGCATAAATCGTTAAAATTAATAAAAGGCCGAATTTTAAATAAATTAAAATACGTACTTACGCCATCTTGTAATCGTATAAATTTATTGATTGAAAATTTATCAATGTAATAACTATATCCATCTGTATATTATTCCTATATTTCTATCTATGTATATAACTATTTTCTTCCCACAGCAATTTGTATCATAAATATGTATGATTTATATATAAATCCTTCTATGTGTTTGAACCATTTACTTGTCTGCATCGTCAAACAAACTATGTTTGTATAAATATAGATGCTTCTTTAGTGTAAGAATTGTTCTTTTTATGCTAAAGCGCATGACTAGTTTTTCACGCATGCGCATTGATAAAATGATTAAAATAAATAAGTAGATACAATACAACCAGTGGCGTCTCATATTATTTTTATCAAATATATAAAATATTAAATTTAAAATTAAATTGATTTCAAAATAATGTGTTTTCTTTTTATTTAAACTATTACAACAATATGAAAGCCAGGACTCAAAGAAAAAAGGATTTCATGCTCCCGAATAATCAAATTAAAATAAATTACTAAACAAAATAACAATAACCAACTGAGCTAGCCAAACTAAACAAAAATTCTAAATAATAAACATTTACATTTAAATTTCATAATCAAAAGTAAATAAGTAAGTATTTATCAAATAGATAATAATATATATATATATATATATATATATATATATATATATATATATATATATATATATATATATATATATATATATTGAACTAGTCTCCTAGTTTATTAAACTAATTCTTACGGAACACAACCATATTATAAAAGTCACAGAAAAATCGTATCTAAATCCAATAGATAGAATGAAATAAACAAAATATGGTCAGATATTGATAAAATTCGTTATTAAAGGAATGATGAATAAAAATTATAAACACAACATTGGTGATATAAGTTTAAAATTTTACCTTCATAATTAATTCCAGGATTACGTCAATGTCAATAAGTTCCAAATTACTCTGAACGCTGCCATATAAGTTTCAGTATAAATGAAAATTAGAATAATGTGAAACCTGAAATAACACAAATTAATATTTATATCAATAATTGATTATCAATATTTACAGGTGTTTACAGTAAAAGTTGAAAATTTAAAGAAAGGGTTAAAAGCTATTTGATAAATGATATATGGAACACAGCCTATTAATATGACAAAGAAATACGTTTCATAGACCGGAAGTAATAAAATCTGGTGATTTTCTTGCCAACTTAAATTTGTTGATTATTTATTTTATGAAGAACAATAACAATGAATTTGGAAATAATCAATAGTTTTTGTATAAAAAAATAGTTAAAAATTCAAGAATTTGAAAATAATCAATTACCTATATATCAATCAATAATTTAGGTTGTAGATTTTGTAAAACACTAATGTAAATAAGAATACGTTAAAAAGGTAATTATGATGAAAATAGCAGTGGGAATACCAGAAAAAGACATTTAATAGAATCCCAAAGACAATATTCAAAGACAGAAATAAGTGTGTTAATCTTTCAGGACAGATAAGTTAAATATTTTCATTTAGTAACTAAAAGACATGACAATCAACAATTTGTGTAACAAAAACAATGATAAGCAATCTATGAATTTTCCAAGGAAAAAGTTTGTTGATTTTGAAAAAAAAAGTAGTGTAGTTGGTGGTATGGAAGAGGAAGCGTCTGTATGAATCTCTTTTGATGAAAATTTGAGAAAATTACTGTTAAAAAGTAAAATATTAATAAAAAAAGGTTAAGAAATAATTATATAAGTGTTGGTTAAACAGTGATAAACGAGAAGTGATCAGAAAGGGGCATCTCTCCGATGAGAGATCTTCAAGAGTTTAGAGACGCTGGCTGCATTCAAGGTACCGAAGATTTGAACTAAGGTCTGTGCTTTTTAATTATAAAATTTGGAATTCCATATATATAAATAGTGAACTATGAAAGATAATTAGAACGTTCGAAGAATAAAATCATAAAAAGGCCAAGAACAATATAATATGATGAAAATCATATAATATCCATGGATATCCGTACATTTTGTTTTATCATAATTATTAGAGTACTTACTTGTTCGATTAAATTATTCCATTAAATGTTCACGTGCTTCATAAATGATCATTAAAATTTCCAATTCTTATTTCACTCTGATGCATGTTTAACGTTTCTATCTATTACTATCCACATCTCACATCTCTCACAATTTTGTAGATATATGTATGTAATTGTATTGTTATAATTCTGATATTATATATAAAAATTTTCAACAACTATTAGAACGCTAAAGGGGATAAACAGTTCACACATACAGCATTGATTGTGAATAACATGTTAGTGTAGTTTGGAACTCTAGAAGTGCATGCGTTGTACTGATGCGCCGACGCAATCTACCAAAATGTTCTGTATGAAGGATTGCATAGAATGCAGGAGTATGAGAGAATTTTGATGTCATGAGAATACAATTTTTTTTATCGTAACAATTTATTAAAACAATTTTTCTAGAAGTGTTGGTATTTTTATTTGTATTCATGTCCTTAATAATTTTCTTAGAACTTGAGTATTTCATTCTGTCTATTTGATATTCATCTGAATTTAAATTTTAATGGTATATATTAAAGTGCAGATTTAAAGTAAAAAATTGAAATTTAACTTACATATAGATTTATATACATCCAGAACTCAAAGGGAGGAGTTTTCATGCTTCCGACTGTATTTAAATAAGCTGAGATAATAATACAATCTATTCGAACCGAGCTAGCCGAAGGTAATTTAATTCAATTCAAGTCAAGTATAGATTAATTCAATTTAAAACAACATATATATATATATATATATATATATATAAAGTAATTATAAATTATTGGAATACATAATTATAATATATATATATATATATATATATATATATATATATACAGGGTGTCCCGGGACTAATGGGAAAAAAGTCAGGAGCGTATAATCTGAGTCAAAATAATGTTAGTACTTCATATAAACTTTTTTTACTCAGGTCCTCGTTTTCGAGTTATAGGCCTCCAAAGTTTTAATTTTGAATTTGGTTTTTATTTTTATTTTTTGTACTAGTTATTTGATCTTTATAAAATTCACGGCAAAGTTATAATGTACGTGTATGTTTATTTTGGTAAGGTAAACAGATTTACAGTAGTGTCTTGAAGCCAGGGACGGACTACTCGCAATAGTTAGTGATCCAAAAAATTTGCAGGGATGGCACACCCTGTATGAAATTATCGAGATTCACTTCCCCACACATTAAGCTAACGAAAAGGTACTCTTGTTAGAATTCGATAAAATAAGCCGTTCGGCTAATATTGACAGTTTTATTGCACTACGTACATTCACCATTTTTATAAGTACACAACGAGGTAAAATTAACTTATTAATACGATGTCCAAGATTTACCTTCAGTACTACAAAAAAATAATTTAACGATAGCAGAAGATAAAAATTATTAACGACTTATTAATTGGAAAGTTGGTAACAACTTTTTAAAAGTGTTTTTACCGTTTATCAAGTAACCATAGGATTAGTTGTCAAACATTGTGTAGAATAGTTCGTAGTCAGTACTTGTCAATAATTCATAAGTCCTTAATTTAACAGTTACAATGGCAGAATTCACTTTTATTGAGTACGCAGATATGAATTTAATGTATGGACTGGTTTCTCGAAACTGTTTAGAGGCCAGAAGGCTTTATGCAGAACATTTTGCAAACAGAGCATTTCCAGACAGACGAATGTTTGAGGGTATTGATCTCAGGTTACGAGAAACAGGTATGAATAAGTAAATGTAATTTTCCATGTATACAAAACAAAGTTATAAATTTTAGGACGTTTTTTGCCAAAAAAAGGTGGAGAAGGTCCAGTACGAAGCGTACGTACTGTGGCGTTTGAACAAGACTTGTTAAATGCAGTTGATAATGAACCATCAACGAGTTTACGAAAATTATCAAGAGAACATAACGTCTCGAAATCAGTTGTGCATGGCGTTCTAAAAGAACAGCTGTTATATCCTTTTCACATGAAAAAAGTACACAGTATGACAGTGGCTGATTATCCTTCACGACTTGAGTATAGCCAGTGGTTTCTGCGACAACAACAAGCAGACAATACATTTATTAGTAACGTTCTCTTCACGAACGAATCCGGTTTCACCAGAGATGTAGTCATAAATTCTCATAATATGCATTTATGGGATGATGCGAATCCACATGGCATTAGTCAAACTAGGAGCCAGCATAGATTCATGGTTAATGTTTGGGCAGGAATAGTTGGAAATCATTTGATAGGGCCATACTTTATTGACGATACTTTGACCGGTCAGAGATATTTGGAGTTTTTGCAAAATGAGTTATGGAACCTGTTTGATGATGTGCTACTACAAACTCGTAGGAATTTATGGTTCATGCATGATGGGGCCCCTCCTCATTTCAGTTTAGATGTACGATAGCATTTACACAGAAGGTTTCCTCATAGATGGATTGGTCGTGGAGGCCCTTTTCAATGACCACCGCGATCAGGAGATGTTAATCCTATGGATTTCTTCCTCTAGGGTTATCTCAAAAGTAAGGTATACGCAACACCTGTGCAAACAAGGCAAGATTTAATAGACAGAAATCTGTTACACTGCAATGTTATTAGAAGTGCAAAGAAACAACCGTCGTAGACTTAGAATGTGCGTGGAAGTGGGAGGAGCTCATATTGAACATTTATTAGAAGAACGTTAGTTTTTGTTGTTTAGGAATTAGTTTCAGTCGATTGTTTTATAACTTGTGTTTTATGAGGTTTTCTTAATGGTTTAATAATGTTGTGTTCGTAATTTTGATTAAAAGCAACTAATTACGTTGTCTGCGTACCTTTTCAATTCCCATTAAATAAGTTCTTAATGTTTTTATCATCTGCTATCATCAAATTATTTTTTTGTAGTACATCGTATTAATAAGTTAGTTAGGTAAATTTGTACGTAGTGCATTAATAAAACTGTAAATATTAGCCAAACGGCTCATTTTATCGAATTCCAGCAAGATTACCTTTTCGTTAGCTTAATGTGTGGGGAAGTCAATTTCGATAATTTCATACAGGGTGTGCCATCCCTGCAATTTTTTTGGATCACTAACCATTGCGAGTAGTCCGTCCCTGGCTTCAAGGCACTACTGTAAATCTGTTTACCTTCCCAAAATAAACATACACGTACATTATAGCTTGGCCGTAAATTTTACAAAGATCAAATAACTAGTAAAAAAAATAAAAACCAAATTCAAAATTAAAACTTTGGAGGCCTATAACTCGAAAACGAGGGCCTACATAGAAAAAGTTTATATGAAGTACTAACATTATTTTGGCTCAAATTATACGCTCCTGACTTTTTTCCCATTAGTCCCGGGACACCCTGTATATATATATAAAACTGGTGAATATTGGGGAAAGCAGCAAAAAGAAACGGAAAACGTGTACTCTTAACGGAAAATTTTCAAGCTTTCGAGGATGATTGTCCTCATCATCAGGAATACTGAAATGAAAAAAACAGCATTAAGATACTGTAGTTGAAAAGTAAGATACAATATAGAAGAAATCGCAACAGGTGCGAACTTACCTCCGAATTGAGGTTAGAATCCATTATGTTGTATAAAAATAAACTACGGATATTAAAAATATGAAACAGTTCACTAACAAAGGTTTAAAATAGCACAATCACAATGAGATGACTAAATTAAACCTTTGTTACATTTATAATTAATACAATATAGTACGAATAATGTAAATAAAAAGAATTTGTATTTTAAAATTTTCTATCAGAAGATTACTTTTAATAAATAAAAAAATATGATTGGTTCAACAAGCTTTTTCCTTAGTAACGAGTAACTGGAAAAGAGTTTATTGGAAACAATGAATAGGGATATTAAAAATTTTATCTTGAAGAAAGAACGTTAAAGGTTTTGCTCCGCAAATATATTTAAGATTGCTAAAAGTTGTGAAATATTAATAATGTAAATATTGTACGTTAAGAGGTGTTGGTGAGAAAAAGTATTAGACATTGAAAAATAAAACAAACTTAAAAGTGAAAATACCGGGAAGAAAGAAAATTAAGTAGTGGACCTATTAGAAAGGGCTGGAAATTTATTCTAAATTTTAAATGTGACGTTCCCACTATGTGGATAAAAGTTTTTGTTTGGAATATCTTGTTTTTGAAAAATGCTTGAAAATCAGCCGAAACGTTAAATAAAGTGTTATTAGATGAATTATATTATGTAGTCTGATGAAAGTTTATAGTAAGGACCGAATCCCAAGAAATTACCAAATAGAAATATATATAAATTGGTCCAAGAAAAATCCAAATATCTTAAATATATATATATATATATATATATATATATATATATATATTCTTTCATTGGGTCATAAATTTTGTATACCTCCTGATATTACTTAAATAGAAATTAAAAACATTTTAGCAGACGTTGAGAATCTTTTAAATGGAATGAATGACAATTTATGAAAAGACATAGTCAGGGCAAAAATGACTGATAACATAACTAATTTCTTACATCAGAACAAAAAGAACACGTCATATTTAAATTCATTGTACGAGAAATGTCGAAGATTTCTGAAAAACCATCCAGAATTGATTGTCACTAAAGCTGATAAAGGCAATGTTACAGTAATTTTATACACAGATCAGTATGTTGAACTTGCTAATACAATGTTAAACAATGATACTCACTATCAAGAAATTAATAACAATCCTAATTTAACGATATTACAAAAAGCGCAAACATTGGTTAGGAAATTTTCGGAATTTTTCGATGACGAAGATAGACAGCGATTAAAAATGAGCTCTTCTGTTATTCCAAAGTTTCATGGACTACCAAAGATCCACAAAGAAACATCAAGTTTACGCCCAATTATCTCATCTATAGAATCACCTAATAAGAAAATTGCACAATTCATAACTGATAAACTTACAATATCTTATGATAGTAATAACAGGTTTTTCGTCAGAGACTCTTTTGAATTTGCAAAGTTCATTCAAAATTATCATCAGTAACCTACCAATTATGTAATCATTAGTTTAGATGTTGTGTCGCTTTTCACTAATATACCGATCAATTTAGTAAAAAATAGTATTACCAAACATTGGAATTCCATTCAGGATTTTTATAGATTAAATATTGACGAATTTTTGGAATTAGTAGACTTTGTTTAGAGCACTTCTGTTTTTGCTTTTAATTATGGATATTATAAACAAGTTTTTGGTACACCAATGAATAGTTCTGTATCATCCATTTTCGTGCAATATGTCATGAACGATTTGATCGCTGAGTGTGTTGGGAATTTACCTTTTGATATTGCTTTTCTAAAAAAATATGTAGATGATATCATCACAGCTGTTCCTGAAGATGGTGACGAAACCATTCTTAACATTTTCAATGGTTACAATCAATACATAAAATTCACAGTTGAAAATGAATTTAACAGATGTGTACCATTTTTTGACACAAAGTTAATAAGGACCAATGAAAGCAGGTTGATACTTGACTGGTATGTAAAATCTACCAGTTCGGGTAGATACCTCAACTTTATGTCCAACCACCCCTACAAAATGAAGGTTAACTTAGTGTTGGGGATGAAGAACAGAATTAAAAAAATATCGCATCCAACATTACTTAATAAAAACCTTAAAATATTGATTGATACGCTTCAAAAAAATAGTTATCCTATCAAACTTCTCAAAAGGTTTATTTACAACACTCCTGGCGAGCATACGGTCGGTCATATTAATAGTAATGAAAATGAACAGGATGCTAGTTTCAATAATACACAAACAGGTCACTTTTGGATCATTTCCTCATATTAAAGATCTGTCAGAAAAAATCATCAAAGAATTCAAGGGGACCAATGTAAAAATTGCTCAAAGAACAGCCAAACCTCTGCAGTCTCTTTTTACTAAGTTAAAACAACTGGAGGATTCCCTGATAAAAACTAACGTAATATATAGTATCCCTTGTGAAAATTTTAACAAAAAGTATGTAGGAATGACATCTCAGAACTTGAAATCACGTTGTGCTCAACATAAAAACGATGCAAGGTTAAAAAATCGGAAATGTGCATTATCAGAACATGTTATAGATGAGTTCCACCATATAGATTTTGATGAAGTAAAGATTCTTGATGTAGAAAGAAACAATAACAAAAGAAAGTTTTTAGAAATGTATCATATTAATAACATTGAGGAACCAATGAATAGAAGGTCTCACATTGAGTCACTTAGTAAGATTTATACATATTTGTTACACTTTAATAATGTCCATTCCGGTAGCGAGGAGATTGATTCCCAAATTAGTGTTTTGAGTTAATGGTTGACTGAGGTGACAGGTCAGTCGAGTGTTGACAATACATCCATCAGCACCAGATAACATGATGGAATGTTTAGGCATCCAGGCTTTTATTGACGGCTTATGTGACCACGATATGGAGAAGACTCTTCGATTAGCCCATCCCAGAACATTAGTCGACGCATTGACTGCTGCTCTTGAATATGAAGCAGCCACGATAGCTTCAGGATACAACAAAGGTAGGACCATACAGGAAGAAGGTGACGATGACAGACTTGCCCTGCTATTTCCATAAGATCGGACGATGTAGAAAAGGGGCCAGTTGCCGATTCAATCATCCAGTCTCGGCTACACAAAAGTTCCAGGATAAACTTCCATTTAAGGAGGGGGTAATGTTACGAAACAGCACACTGGTATAGTCCCTAAATCCGACTCTGTCTAAGCCAGGTATAAAATTTAAAATTATGGCGGATACGCAGGTTTTTTTTATAACTGTTTACGACTATCTTATCTAAACAATGTTTTTGTGACCAGACTTATCTATAAAATGAAGGAAACCAATTGTTTTTGTGTGTGTAAGCCGCAGTCCGGAATTTTCTAGTAAAAAAGGCTTTAATATATAAGGGACCGATCAGGAAGAGTGAGTGAGTTGATAATTTGACATCGTGAGATAAACAAGTGAATTAAGTGTTAATATAATTTAGTTTAAGTGAATATACTGAGTATGTATAAATTAAGTGTTAGTGATTAGTTTAGTGTTTAAATAAATTAAGTAAGTGAACCTACCGTGTGTTTAAAATTTATCCCACCCGTTCATTGTTTAAATAAATAACAAAAACATTACAATATGCTCTGGACATATCTGATCTGCCGCTAACATCTAATATAATAGATGGAACATTTGGCGACGTTTCTGAAATTCGTCACCTAGATGCAAAGTAGCTTCTACCTACACACAAGAATATCAGGACCTACTCCTAGTATCCTGAACTAGGATAATTAAAGTAAACGAGAACACATGCATCCACAAAAGCTTCAATCTCGGCAAGGAAACTCGTCCGCCTGTCAACATAAATAATATCGATATACCAGAAACAAATGTGGTGAAATACATACAAATAACTACAATTAGACAGTAAATTAAACTGGAAACCACATGTCATTAAAATAAGGAAATCGACTTAAAAACAAAAGAATTATATTGAATGATAGGAAAAACTCTAAATTATCCATAGAAATTAACCTACTTGTATACAAAACAGTCATTATACCCATATAGACGAATGGAATAGAGCAGTAGGTATATACGAGTTAAGCCAATAAAGCAATTATACAAAGGTGCTTGTCGAAAATATACAAATAGTAAATGCCCCGTGGTATATCTCCAATAACACACTATAGAACGATATACGTATTAAAACCATGGAAGAACCGATATATGAAAATGAAACCAGTCCCCACGAAAGATTAAAAAACCACATCCAAATCCTATAATAGACCCCCTGCTGGTTTCCCCTGAAAACCGAAGGCTCAAGAAACTGTGGCCAATAGACTCAGTATAAGTTGAAGAGGTAATGGCAACATTAATGAACATAGAACTCAACATGCCATTGTAATTGCTAACCTATCTAGCCAACTTGTGAACACATTAACTTGGAAAATTAAAATGTGAATTATGATTGCTAATAAAGGATATGTATATAAAAAAATAATTTTTCTGATACTACATGCGCAATAAATATATTAAAATTGTTAGTTGATTCATGGGAATGATAAGCAACTTCAAATTGTATTTCAAAAACTCTATATCAATAATAAATTCTAGAACTAAACGTTCCTAGTATACATTCTGTCAGAAATTCGTTATGACATCCTCGTAACATCCAATCTAAAAGTAATCTTCTCTAAATAGCATACACCGAGGCTGGAATCACGTTTCTCTTCTAATAAAAGGTAAAAATAAAAAAGGACTGAAGGACTAACAGTAGGCGGGATTAAAGATGAATTCCAGTTGGAGTTAAAGAATTGCTACCGCCTTTTTCTATTTGAAAAACCACCATCCTGACAAATATTTGTCGGACTTGTTGACGCTATATTTTGTGAGAATTACATCGCAGCTTTCATAGAATAAATAAACTTTTAGAACTGTCTGGGTATGGTGTACACACTGGATATAAATTAAGTGAATGAAACGACGAGTACTCAGTGTGTATTTATTATTAAAATACAGCTAAGCGCTTTCGGCCATTAGGCCATTCTCAAAGCTGTCCTATAAAATTATAATATTTGTAAAATTTGAAAGAACAATTTAAAAAAGTTGAACTTACGTCATAATAAATCCTACAACAGGTGTCAAAAAACATCAAATGCATACAGAATGAAGAAATGTATGATGTTACATCATTATTGGAATAAAATGATTAATAAGATTAAAAATGCCGTTTCAAGAGGGTGTACAATTATATTTCACATAATGAAACGTGTGATTTATCACAACTTTAACTTCATTTTTAAATTAAAAATAAAATTTGATATAAATTTTCCTTCAATTTTCAATTCACGATATGAATATTTTCATACATACATTTGATTCAATGTTCATCACACAAACACGTGGTATTATCAAACATTAGCTGTTTTACTGCACGCTGGCTTATTAGCCACCGTCTATTAACGTCAAACTTGTCATCAGATATCATTTAGTTTACACTTTTAAATAGGACGACCAATATGATTTTTTTGGCTCTATTTAAGATCTTTCCAACGGCAAAGATAGAATAATCAGAGCTTCTGGTGTACATTACAGGTGTAACGGCCATCTGAGTGGAATAGGTCGTTAATATTGTTACGAAATAGCACACTAGTGTAGACTCTGAATCCGACTCTGTCTACGCCATATATGTAAGTTAAAATTATGGCGGATCCGCAGGGATTTATTAGAATTGTTTACGATTGTGACTATCTTATCTAGACATTGTTTTTGTGATCAGTCTTGTCTAGAAAATGCCAGAAAGCCAATTGTTTTTGTGTGTGCCGCAATCTAGAATTATCTAGTAAAAAAGGCACTAATATATATAAAGGAACGATCAGGGAGAGTGAGTTAGTTTATAAAGTGATCTCGACGAATAAACAAGAATACACCGAAATAGTGAACAGTAAAGTGTAGATATAAATTAATAATTAAGTTTGTGTGTATATAAATTAAATTTAAGTGAATAGTTGAGTGTATATAAACTAGGTGATAGTGTGTAGTTTAGTGTTTAAATAAATTCGTAAGTAGGCATACCGTGTGATGAAAATTTATCCCACCCGTTTACTGTTTGAATAAATAAGAAAAACATTACATTGGTGTCAGGCGTGAGGTAATATAAATAAATTGCGACGTAAAAATGGCCAAGAGGCTATGTGACTTGAAAGTAACTGAGTAAAGAGCAAAATTGGAAGATCGAGAGTTATAAATGTCCGGTAAGAAAAGTGAATTAGTAGAAAGACTTAAAGTGGCGCTGGAAAATGACTGCTTTGATCCAGAATCATTTTTATTCAATGATGAGGCTTCCACCTTAATCTCGTCAATTTCTGTCATGGAAGAGAAGACTTCTGCTAATATGGACGAGAAGATTTTAACAATGAATGAACGATATTTCTGCTAATAGTCCAAGAGCCCTGCTATATAAAAACGGCTCGAAACGGTTCCCAAGATCAGAGCCTGAAAGTTGCAAGTAAAACCCTAGTACATCATTAAATAGTTACTCAGCCGGTGCGAAACGTTTGCGCATGAAAATGCCAGCCGGTTTTTCACGTTGAAAACCTTGCGAGAAAAATCGAAACGGTTTCCACGTAAAAATTGTTTAGAAATGTTCTTAAGATCTTAACTAACAGCGGTAAAGCAGTGGCAGAGGTTTCATAGTACAAAAAACTCTTGGCAGAGGCGATTGAGAAGTGTCGGAAAACCCCTCCCCAAAAAATCGATACGGTTCCCGCGCCCAATTTTTTTCCCAACATTCTTCAGCCCTCAACTAAGAGCTGTTCGTAAAGGCAGAAGTTTTGGACGACAATAAACCCTCGGCAGAGATTATTTAGTCGAAAAATGTCAACAAATTTGTTAATACACGATTGTTCGATAAGTTTGCAAGTTGAGACTAATTTTATCTATGCCATTACAATTATTTTCAAATTCTACCCCAATTCAAAAAAAATTAACGATACGGGCAAAACTCGCTGAGAAACTCGAATTTTCTAACGCGCGTTCAATTTGAATAATATATGGTATTACTTTCTATTTATACATCTATACAACAAATGATGTTAGCTTCATATAGTGAAAAATCATCCACGCATGAACTAAATATAATAAGCGATCGGCAGCGTACGCTGCGGGGGACCTGTGTTGCGTCACTCTCTCTCTCTCTCTCTCTATCTCTCTCTCTCTGTGTGCATTCTGGCTCACGAAAAGCGAGAGAGTGGCTTCAAATTGAACGCGCGATAAAAAATTCGAGTTTCTCAGCGAGTTTTAACCGTATCGTGATAATTTTTTTTTAGATTGGAGTAGAATATGAAAATAATTGTAATGACATAGATAAAATTAACCTCAACTTACAAACTTACGAACAATCGTGTATTAACAAAACATGTTCCGTTTAAATAATCTCTTGAGTGAATGCAAACGACGAGTACTCAGTGTGTATGTGTTTATTAATCTCCAGCTAAGCGCTTTCGGCTATTAAGCCATTATCAAAGCTGTCCTATAAAATTACAAAGTTTGTGAAATTTTGAAAAAAAAACAATTTAAAAAGTTGAACTTACGTCATTAAAAAAGAGATCCAAACAGGTGTCAAAACCATCCAGTTGATAAAAAGGAAACAATGCAGAAGTTAAAACATTCATTAAATTAAAAACATTAGAATTACCCTGTTGAAAGGGTGTACAATTATAATTTACATGATGGACATTCCCATTCAGAAATGTAAACTGAATGAAAACCGGTGACAAGTTTGACGTTAAAAATACGGTGGCTAATAAGCCAGCGTGCCGTAAAAACAAGTGTATGACAATACAACATATTTGTGTGATGAGACAGTTCTAAATAATCTCTGCCGAGGGTCTATTGTCATCCAAAACTTGTGCCATTACGCACAGCTTCTTATTTAAGGACTGAATATTAGGAAAAAAGTTGGGCTCGGGAACCGTATCGATTTTTCGGGTGGGTTTTCCGACACTTTTCAATCGCCTCTGCCAAGGGGTTTTTGTACGATGAAACATCTGCCACTGCTTTACCGCTGTTAGTTTGGACCTTAAGAACAATTCTAATCAACTTTTACGTGGGAACCGTTTCGATTTTTCTCGCAAGTTTTTCAACGTGGAGAACCGGCTGGCATTTTCATGCGCAAACGTTTCGCACCGTCAGAGTAGCCATTTAATCATGTACCAGGGTTTTACTTGCAACTTTCAGGCTCTGATCTTCGGAACCGTTTCGAGCCGTTTTTATGTAGCTAGCTCTCCGTCTATAACATGGAGAAGCTTCCTGCCGATATCTTATTAATGAAAACTGACATAGCCGCTGACGTGGAAAATGAAATTACGTCTCTTAAATCGGATATTGAGGATAAAATCACAACGATGGACAAGGAAATGGAGAATAAAATGACAACGATGGACGGAAAAATCAAGGAGTTAGAGAGTAAGATAACAGATTTAAGAACACAAGACATGCCAGCAGAACAAAAGAAGATAGAGATATGCAAGCCAGCAACACAACTCAAGACAGAAGATATCACCAATTTTGCCCGAGTCAAGGCTCAAACGTTCGACGGAAAGATATCGTGGACCAATTATGTGAAACAATTTGAAACAGCCGCTAGAGTGAATAATTGGTGCGATAGGGAGAAGGCAGTAAACTTAACCATCGCGCTTCGCGGAGATGCCTTAGATGTACTTCAGACGATACCACTTAAAGAAACGGATGACTTCGAGCAGCTGAAGAAGAGGTTGGACATGCGAGGTCGTCACGAACATCTAGAACATTTGTACCAATCCCAGCTGAAGAACATCAGCAGCAGAGAACATGATGAAATGTCTGGGTATCCAGGCCTTTATTGATAGCGTATGTGACTCCGGTATGCAGAGGACGCTTCGTTTAGCCCATCCCAGAACATTAGTTGACGCATTGACAGCTGCTCTTGAATATAACAGAGTTAGGACCATCCGAGAAGAAGGCGACGAGGACAAGTTCGACCAGATCGTCAGCTTGATCGAAAGTATGATGGACAAGAAGCCGAGATGCTGAAATTGTGGCGAGCTAGGGCATTACGCAGTTCATGTAAGCGCCTCAGAACTCCTGCAAACCAAGAACCCAGTCACAGGAAAACTAGAACGGGTCGGCTACGAGGGGGCAGCACCGACCCATGATCGTTCCAAAGACCCTCTTATACTGATAGCTTCTCTCAGATGTCGCAACGACAGTGTATATGTGGATGGCGAAGGGAATGGCAAGAAATATGCTCTGCTGGTTGACACTGGAGCAACTAGAACCATTATACGACCAGACATAATAAACTCCAAGAAAAAACTTCTACCAATGAGACTGCGACTGCGGACCGTCACAGGTGAAAGTGCCAACGTTCACGGGGAAACACAAATCCAATTGGGAATTGGCGCAGGAAAGTTCACGCATACGGTAATCGTAGCTGACATTGAATAAGACGTGATCCTGGGAATTGACGTAATGAATGTACATGGTTTCCAATTAGACTTTAGGAACAGAACCATTAAAGTGGGTTCTAAGGAGGTATTCCTTCATCCATATGAAGGCAGCGCGGTGTTGGCAGCTGTACAGGAGGATACCGTTCTACCTGCACGAAGCGAAACCATGATAGTAGCACGGCTACAGGGAATCATGGAGGAAGCTACACCGGTTATGATGGAGCCAAGGAACCACGACGAAGAAGCTGGCAAAGGAATACTAATTGGAAATGTATTGGTTACGTCAGCGAAGAATATCCCAGTACGTGTGAAAAACGTGAATAATTACCCAGTTACCATCAAGAAGGAAACCAGGATTGGATCCTGCGTACCAGTGACGTGTAGAGTTCGTCAAACAACGACCACTGACAATTCTAATGCCAGATTCGAACAGATGTTATCAGTAGCTGGTCAATCCTTAACTCGAGCTGAAAAAGGAGAATGAGAGAATTTCTCTTGCAGTATCGAGACCTATTCGTACCAAAATGAGGAAAGAACGGTAGAACATCAGCCGTCAAACACAAAATTGATACTGGTAATACCAAGCCAATTAGGCAATCAACTCGAAAATTACCAAGAGAGAAAGTTGAATATTTAATTCCAGAGATGGCAGAAGAAAAAGTAATAGAACCCTCTACTAGTCCATGGATGTCCAGTAGTGCTCGTCAAAAGAAAGGATGGAACTACGAGAATGTGCGTGGATTATCGCCAGCTTAACAACGTGACGAAGGAAGACAGCTATCCTTTACCTTGAATTGACGATACGCCAGACACGTTGTCCCTCAGTGAACTGTTTTCCACCTTAGACCTGAAGTCTGGTCATTGGCAAGTGGAAATGGACCCAGAAGGCAAATGGAAGACTGTTTTTACCACCGGATCCGGATTATGGCAATTCAACGTCATGTCTTTCGGGCTCTGTAATGCGCCTGCGACATTTGAAAGACGCATGGAAAATGTCTTGTGAGGGTTGTCTTGGAAGACATGCCTGGTCTATTTGAACGACATCGTAGTACTGGGGAAGACATTTGACGAACACCTGAAGAATTTGGAAGGCGTATTCAAATGACTCCAAGCTGCCCAGCTCATGTTAAATCCGAAGGAATGTCAGCCGTTCCAAAGCCGAGTCAACTATCTAGGTCATATAGTGAGCAACGAAGGAGTGGCGGTGGATCCAGAGAAAATTGCCCCCATTCAGTAATGGCCGCAACCAACCGACAATCATCAAATAAGGAGATTCCTTGGACTTTGTACGTATTAAACAAACGGCTTTTGAAACCTTGAAGAGGCATTTAACCTCTGCGCCGATATTAGGATATCCATTACCAGAGGAAGACTTTATTCTTGACACTGACGCAAGCAACGTAGGAATTGGTGGAGTGCTCTCACAGATCCAAGGAGGGCAAGAAAGAGTGCTGGGATATTTCAGTAAAGTCCTCTCCAAATCCGAACGAAACGACTGCGTCACAAGGAGAGAACTTTTGACGGTAGTGAAGTCCGTGGAACACTTTTACCAGTATCTCTATGGTAGGAAGTTTTTAATCCGGATTGATCATGCAGCACCCAAGTGGTTGATGCAGTTCAAGAATCCCGAGGGCCAGATCGCTAGATGGATTGAACGACTTCAAGAGTACGATTTCAACATCGAACATCGAGCCGGTGTGAGTCACCGAAATGCCGACTCCCTATTCTGACGGCCGTGTTCAACAGACTGCTCCCACTGCAACTTGGCGGAATCTAGGGAAGCTGCAGTTTCAAGAACTACTGTAGACAACGAAGAATGGTCACCCACCAGGATCAAAGAAGATCAGGAGAATGATCGTCACCTAAAGAAGATTCGGCAATGGAAGGAAGAAAATTGGCGACCTACATGGCAAGAAGTGTCAAGATTTTCACCGACACACAAGGCGTATTGGGCTCAGTGAGGCTACCTTGTCCTGGAAGAAGGGCTGTTGAAAAGTGTCCTTGAAAACGATGATTCCGAGATGAGAAGACATCTAGTTATCCTGAGAACAAGAGTAGCTGAAGTACTAAAGAAGTTACACGACAGTCCATTGGGAGGTCATCTGGGAGTGAAGAAAACCCTCCAGCGAATCCATAAGAGGTTTTATTGGATGAACAGCTCCGATTATGTGAACGACTGATGTAAGAAATGTACAACTTGTTTTACGAGTAATGGACCACATCACAAGAGAAAGGCACCCATGAAACAGTACAATGTTGGAAGCCCATTCCAAAGAATTGCTTTAGATATCGCTGGACCATTTCCGACGGCAGAAAATGGTGGTAAATACATATTCGTTGTAATGGAATATTTCACAAAGTGGGTGGAAATTTACGCTATCCCGAACCAAGAGGCCACAACTGTCGCGGATGTATTGGTAAAGGAATTCATCAGCCGATATGGAGTGCCCTTGGAAATCCACAGTGACCAGGAAAGAAATTTGGAAAGCCATCTATTCCAGGAGATTTGCGACAAGCTTGTAATGAAGAAGACCAGGACAACAGCATTATATCCGCAGTCAGATAGAATGTTCGAGAGAATGAACAGGACTATTGGAAACTACCTGTCCAAAGTAGTTTCCAGCCATCAGAAAAATTGGAACCAATATCTTTCCCTATTTTCATTGGCTCATCGATCTGCCGTCAATGAGTCCACGAGTGAAACACCTGCGAAAATCCTGTTTGGACGTGAAATGAGGCTTCCTTGTGACCTGGAATTCGGCTGTAGTCCTGGAAAAGATCTAGCAGGAGAAGACTACGTGATACAATTGAGAAGAAGACTGGACGATATTCATGAATTAGTTCGAACAAATCTTCAAGTTGCCAGCGACAGAATGAAAAGTTGGTACGACACTTAGACCACAGTAGGTGGTTTCAAAGAAGGGGACAAAATATGCTTACACAACCCCACGAGGAGAAAAGGATTCTCTCCAAAATTACAAAAATCCTGGGTAGGTCCATACTCAATCCGGAAAAGGATCAATGATGTTATATATCGCATAAGCAAGATCCCCAACGGAAAACCAAATGTAGTTCACCAACATCGACTAGCGCCATTCGAAGGAGACCATGACCTAGAGAAAGGAGTAAACCATATTCGAGAAGTGTCTGACCCCCCCTTCGATGAATTTATGGGCACGTATGGAAGTACCGGGAAAGCTAGATATGGAGTCACGTCTGAACAACGACAAGATTTGTTCACTGTCCCGGAAGATTATTCACTGGCATACAACATCCCCGCCCGTATCAAGAGCGCACGAGGGTTGGCGTCTTTCTAAAGAAGTTCGGGCAATTAGAAAATCTTGAAGACCAGATTCCAGCCCCTGGCAAGAAACTGAAACTGGAACATATATCTCGGTACGTCTTCTACTTGGTAACTTAAAATGAATTTCAAGATCGATCTACCTACCGCGATGTGTGGGAAGCACTTCGAAACCTCCGAGACCATGTGTTAGAATCCAGCGTGAAGAAACTGGCTATGCCTAAGATAGCAAGTAACCAGTAGGATTGGCGAATCATCAGGAACATGGTAGAGATTATCTTTCAAGATACCGGTGTCCAGATATTAATTTGCAGCTACAACCCCCGTTATCAGTATCCGATGAAGACGATGCCCTGCTATTTCCATAAGATCGGAAAGTGTAGAAATGGGGCCAGTTGCCGATTCAAACATCCAGTCTCGGCTACACAAAAGTTCCAGGAGGAACTGCCATTTAAGGAGGGGGTAATGTTACGAAACAGCACACTGGTATAGTCCCTGAATCGGACTCTGTCTAAGCCAGGTATGAAAGTTAAAATTATGGCGGACGCACAGGGTATTCTTAGAACTGTTTACGATTGTGACTATATTATCATTGTTTTTTTGACCTGTCTTATCTAGAGCATGCCAGGAAGCCAATTGTTTTCGAGTGAGCCGCAATCTAGAATTATCTAGTGAAAAAGTCACTCATATATAAGGGACTGACTAGAAAGAGTTTTTAGTTGATAAAGTGATCTCGAGAAATAAACCAGAATACACCGCAATAGTGAACAGTAAAGTGTTGATATAAATTAATAATTAAGTTGGTGTGCATATAAATTAAATTTGAATGATTATTTGAGTATATATAAATTAAGTGTTAGTGATTAGTTTAGTGTTTAAATAAATTGGTAAGTAGCCATACCGTGTGTTTAAAATTTATCCCACCCGTTTACTGTTTAAATAAATAAGAAAAACATTACAATAGGTTATTCAGGATGTGGTTGTTTAATAGTAAGGAATTACTTAATAGATGGAGAACAGACAGTCTTTCTTGACGGGTCAATTTCGCAGTTGCTTCCGCTTCTGTCAGGAGTACCACAGAGATCAATATTGGGTCTCACTCTTTTCACAATTTACACATCTCGATAATCGACCTATGTTCATAATTGCAATAAACATTTATATGTGGAAGATAGGCAACTCTATTATAGTATTTTGACTGATACAGTGGCAAATGATTGTCTAGACGCCTCTGTGCCAGCGGGGAAAGACCATTCACTCGATATTAACTCTAATAAGTCAAAAATATTTTCATTTGGGTCTAACTCTAATCGTTAGAAAATTCGCGATAATATTCATATTAAAATAAATAATGAGAGTTTAATAATGTTCGAAGAAGCTGAAAACTTAGGAGAAATAATTGACGACGATCTAAAATTTGAAAAGCACATGAGTAGTATACTCCAGAAAGGATATATACCATTAGAAGCAATTTATGGTGTCCGACATTTTTTGCCATTTCAAGTAAATAAGACATTGTGTGACTCATTAATTCTATCATTATTTATTTATGCTGACATTTTATATGGTCCATGCTTGAGTGTGCAATATAAATTTCAAAAAATGCAAAACTGCTGTACCCGATTAATAATTGGCATACGTAAACGACGTAGTACTTCTATCAAGCTAGAAGTAATACAGTGGTTGAATATGGATAATAAATCAATGTTACATTCTGCGTATCTTTATAATAAACTGATTGTTACAAGTGTGTGTGTGATTTGGTTTTGCGACAAAGAAAGCATCATATTTACATAGAAAAAATCTCCTTCAGAACAGACGCTCATAACATAAATATTCGAAAAAAAGGTGAATTACTATACCTCCCTTTAAATTGGAAATTTCTCGACCGTCGTTTAGATATCAAATCGGCATTGTTTATAACGGACTTCCAACGGAAATCAAATATCTGTATGATGAAAAATTCAAAGATTCTATTCGGTTGATTATCAGAATTAGTTTTGGGAGGAACTAACGGCATTACTCTTGAAAGTACAAATGTAATATATTACAACTGCTGCGGTACAGTGTGTACGAGTATACAAGGTTAAGTGGAAGAGTAAGTTTTACAGCATTTCATATGTAGTAAAGTTGAACTTCGCATTGCATTTCATATTTTATAATTTGTAATTGTTTTATGTGTATTAATTAAGACGATTATTATTATCCTGCTAGCAGGTTATTTCATTTTTCCGTTGTAGAAAAGGTATGTTGTCAGGTGGAAAACTGCTTCCATCATTTGGCCAGCCTTTCCATGTCCACTATAAAATCCTTAATAAAACTGGATCTTTTTTAGTTTCTAGGGCAATGTCTTTTGCACAGAAATTATTTTCTGGAATATTTTTCAGCATCAGAACTTCGTCAGTCGTTGGAACTTCGCCGTATAATTGTTTAAAGGTATTCTGCTTAGAGCTTCTGAATTTTGAATCTTGGAACCTGGAACATAAACTAAATCTTAGATATATGGGGATACCATTGAAGTCCATCTCAATATTCTAGGTGAAATAATTTCTGGAAAACTTTTCTTTGGGTTGAAAATTCCTAGTAACGGCTTATAATCGGTCTTTATACTATTATTATATGCCAAAAGAGCATAATTTACTTTTATTTCAATACGTTCTTTCTTAATTTCGGTCTGATTATTTAAAAGTCTAATATGTTCAATAATTGTTGAATGAAATCGTTCGGCAACGCCGTTTGCTTCAGGATGTTGTGAACTGATAAAATGAATTTGAATTTTATGAGTTTCTAATAAATCTTTTACTAAACTATTTTTTAATTCTGTTCCGTTATCGGATATTATTTGTTCCGGTATACAATGATGGCTGAGTTCAATTTATACAAATGCCCGTATTTTGAAAATGAGTCTATAATAGTTAGAAATTTCGTATTTTCTAAAGTAATAGTGTCTAAATGTATTATTTGAAATGGTTTAATAGCTGTTGGGGTAATATTGAAATATGGTTTCACGGGTTGCCGATCATATTTTGTTATTTGACATATTTCGCATTCGTTAATGTAAGTTTGAATAGAAGATCTTTGATTAGGCCAATAGTATCGAGTATATAAATATATATATATATATATATATTTATATATATATATTATATTGGTATATAATTTTTAATATATAATATATTATTTAATTAGCTTCACGTTGGAGTGAGCCACATTGACATATAATTTTAATTGCCCCACGTTGGGCGCCAAGTTACTATATAATTCAATTTGTTGATAATTGTTTAATTGTAATTTAGTTATTTATTTTAAATTATGGGTGCCAGAATTGGTCCGCTTATCACGAATCCCAATTCAAAAAAAGATTTAGTCTTGATGAAAATGTAAATTCATTTTATATTATTATTTGTTTACCTCAGGGATGAATTCGGCACTTAACGCTCGCCAGTAACAGTAAACTATAGGTTGATATATCAGAAAAACACAAGAGAACATAGATAAACAATTTTATATATTGGTGAAATGAAGAAAAAATGATTATTTATATTTATAATGATAAATAATACGTGTGTTGGAATTTAAATACAAATATTTACGAAAACCTTCTCATAAGTTCATTCATACTACTGTTATTTACAAGTTTTATCTAAATAAAACTCATCGAGTAAATTACGCTCTATATTTATCTATTATTTGCGTAAAATGATCATTTCGTCGCTTGTCAATCCCAACTGTGATAATTCTAAATATAGCCGTCGCGTTGTGTGTGAGTTCTATGAAATTTTATTTGGTTTATGAAGATAAAAAGGTGTGGCGTATTGTGAATTTTATTATGGTTAATAAATATGAATTTGGTGAGTAATAATATGATCAATTAATTAGTATGTTATGTCCGTGATATTAGTGGAGATTGAACTTCTAAATCTAATAATTATATAAGAAATTAATATCAATGATAATATCTAACCTAACATCTGAAAATATACTCGTTATTGTTTTTTATAGGTGAGATTAATGTACACAAGAAATATAGAGTTTATCATGGTTTCTTCTCGACTCTACAGATGATGCATGTGGAAAGTTCGTGGCTACGATTAAACAAAAGCCTGGACTCAGGATGAAAAATGACGAATTGTGAGTTATTTCTCCAATAAAGTACCACAATTAATGGTAATGTGAATCGACGATCATTAAAATTATACTAAGAAGGTAAATGTATACAGTCTTACCAAGTTCTGGTCGATAGCACTAAGTTTGTTCACTATTTGTTTAAAATACGAGTTATGTTTTAGTTAATTTCATTTCTATAGTCTGTCGAGCACTTTGGTCGACTCATTATACAGTTTTGTTCAAATTATCTTTACTTTTTTATTAATTTGGAGAAAGAAAATTAAACATGTCTTTCGTCTTGTGAGACCACGGCGCTTCTCTCCCAAGCTTGAAATCAACAACTTGCAATTGTTTTTCAATTTTTTTTTCATTGTTTATTGTTGCTAGGTAAAAATAATTGTTTTTCTCAAATCAAAACATCCTTTCCTATGTTCTTGTAGATATATTCACTGTGTTTATTCACACACTATAATCACTCCGAATCAGTCCGAACTATCGAAGAACGTCAATTTCCGCGTTAAATATTTTGATTTTACGTTTCTATACAATATGATTGAGAAGTTGATGCTATATACCGGGTTTTTTAAAAGTGATTATAAATTATAAAGATGCAATAGTTGAATTTTGTTCCAAAATTCATGTTATTCTTTATATAGGGTTTCTTATAAATACATACTAGAATATAATTAACGAAATTTACTCGTTGTTATTTTATATTCCTTGAAATATAATTACTAAATTGAATTAAAGTCTTATTAATTATTGTATTAAAATGTATATTATGTGTAGGTATTTCTTGACATGTCTAAGCTATGTCTATTCAAATAACATGTCGTCATGAATTATTTTTTATTGAATATTTACTTAAAATTGATATTATTCAAGTGATACTATTTAGTTTAATTTTCCTTGTAGATATGTTTCACTTAAATATATATATATATATATATATATATATATATATATAAATAAATATATATATATACATATATATTACAATATACGATAATATATCCTTTTCGTTAAAAAACTAGCATCCATTAGCAATAATTATTTTATACATTAACGTTTTCAATCAGTACATTTTTAACCATTTAAATGTTTGTTTCACTCTAATATCTGTGAGTTATTTTTATTCAATTGTGTTGTTTTGTGAAGTAATTTTAAATTTATTATGCGATTTTAGTTCATTCCTGATAAAGCTATGAAATATAGCGAAATATTGAATAAATAGAGAAAAAGAGTTTTATTGGTCTAGTGACCGCAATAACCCGAAAATCAACAGAATATTGTAATTTATAAATAACCACGGTCGAAATATCTACCTTGTTCTATATACGAGGGCAATTCAGAAACTAACCTCCGATTGGTCACAGTGCGGGTAGTGGGGGGAGTAGCGCGCCATCTGTGCATTCACACGCTCAGCAGGTCAGTCGGCATCAAGCCGTAGTCGAGTGAACATCGTACCTGCGCTAGTTTAGTTTTTGTGGCAGTTTGAAATGTGTGCTGCAATAGAAAATCCCACCAAAAGTGAAGTGCGTGCTGTTATAAGGTTTTTTACAGCCAAAGGATACTCTGCAGCAGCTATTCATCGTGAGCTTTGTGCCGTGTACGGACCAAAAGTTATGAGTGAAGGAGTTGTCCGTGAATGGGTACGTTTATTTAAAAGTGGACGAGAAAACGTTCATGATGAAGAGAGGAGTGGTAGACCATCCTTGGTGACTGACGAACTCGTTCAGACAGTTGATGCAAAAGTTCGTGAAAATCGACGTTTCACAATGGCGGAGTTGTCTACTGATTTTCCACAGATTTCTAAGACTCTTTTGTACGAGATAGTGACAGCAAGATTGGGTTACCGTAAGTTCTGTGCACGATGGGTGCCCAAAATTCTTACCGACCACCACAAAAGTCAAACAATGGCCTCTGCATTAGACTTTCTGTCACGTTATGAGGACGAAGGAGAACCATTGTTAAACAGAATCGTGACCGGTGACGAAACCTGGATTAAGTACGTGAACCCTGAGACAAAAGAACAATCAAAGATGTGGGCACATTCAGATTCGCCTACCAAACCAAAAAAAGCCCGGCAAGATTTTTCTGCCAGAAAACTGATGGCAACGGTGTTTTGGGATGCCAAAGGGGTGTTGTTGGTTGAATTCATGGAACGTGGGACGACCATTAATCAAGACGTGTACTGTGAAACACTAAAAACATTACGACGGGCTATACAGAACAAACGCCGTGGTATGCTGACTTCCGGTATCGTTTTTTTGCACGATAACGCCCGTCCTCACTCTGCTCGCAGAACAACAGCCCTTCTTGAGTCCTTCAAGTGGGACGTTTTCAACCATCCACCTTACAGCCCAGATCTGGCGCCAAGCGATTATCACCTCTTCATGCATATGAAGAAATGGCTCGGGTCCCAGCGGTTTGATGACGACGAAGAGCTCAAAGATGCGGTCACAGGCTGGCTCAAGGCACAAGCGGGTGATTTTTATGCAGAAGGAATTTCAAAGCTTGTGAAGAGATACGATAAGTGCCTCAATCGTTATGGAGACTATGTCGAAAAATAGTGCAAAGATGTAGTTGTAAGATGTATATATTAAAATATTTTTACTTAACTTGGTGTATTTTTTTCAATCAACCGGAGGTTAGTTTCTGAATTGCCCTCGTATATATATATATATATATATATATATAAAAAATTTTTTTTTTTTTTTTTATATAACGACTGAAAAATGCTATATAGGTGGGGATAACGGGGATTTCAGTCCAAGGAATCAAGGCGAAGATCTTTTATTTACAAAATGCCGCCAAGCTTTCGTGTCCTTTTGACACTTCTTCAGGGCACTATAATACATATACAAATATAAATATGATTTAAAAATAGAGAAATAAATATAAGTACTTACATGTAAAATATTTTAAGTAAATTCAATATAAATAATCATTAAAAAATTTGTAAATGTAAAAATAAATATAATTATAATATACTTGATGTCATATTTCACATAAGACAAATCGATACATAATTTGTTTGTTCGTTACTTAGTTATTTTAATTTTTTTAGGTTACTTTATAATTATTTAATGAAGTTTGAATTTGAGGTTAGATTATAACCTTATAAAATGACTTTGACAGATAATTTGTTTTTGACGTTAATAGAAAAGGAAATAAGGTTAGATTATAACCTGTGAAAATGACTTTGACAAATAATTTCTTATATTTTGACTTTAATAGAAGTGAATTTAATTTTTATGAAATAATCATATAAATAATGAAAAATTATCTATTCTGTTCAATATTCAAAAGGTAGCTATAAATATTACTAAGATTTTCAATGTCACTTTTCTTATTCATACTATTATTTGCCTTGTTGATTTCAACCATTTCAAGAAAATATCTTTTAGACATATTTTGTTCAGTATGTAGAACTTTAGCTTCATTAAATAACATTTTATGGCCTGTTTCGATGGAATGCTGTGTTAATGTACATGATTTTTTGTTAAGTTTTATATCACTTTTATGAGATGTGATGCGATTAGTCAAATTTCTAGAGCTGGTACCGATGTAGTTAAGATCACAGTTATTGCATTTTATTTCATAGACTACATTTGATTTTTTTAAGTCAGGTGTAGAATCTTTCAATTTACTATTTAAATTTCCAATCGTTTTTATATTTTTCTGTGTTATCTTTATATTAGTTTCATTTTTGAAAAGTTTTATTATGTTCTTTGATAAATTTTCAATATTTGGAATTGATAGGTAATTAATATTTTCTACATTTGTATTCCTATCTGTTTCATTGCTAGAGATATTATCATGAATAGTTCTATCAGAAATATTGTTGAAAAGAATTCTATTTAGAAGTGATTTAGGATAAGAATTTTCTAATAAGATATCACGTAAAATTCTTAAATTTTTTTGTTTTAAAGAAGGGTGAACTAGTTTTTCAATTCTATTTTTTAAACAAATAATGAGATTAATTTTCATTTTCTTTGTATGAAAAGAATGATAGTTTATATACCTTCCTGAATTTGTTGGTTTTATATACCAATCGGTAATCAAAGTGTTATCGTTTTTACGGATTATTTTAGTGTCTAAAAATGGAATGCTATTATTTTTTTCAAATTCAACTGTAAATTGTAAATTTTCATTATAACTATTTACTTTTTCTAATATTTCATCTGATTTATTAACTGGTATAGCACAAATTATGTCATCAACAAATTTTTTTAAAAATGGTATATTAAATGATAGTTTTGGGAGAATATCTTCAAGAAGATCATCCATTACATATTGTGCTATTATTGGAGAAATAGTAGCTCCCATTGGTGTGCCAAGAATTTGTTTATAGTAACATCCTTGAAATGAAAAATAACTTGAGTTAAATATAAAGTCGATTATTGATAAGAATTTATTTTGTGGAATGTTACAATAATCTTTAATTTTATTCCATCTCTTGATGATACTATTCGTTACTAATTTTATAGGAATATTACTGAATAAGGATACAACATCTAGACTGATTAATATGTAATCTGGTGGAAGTTGTTTTTCATTTATGAATGAAGAAAAATCAAATGAGTCTTTGATATAAAAATTATTTTCAAAGTTATATGCGTTGGTTAGAATATCGGTTATCATTTTTGCTATTTTACTGTTTGGTGCATTAATTGAAGAAATAATAGGTCTGAGTTTCATTGTGGGTTTGTGAATTTTAGGTAGGCCATAATATTTAGGTGATACTGAACTGTATATCATATATTTTTTAGCTTCTTCTTTATTGATCATTTTTAATTTTTTTAAATCTGATATCAAATTATTAGCTTTTTGTTGTATAGTTACAGTAGGATCTCTATTAAGTTTGATATATGAGTTAGGGTCATTGAGAATATCATAAGATTTTTCAAGATATTCTTCTTTATTCATAATTACTGTGATATTACTATCTGATATAGAATGCCTAATCACTGGATTCAATCATGAAAAGAAAAATATTTTCCGAGCAAAAATAACTAACATGATTACTAATTTTTTCCAAAAACCTCTTAACAATAATCATTTTTTGAACTCTATATACCAAAAAACTAAAACTTTTTTTAAAAACAATCCAAATCTTATTCTAAAAAAATCAGACAAAGGTAATATCACAGTAATTATGAATAAAGAAGAATATCTTGAAAAATCTTATGATATTCTCAATGACCCTAACTCATATATCAAACTTAATAGAGATCCTACTGTAACTATACAACAAAAAGCTAATAATTTGATATCAGATTTAAAAAAATTAAAAATGATCAATAAAGAAGAAGCTAAAAAATATATGATATACAGTTCAGTATCACCTAAATATTATGGCCTACCTAAAATTCACAAACCCACAATGAAACTCAGACCTATTATTTCTTCAATTAATGCACCAAATAGTAAAATAGCAAAAATGATAACCGATATTCTAACCAACGCATATAACTTTGAAAATAATTTTTATATCAAAGACTCATTTGATTTTTCTTCATTCATAAATGAAAAACAACTTCCACCAGATTACATATTAATCAGTCTAGATGTTGTATCCTTATTCAGTAATATTCCTATAAAATTAGTAACGAATAGTATCATCAAGAGATGGAATAAAATTAAAGATTATTGTAACATTCCACAAAATAAATTCTTATCAATAATCGACTTTATATTTAACTCAAGTTATTTTTCATTTCAAGGATGTTACTATAAACAAATTCTTGGCACACCAATGGGAGCTACTATTTCTCCAATAATAGCACAATATGTAATGGATGATCTTCTTGAAGATATTCTCCCAAAACTATCATTTAATATACCATTTTTAAAAAAATTTGTTGATGACATAATTTGTGCTATACCAGTTAATAAATCAGATGAAATATTAGAAAAAGTAAATAGTTATAATGAAAATTTACAATTTACAGTTGAATTTGAAAAAAATAATAGCATTCCATTTTTAGACACTAAAATAATCCGTAAAAACGATAACACTTTGATTACCGATTGGTATATAAAACCAACAAATTCAGGAAGGTATATAAACTATCATTCTTTTCATACAAAGAAAATGAAAATTAATCTCATTATTTGTTTAAAAAATAGAATTGAAAAACTAGTTCACCCTTCTTTAAAACAAAAAAATTTAAGAATTTTACGTGATATCTTATTAGAAAATTCTTATCCTAAATCACTTCTAAATAGAATTCTTTTCAACAATATTTCTGATAGAACTATTCATGATAATATCTCTAGCAATGAAACAGATAGGAATACAAATGTAGAAAATATTAATTACCTATCAATTCCAAATATTGAAAATTTATCAAAGAACATAATAAAACTTTTCAAAAATGAAACTAATATAAAGATAACACAGAAAAATATAAAAACGATTGGAAATTTAAATAGTAAATTGAAAGATTCTACACCTGACTTAAAAAAATCAAATGTAGTCTATGAAATAAAATGCAATAACTGTGATCTTAACTACATCGGTACCAGCTCTAGAAATTTGACTAATCGCATCACATCTCATAAAAGTGATATAAAACTTAACAAAAAATCATGTGCATTAACACAGCATTCCATCGAAACAGGCCATAAAATGTTATTTAATGAAGCTAAAGTTCTACATACTGAACAAAATATGTCTAAAAGATATTTTCTTGAAATGGTTGAAATCAACAAGGCAAATAATAGTATGAATAAGAAAAGTGACATTGAAAATCTTAGTAATATTTATAGCTACCTTTTGAATATTGAACAGAATAGATAATTTTTCATTATTTATATGATTATTTCATAAAAATTAAATTCACTTCTATTAAAGTCAAAATATAAGAAATTATTTGTCAAAGTCATTTTCACAGGTTATAATCTAACCTTATTTCCTTTTCTATTAACGTCAAAAACAAATTATCTGTCAAAGTCATTTTATAAGGTTATAATCTAACCTCAAATTCAAACTTCATTAAATAATTATAAAGTAACCTAAAAAAATTAAAATAACTAAGTAACGAACAAACAAATTATGTATCGATTTGTCTTATGTGAAATATGACATCAAGTATATTATAATTATATTTATTTTTACATTTACAAATTTTTTAATGATTATTTATATTGAATTTACTTAAAATATTTTACATGTAAGTACTTATATTTATTTCTCTATTTTTAAATCATATTTATATTTGTATATGTATTATAGTGCCCTGAAGAAGTGTCAAAAGGACACGAAAGCTTGGCGGCATTTTGTAAATAAAAGATCTTCGCCTTGATTCCTTGGACTGAAATCCCCGTTATCCCCACCTATATATATATATATATATATATATATATATATATATATATATATATATATAAGATGTACGAATAGTGCGTGACATATGAACAATAAGCAACGGAATAGATTAGTGGGTATTGCACGCAAATAGAAGAAGGAGCTGCTGAAAAGTGTGGTAACCGCAGACATGGATGTTTCTGGCTCATTAGCCGTCATCGGCACTTTTTTTAACGCTTTTTTACTTTTTTTCACTCTAACCATAAACAACCACTTTAAGCGCTGCAAACCGATGAACTACAAGGTACTTTAAAGATAGGGCGTAGAAAATATTGGAATAAGGAAAAATGTGCATATTTGGATGTAATACTAGTGATACACACTGTATTATCAATAATTTTAAAGTTTCAATATACAAAAATATTCCAAAATTAGATGCATCTTATGGTAATAAATTCGATTGAAATTACAGTAACGTTACTCAAATAAAATTCAACGTCATGCGAAGATAATTTTGGAATAGACAATTAAAACGGAAATTTGCGTATTTTGACATTGATATACATCAAGCATATAATCAAACATTTTGAACTTCGATAAATTATTTAGCAAGTAGATTTATAATTATAGGTTGTCTTAATTTTAAGGTTGATAGAAAATTCTATCTTTGTTTCTGCGTTTATAATATTTTTGAAAAGTTCTAATTCTTGTAATTTGTTATTTGATAATATATTATATAAATTTGAATTCCAATCACTCTTTGGTACTCATTTCATATTCATTTCTCATTGTATTTGATAATTTTCAGGCTATAGAAATTTTGATATATTAAGTGACATTTGGTTAATATCCTGACAGTAAAATCATATTTGTCATAAGATAGTTTAATTGTCTTATAGTATATTGAACAAACAGTTACTCTAGATTTGGAATAGCGTAATACGTAATTTGGAAAATTCTTTAAAAATTTATAAATTTGAATTATTATTTGAAATCTTTGATCCCTCCCTGAGATAAGAGTGAGTAAGTCGATTGTGTATTGATTTATCTTTCACAACATAAAATATAATATTCATCTGAGCCATACATAATAATTTGACAACTGCTGTCAAAAATTTCAATAGGTTATATTCAGTGGTAACGGCATATTCACAAGAGTGTAGTTACAATCATAAATTGTGACATCAACAAATTAAAAATCCGTATAGATAAAATCATAATATAATTATAAAAATATCGAAATATAATAATTTGTCACCCAAATATTATTTATAAAACATAGAATATATATACAGTTCCTCTATTTAAAATGTAAAAGAAACATTAAAACAAGAAAAACTATTCATATTTGTATGCAATACTTTCGATACACACTGTATTATATGTATAATCAATAATTTTGAAAGATCCGGTATACAAATCAAATTTGACATTTTAATTTTCGGATGACGTTTATGTAGAATATATTTAATGATAGACAGATTATATTACAATTTGGAGAATATATTTGAAATATTAAAATACAGATGTCTCTGCTATCAGAATTGCAATGGTAATAAAAGAATTCAAATATCTCTTTGTTATAGGGGAACATAAATTAGTATTTTTTAAAAAAAAGGAATTTTTCGTAACCACAGGAGAAGAGATTTATTTATTTGAGAAAAGTTTAGTTAGTTGAATTAGAAACCCCCAAGAGACAACATCGAAATAAGAGTTGTCTCAAATTTTGTTGAGAATTTAATAAAAATTATAACTATACAATCAGATTATAAAGCCATACTTTGTAAAGCCAGTGCGTGCATAATTCATAGAATAATTGCATCGTATCAAGTGTAAGTGGTTCCAGTTTCTAAATCAGATATTTAGAAAGTTTTGCAGAATTCTCAATACATTTAGAATACGTACGAGTTTTCCTGTCCTATTTGGTTAGTCCACTCCAGTTTAAAATTATTTCTCGAGAATTAACAGGCCTTTTAAATAAATTTCGAAAATAGATGCATCTATAGAATAATAATATTAGCTAAACCAAATTAACGTAATACATAAAAGATCTTACATCAAGTGAAAAATTTTGAAAAGACAATTTGAAGACAAATTTGCGTTACTTGACATTGATTTACGTCAAGGGTATATTAAAGGAGTTGAACTTTTGCATAAAAAAATTTACAATTAGTCAAGTTTTAGAATAGGTTGTAGTAATATTAAGATTGGTAGAAATTATTATCTTTGTTTCGTTTACAATATTTTGGGAAATAATAAAACTTTTATAATTTGTTATCTGATTATATAATATATAATTTTGTTTCCAACTCACTGTGGTATTTATTCAGTATCTACTTTCAACGTATTTAACATTTTGCATGCTATAGTAATTTTGATTTAATCAGTGACATTTGCTTAATTTCCAGTGACTATTAATTTGTAAATGTCATAAAATAATTCATGTGTCTTTTATTATATAAAAAAACAGTTACTCGAGATTCGGAATATAGAATAATATTTCATTGGAATAATATTTGAAAATTACAAAATTTGAATTATTATTATTTAAAAATTCTTGATCCCACCCTGAGATTAGAGTGATTAAGTATATTGTGAATTGATTTATCTTTCTAATCCAGAAATTAATATTTATCTTGGCCGGGCATTGTTTGACAACTACTGTCAAAAGTAAATTAGGTTACGTACGCTACTAAAGGTGTGTGTACAAGAGTGTCGCTACAATCACAAATTGTGAAAACGTCGACAAGTAATAATTGTATATCATTATATTCATATATCAACTATAATACAACTATAAATTAGATTGAATATATTATAATTTGGCTTCCAACGCGGGGCAATTATGATTAAAGGAAGGTTTAAGTAAATATATAATAATTTGTTACCCAAACGTGGGGCAACTATAAAAGAATATTAAATATATATATATATATATATATATATATATATATATATATATATATATATATATATATATATATGTGTGTGTGTATATATATATATATATAATAACGTTAATTAAAGAGTATAATTATTTAATATATACAGGGTGTCTCGGGACTAATGGGAAAAAAGTCAGGAGCGTATAATCTAAGCCAAAATAATGTTAGTACTTCATATAAACTTTTTCTATGTAGGCCCTCGTTTTCGAGTTATAGGCCTCGAAAGTTTTAATTTTGAATTTGGTTTTTATTTTTATTCTTTTACTAGTTATTTGATCTTTGTAAAATTTACGGTAAAGCTATAATGTACATGTATGTTTATTTTGGAAAGGTAAACAGATTTACAGTAGTGCCTTGAAGCCAGGGACGGACTACTCGCAATGGTTAGTGATCCATACATTTGCAGGGATGGCACACCCTGTATGAAATTATCGAAATTGACTTCCCCACACATTAAGCTATCGAAAAGGTACTTTTGCTGGAATTGGATAAAATGAGCCGTTTGGCTAATATTTACAGTTTTATTAATGCACTACGTACAAATTTACCTAACTAACTTATTAATACGATGTACTACAAAAAAATAATTTGAAGATAGCAGATGATAAAAACATTAAGAACTTATTTAATGGGAATTGAAAAGGTACGCAGACAACGTAATTAGTTGCTTTTAATCAAAATTACGAACACAACATTATTAAACCATTAAGAAAACCTCATAAAACACAAGTTATAAAACAATCGACCGAAACTAATTCCTAAACAACAAAAACTAACGTTTTTCTAATAAATGTTCAATATGAGCTCCTCCCACTTCCACGCACATTCTAAGTCTACGACGGTTGTTTCTTTGCACTTCTAATAACATTGCAGTGTAACACATTTCTGTCTATTAAATATTGCCTTGTTTGCACAGGTGTTGCGTATACCTTACTTTTGAGATAACCCTAGAGGAAGAAATCCATAGGATTAACATCTCCTGATCGCGGTGGTCATTGAAAAGGGCCTCCACGACCAATCCATCTATTAGGAAACCTTGTGTGTAAATGCTATCGTACATCTAAACTGAAATGAGGAGGGGCCCCATCATGCATGAACCATAAATTCCTACGAGTTTGTAGTAGCACATCATCAAACAGGTTCCATAACTCATTTTGCAAAAACTCCAAATATCTCTGACCGGTCAAAGTATCGTCAATAAAGTATGGCCCTATCAAATGATTGCCAACTATTCCTGCCCAAACATTAACTATGAATCTATGCTGGCTCCTAGTTTGACTAATGCCATGTGGATTCACATCATCCCATAAATGCATATTATGAGAATTTATGACTACATCTCTGTTGAAACCGGATTCGTTCGTAAAGAGAACGTTACTAATAAATGTATTGTCTGCTTGTTGTTGTCGCACAAACCACTGACTATACTCAAGTCATGAAGGATGATCAGCCACTGTCATACTGTGTACTTTTTTCATGTGAAAAGGATATAACAGCTGTTCTTTTAGAACGCGATGCACAACTGATTTCGAGACGTTATGTTCTCTTGATAATTTTCGTAAACTCGTTGATGGTTCATTATCAACTGCATTTAACAAGTCTTGTTCAACTGCCAAAGTACGTACGCTTCGTACTGGACCTTCTCCACTTTTTTTGGCAAAAAACGTCCTAAAATTTAAAACTTTGTTTTGTATACATGGAAAATTACATTTACTTATTCATACCTGTTTCTCGTAACCTGAGATCAATACGCTCAAACATTCGTCTCTCTGGCAATGCTCTGTTTGCAAAATGTTCTGCATAAAGCCTTCTGGCCTCTAAATAGTTTCGAGAAACCAGTCCATACAATAAATTCATATCTGCGTACTCAATAAAAGTGAATTCTGCCATTGTAACTGTTAAATTAAGGACTTATGAATTATTGACAAGTACTGACTACGAACTATTCTACACAATGTTTGACAACTAATCCTATGGTTACTTGATAAACGGTAAAAACACTTTTAAAAAGTTTTTACCAACTTTCCAATTAATGAGTCGTTAATGTTTTTTATCTTCTGCTATCATTAAATTATTTTGTAGTACTGAAGGTAAATCTTGGACATCGTATTAATAAGTTAGTTTTACCTCGTTGTATACTTATAAAAATGGTGAATGTACGTAGTGCATTAATAAAACTGTCAATATTAGCCGAACGGCTCATTTTATCGAATTCTAACAAGAGTACCTTTTCGTTAGCTTAATGTGTGGGGAAGTGAAGTTCGATAATTTCATACAGGGTGTGCCATCCCTGCAAATTATTTGGATCACTAACCATTGCGAGTAGTCCGTCCCTGGCTTCAAGACACTACTCTAAATCTGTTTACCTTACCAAAATAAACATACACGTACATTATAGCTTTGCCGTGAATTTTATAAAGATCAAATAACTAGTACAAAAAATAAAAACTAAATTCAAAATTAAAACTTTGGAGGCCTATAACTCGAAAACGAGGACCTGAATAGAAAAAGTTTATATGAAGTACTAACATTATTTTGACTCAGATTATACGCTCCTGACTTTTTTCCCATTAGTCCCGGGACACCCTGTATATATATATATATATATATATATATATATATATATATATATATATATGTATAATAAGCAACGAATAAATTAGTGGCTACTGAAATAGAGTGGTAACCGTGGACATGCATGTTTCTGGCTCATTTTGCCTCTTCAGCACGGCATAACCAAATAACGATGTGAAATTTGGGAGCAAAGATGTTAATCGAAACATGGGAAAACGCAAAATAACGGATTTCAGCAGGGAAACCTAACGCTCATTTGTGTCTTCAATTGGAAGATCCCGAGTTTTCAGGACAACAACCAACATCGACACGGAGGCGCATATAGCCCCCCACCATGAACCTTCCGACCCATAGTAAATAACAACCTTGCTGGTTTCATGGAGAAAACGTGTGAGTAACTAATTGTGTATGAAAATATTAGAATTTTACTCAATTTCATTCGTTTTATGAACAATATGTGAAAAAAAATCGATTGTTAGTGAAAACATTCAAATTCCAGTTAATTATGTGCGTTTCGTGGACCAAATATGAGAAAAATTGATTTTTTATGTAAATATCAATCCATCCTTTCTTTTTTCTCTATTTTCTAGATGAGATTTCCACGTAACCTTACTGTCGAAGGCGACCTTTAAATGTTTCACCTCTGAAGAAAAGTTAAATTTGGTATTTAAGAGGTTTGGAGCTTGTTATACAAGCTTCCTTTTTCTCGTGAAAAGAACCATCTCCGCCTTTTTCAGATTTATTGACAATAATTGGTCTTTGCACCATTGTTCTATAATATTGAGGGCCTCTTGAATTTTCCTGTTATCAGAATCATCTGCATAAGCTATTGCATAGAAGCTGAGGCGGCTGACCAAGGAGTCTACGATCATGTTCCACAGTAGTGGCGAGAGTACCCCTCCCTATGGACAACCATTTACAATCAAGCCTCTGATGATTAAATCGTCTACACTGATTTTTATTGCTCTTGCATGTTATATATCAAGCAATTTATGGTTCAGAAGATTTCCCTGGAGTGTATGTATGTTGATTTGGATGCAGTAGATTTTGTGTTATCACTACATCTATTATAAATCGTTCGCATATCCTCTCCAAGGTCTTCATTGAAAACGATGTGATGATTTTGGACTGGAATGGTCCATTCTTCCTGGTTTTGGTATGAACACAACTTTAACTTCTCTCCAACCTTTTGGAATATACCTCAGTACCAATGAGGATCTGAGGATTCCCACCAGGAGCGGCATTAAACCATAAATGCCCCACTGAAGTAGAGTTGTTTGAATGCCGTCCGTTTCTGGATATTTAAAGCGGGAGAAGCCAGAGAAGGTCCACCTCGGCTTGTCCGCATTGATGACCTGTCGCGATATACGCCTGTCATCATCCGTCAGGTAGTAATTTTCCTCTTCCTCCCAGGTTGTCGTGTTTGTGGTTCTGGAGTGGCTTTCCTTCAGGTTGGCAGTGTTTGTGCCATCCTCTTCGGTTAGTATACCGATATGGCGGTAGGGATCTTTTGAGAGAGATTTTTTGATTCTAGCAGCTTGGGGAAAATCTTCGATTTCCTCGCAGTATATTTTCCATGCGTCTCTTTGTTTTTGTCTAATGACTAAGACATGTATGCGGTCCAATCCTCTTCGAGTTTGGCACTTTTTGCCTTGTTGAAAGATTTTCTCGCTGTCCTCTTGAGCTGATCAATCTCATGGCACCACTATAGAGTGGAGATTCCATTAAGATCGACCCGCCTGAGGGGGCAAGACATCTTATGGGCATTAATTATGTAGTTTTGAATGGTTTGAAAATAAATTTCCAAATATCCTTTATTCTTAGGTAACACGTCATCGACTCCTCGCAGAGCCCCTTTCAAACTGTGGACATATTTTGTCCGGTCCGTTTTCCTGGGGTCGTTAGTTAGTGTGGAGGTTGTGAGCGCCAGTTTCATTTCAAATTTTATCAAGCGGTTGTCCGATATTGAAATGTCGTCGGATACACGCCAGCCTGAGATTATATTCGAAATGTTTATAGTAGATAAATCAATATCTATTCGCATTTGACTTCAAGTGTTAATAAAAGTTGGTTCAGTATTTCTATTTAGAATACAAAGATTTTTGTTAATTATGTAAGACTTAAGTGTTAATATCTTTGCTGCCCCAGCTTACGTCGTGAGAGTTTGCATCACAGCCTATAACCAATTCAAGCTTCTGGGTGAAATATTGTTCCACGAGGTCCTTCAACTCCTTCATTGGTGGTAATTTGGTTGTGTCTGAGGGGAGGTATGCAGATGCCAGTATGAACACTTTCTTTTGACCTTTCTGTACATATTCAACCTTCACTACCGTTAGGTCGGAGGACGAAAAGTGCGTCAGTGGGTAGGTTTTGAAATTCCTAGGTATATATATGGCCGTCCTAGATTGCTGAATGCTTGGGAAGCTAAAAATTAAAACTTTTGGATTATTTAGACCCATGATCTTGGTTTGTCTTATGCAGGGTTCTTGGATAAGTGCTATTGTATCCTGCATCACATCAAGGTGGCGGCATAGTGTTGCCGAAGCCAACTTATTGTGCTGAAGTTTACGCTGAACAAATCTGACCTTGTCATTATCCGTCTCTGCTTGATGATTGTGAGATAGATTCTAATTTTTTAGGCTGTTTCCACAACCTCTCTCGGAGGTGGGTTAACGTTGCCTGTATCTTGGCTTAGAGCTATTAGTTCTGCCAAGAGACTGTCGCTCACCATCTTAGGAGATGGTTCGGCAGTCTCCGCAGCAGCAACAGATTCTTGGTGCTCCTCGGATGGGAGAGGGGGATCCATGATCGATCTAATTTCACTCCTCCATTCCGGGTCGAGTTTTTTATTTTAACGATCAATGAGGTAAACGTGTAGCTCATCCTCATTGATCAATTTTCTAGGGCTCTCATCTCCTTGTTTCCTATGGCGAATACGGAGAGGTGCCCTTTGGTGGTGGAAGGAAAACCACGCATCCACCTGAATGCCTGGGTTGTGTCTTTTCAGCCAACGCAGCTAATTCTCTTTGTCACCTAGGTCAGCGTGAGCATCGCTAGGGATCCAGAGGAAGGCTTTTGTCAGCTGGGAGAGGTTGTCGACGTGCACCACGTCGAGTTTAGCCTCCTCCCATGGTTTCAGTCTTGAAACCGTGTACTTTAGCCACTCTAGCGCTTCGTCATTATCGCAGGTGACTCTGATTATTTCGCCAAATTGCGACCATGACCTAAAAGAAGGTGAATTTTCCTGACTGCCGGAAGTGGATATGAGGGTTCCGTCCAAAGTCTCCATTACTTGTCTCTTGAGAAGGCTTCCATTATCGTTAATTATTTTACCGTATGGGTCGGCCTTGTCCATAGTAGCTACCCGTGAATGGTTGGTAGCTGCTTCTCTGCAGCTTTTTATTTTAGAGTCCATCCGTAGCCTCTTTCCTCTAGAAGAGTTCTCATCAGAGGCATTGGAGCGGATTCGCTTCACCCTTCACGTGGTGGCCCTGTTGTAACTGAACTCAGCGGATCTAGACCGGGAGGTCGATAAACATCCCCCAACCCAGTCGCAAACGGAGCCTCTGGGAAACCGGGCGACCTCCCAGAATATTAGCCTTTTTCTCCCAAACGGGTCACTGGGGGAATGGACCGACTAACCCCGTACTCGTGGGAACATCATGGATGATCCGAAACATAAAGGAAAAACTCCTGAATTGGAATGTGGCCAAGAGACCCCAGGTATTCCTATTCAGACAACAAGCAACAATTCTCCTACAGCGAAGGAGGAGGATAAGTTGCAAAGTTCTGGGGAGAAGGGCAACACCTCAAAGTACCCAGGTAGACAGCCGCCAAAGAGAGAACCAAAAAAGAGGCTCTCTAGAGGCGAACTGAGACGTCTAAGGAGAGAAGAAGTCCTCGCTGAAGGCGAGAGGATTCTCTCCAGAAAAGAAACAGTTGGCGTGGAAGGAGAAGCATGGTGCTCCGGCTGAACCACCCCTTAGCAACTCCGGTTCCTTTGGAACCCTAGGCGCGGGGGTGAAGCCGAGGCAAGGTGCGAAACCCGAAGCCCAACCGTCATCATCCAAACATGTAACTCCAGGAGGGAAAAGATTGCACTTGCAGCGAACTCCGGAGGAATCTGTAAGGATGACAAAAAGATCTAAGGCAGAGGGAAGCTCAGAGAGAATCTTAAAGGCACCTGAGTCCTTCGCCGAGAAACTGATGGTTGAAAATATGGCAATTGTCCATGTGAACCATCCAGAACCAAGGCTGGACAAAGAGACAGCCTTAAAAATCAAAATGGAGCTGGGGAGACGTGACCTTCGGAGCGGAGACGTCAGAATATCCAGCTGCCATCCTGAGAACGGAGCAGTAGTCTTAGACTGCGCAAATTCTACCACAATGATATGGCTAGAAGCCCAGCTCAAGCAGCTGAATCCGTTTGGCGAGATTCATCCGAGAATGGGCCCGGCCAAAAACCTTGTGAAGATGTGCAAAGTTACAACTTTTGTACCACGACCACAGGAGCGGAGACCAAGGAAGATGTGATGCTTGGTCTAAAGAGTCAGTGTGGATTAAACACCGAGCACTGGGCTATTGTGGGTGGTAATACCACGCCAGAAGGACAGTTCCTAGTCATCCACATTGACGACGAATCCCTGCAGAAGCTGAGGAAACTTGTCATGCGCCCATTCGTGGGAGCAGAAAGAGTTCTCTTCAAGTTGCAGGGGGATCACATAAAGACAGCAAATATGACCGCAGTGCTGCAAATCAACCTGCATCACAGTAGAGCGGCGACGGCGACGCTCTGCCAGAAGATCCTGGCTGATGACATAGGATTGGTTCTTATTCAAGAACCATGGATCGTCAAAGGCAGAGTAATGGGCGCAGTGAAGAGTAAGTTAATCTACGACACTGATCATGCAAACCCAAGGGCATGTATTTTTATCAGGACCCATATCAAAATGTAGAAAATAACGGATTTATATTCTATGGACACTGCCATGACTGAGGTACAACTGCAGGCAGGTGATGGAAACATCAGAATCCTGCTTGCATCAATGTACCTGCCATACGATTCCACAGAAGCACCTCCGTCCATGGAAATGAGGAGGATAGTGGAACACGGATCAGAGACGGGGAAGCACCTCATCTTCGGAATGGACGCCAATGCCCACCATCTGGCCTGGGGGAGCTCCAATACTAATAAACGAGGTGAGTACCCTATTGATTACCTAATAGAGTCACTGAATTCAATAAAGCAGTGATGAAAGCCAAGAGAAGCTCATGGAAAAATTTCTGTCAGGACATTGAAAATGTCTCTGACTGTGCAAAACTCCACAGAGTCGTGGCTCAAAATCCAGTTAATACTCCAGGGACCATACTCAAAGAAGACGGCTCACATACGGATGGACAGGAGGAGACACTGGCAGTAATGTTCAGTACGCACTTCCCGGGATCCGCCGAAACATAAATTGAAGCAACGAGCGAAGTCAGAGAAGAACGGCAAGTTGCCCGCGATCTGGCAACTCGTGATAGTTGGACCTGTGCAAAGTCCATAGTCACATATGGTTAGGTTAGCCACAGGAGTTATACCTACGGTGTGGGAAATCTCCAAGGTGGTATTCATACCAAAACCTGGAACGATAATGCAAAGGCTCATCGTCCGATAAGTCTCTTGTCATTTCTTCTTAAGGTATTAGAGAAGATGATAGATAGCCATTTGAGGGTCCCGGTATATAATATAATATATATATATATATATATATATATATATATATATATATATATATATATATATATATATATATATATATATAAAGAAGATGTAGGAATATCGCGTGATATAATAATTGCACTGGCTGTGTTCCTAGATATCGGAGGAGCATTTGACAATACGAGCACTCGCTCAATATTGTCAAAGCTGGAATCCAGAGGCACAAACAGGACAATAACCCTATGGATAGAGAACATGCTAAGCAGCAGGAGAGCACAAGCATCCCTGTGTGGTGTCACAAGAGAGGAGACAGAAAGAGGATGTCCACAAGGAGGCGTTCTGTCATCAAAGCTGTTGTAACGCTCTTACGTCGTTACTTAATGGGTTGGCGCCTTAACTACAGGTGACGGGTTGCCTCGGGCGCCAGTTTATTAAAGTGGTATGCTCCACTCGCACCGGGCAGCGTCAGTGAAGAATTAAAATACTCCAGGGGTCACTTTATGGTGGTGACGAAAGTGTTGCGGCCGGTTGGGCAGATTTTACTTGCCTCCCCGGGTTCGTAACCTGGGTATTAGCTGCTTAACGTTCTTACCTATTTACGGAGGTTTACTGGTAGTTGGAGTTGGAGAGAACAGAAACCAAAAGTTACGTTTCCCTTTTCAACGGGAGATGCAGTGCGGTATATGGCCTTGGGAACTTCTAGTTCTCTTCGGGGGTTCTGAGGGCGATAACGTTGTTTTATAGGGTCAGGATTTGTAAGACGGATCATGTGCCCGACCATCGGTGTTACTCTTCGAATATCCTCAACTAACGGTAGTTCCCTCTGTAGAAATCTATGTAGACGATCCTCTACGTCTTCGGTGGGAGTCAGCGGTGGTCTTACTTCGGTGAGCCCAATGGGAAAGCACGGTACGGGCCGAGTCTCCCTTGTGAGGGACGGTGGTTCACCATAATTTGTCCACTTCCTAAGTCCAGACTAAACCGTCGGTTCCGTAATATATCTATTCCTAGTACCATGTCGGATGATAGTCCATAAAGATGTCCAAAAGTTTCGGTAAAATGCTCCTCTCCAATCTGTATCTCCTCGAGATATGCGTCGGATACGATGACGGTTTCTCCATTAGCCATACGGGCGAAACTCGTCGGGATCGGAGCTTTTGGTACTCCTAGTGCATTCCATAGTCTAGCTAGTCTGTCTCATATGTAAGAGATCACAGTTCCGGTATCTATCAAGGCTTCTGCGGTGCTTCCAGGCACTGCAACCGAAATATGAGGGCGACGATCCGACCAAGATAAGACTCCATGGCAGGGGTCGTCCGGCGGATTGACGGTGCGTACGATTTCTTGGGGAAAATTTCTCGGCGGTGGTATAGTAGCTCGAACTTCGCGAGGGACACTATCATGTATTCTATCTGGGCGGTTCCCTAGTTCATATGACGTAGCGGCATGTGAGGCATCTCGAGGGCTTTGCTGCGTAGGCCTCGAGTGGCTGCAGCGCCCTGCCTGTGGACACGGACAGTCTCGGGACATAACTCCTTCCCTCTTACATCTGGAGCAGAAGATCCTGGGAGGTCCTCGACATTTACTGCGGAAATGTCCGGTCTGGCCACATCGCCAACATTCTTGGTTCCTGCCGGTTTGTTAACCGTTGGAGGCTGTCGCGGTAACTGTATCGTTTGGTTCAAAACGGCGTCCAGTGAGCCGAGTTGGGGACGCGGCTCCTTGATGGATTGCCCTAACGGTCGCTGATGCGGTCGCTACAGCCGGGCGTAGCTGAGAGCGAGAGGGTGTGATGGCAGAAGCGGCGGGGTATTTCTGATTACGTACGTTCTGCGTTGGCTGCCGCACTGGATACGAATTGGTGTGAAAGGTTTGTCCTCGCGATTGCTCGATCTCGGAGCGTAGCAGTTCGTAATTCCGGGCGGTCTTTACAAACTCCTGCGCATTCGAGTAGTCTGTCCTGCGAATCTGACGGCGAAACTCCGGGTGGAGATTCCGGTACAGCCAATTCAATTCCTGCTCCGGGGTGATACTTCCATGGCGACGGATGAGTGTTTGCATATCTGTGATATATGTGGCGGTACTCTCTTGAAGCCGGTGAGTTCTCCTACTGATGGCTACCTCTAAGTCGACGTAATAATTGACCGGAAAAAAAATCTCGGAAGGCGGTGCAGAACTCTTGCCAGTTAGACCAGTATTTGCGGTTGTTCCGGAACCAAAGTGCTGGCATTCCATGTAAGAGCTCGGGCATAGCTTGCAGTAGCCGGTCGAGAGAGATGGCTTGTGACTCACAAATCTACTCAAGCCTCTCGAGGAAAGCAGCGGGGTCTCCTGATCCATTGAAGCTTATCCTCCAATGCTTGGTTCTTAATGGCGGCATTATTGGTCCTGAGCTTGGCCCTGGTGTAGGCTGGATTCCTGCCAGTGTACCATTGAACACGTTTGTCATTGCTGGTTCTTCTGCACTGGTAACGGTGACGGTCGGTAATGCGGCGGTAGCTGTGGTTGCTCCGGATGTGGCGGGAAATACAAACGGCATTGCGGAGGTCGGTGCGGGGGAGGCGCGGCCTTCACGGATGAACTTGGAAAGGCGGCGTCTTTTATCATCTACGGTTCCGGTGACTTCTAGCCTAAATTTGGCTAGTTCCACGTCTAGTTCCTCCTTTCTTAGGAGGTATACCCATCCAATACGGGTGTCAGTCGGTTCTTCTCTCGGAAGCGGGTTCTGGGCGGCGGTAGCTTCGTCCGGAGTGTTTGCGGGTACCAAATTCTTAGTAGCCATTTTACTAATAATCGGAATCGGTATAGCTTCCTTGCTCAACGGTCAGAAACCTACTTTTCCCTTACCAATTGCTCGTATCTCTAGACGGGTGACTCTAAGCAACAAACGGATGATGCCAATCGGTTCTACGTACTCGATAACCTATTAAACGAGGGGTCGCACAGGGGGTCGGTCCTCGGTTATGCCGAAGCTGGCAATCTGTCAAAATGACAGGTCAGCGGATTCCGTCGGATTCGGGTATAATACGGTGCCCTGATGTGTTTGCGGTGTGTTTCGGACCTCTAAAGTGACGGAATCAATTCCACTACCTCAAAATGGGTTTTACTCAAGTTACGGTGATCAGCGGCCTCGGTACACTATAAAAATGGTATTTTCCGCGAAAAACTGATAACCTGTCAAAAATGACAGGTCGGCGGATTTCGACGGATTCGGATATAAGACGGCCTACTAAAACGTTTGCAACGGTTTTTACCTCTCTGTAATGTTTGGATTACATCCACCAACTCCAAAACTGTTTTTCTACGACTTCTGGTAATTAGCGGACACGGTACACCATAAAAACGGTCCCTGCTCGGGCGCCAAATTTGTAATGCTCTTACGTCGTTACTTGACGGGTTGGCGCCTTAACTACAGGTGACGGGTTGCCTCGGGCGCCAGTTTATTAAAGTGGCATGCTCCACTCGCACCGGGCAGCGTCAGTAAAGAATTAAAATACTCCAGGGGTCACTTTATGGTGGTGACGGAAGTGTTGCGGCCGGTCGGGCAGATTTTACTTGCTTCCCCGGGTTCGTAACCTGGGTATTAGCTGCTTAACGTTCTTACCTATTTACGGAGGTTTACTGGTAGTTGGAGTTGGAGAGAAGAGAAACCAAAAGTTACGTATCTACAAAGAGTATTCAATAAACGGAGAACTAAACTAAATGTCCTCTAATTCGGGTAGGCGAGGCAAAGCACTAGTACTAACTACTATCCTACAGGTTCAAAATGGTCTCTACTACGGTAAATAAAACAAAGCTATGCAAGCGGAAACAACAAAAAATGGGCGGGGTTGCGGTGGACGGTTAGCGGAAGCCGGGTGGTGCGGTGGACGGTTAGCGGAAGTGGGCAGAACTACTACGAATTGCAAGCGACCCTCTAGGTTAATCAAAGCTCTACTTTCGGGGGATACGGCTCTCGGTTTTTCACGGTATCGAAATATCGGAGTCGCGGCGGCCACTACTAGGATGTGAGAACTCAACTTTCTAGTAGCGGACACGGTTTCCCTTTACTTCCCCTGATCGGATTGTACGGCGAGAACCATATACCCTAAGGTATAAATTGGAATATCACTCACCCCGGTAAACGGTACGGTTGCTGTAGCGGAATCGGTTTTCTGAAAGAGAACGGTTTTATGAGCACAATGAAGTCTCTTAGATTCAATTCGCACCTGCGTATGCGGGTAAGGAGCTGAGTCTACGGATAGACTGACGACTCTGAGAATCGTTCTGCTTTACGGTATGGCTTGTTGGGGATACGGTGCGAAGAAGTAAGTGTCGCCGACTGTCGGTGCAGGTTTGATAAATTATATTATATTATATTGTACCGATGTGTTTGTTACATTGTACCGATACGGACGGAGAAATACAGTGTTCGAACGCTTTATTTCATATTATACGGAATATTGTACTTTCACCCGGTCCTTGAAAATGTAACTTCGTTACACTGTGGAATCTGGTAGTCGACGAACTTCTTGTCACACTAAACGAGCAGGGGTGGTATGCTCAAGGATATGCTGACGACATCATCATTCTAATACGGGGAAAACACGTGGGCATCTGCCTGGAACTAATGCAGAGGGCAATGTCTGTAGTGGAGAGATGGTGTGATGCGGAGGGATTGTCTGTCAATCCCTCGAGAACCATCATGGTACCATTTACAAAACAGCAAATCGCAGAGATTACTAGTGTGCCAAAACTCTTCGGCAATCAGATAAAGGTTGCCAGGGAGGCAAAATATCTAGGAATCCGGTTAGATGACAAGCTAACCTGGAACAGCCATCTAGCGAGCATCACAAGCCGTTCTCTGATTACGCTAATGACGATGAGACGCGCAATTGAGTGCACCGGGTGCCTCACTCCGACAATGGTAAACTGGTTGTACACCAGAGTAATCAGACCAATAATGGTGTACGGTGCGATCGCATGGTGGCGTAAAGTTCAGCATAGCACAGCCGCCAAAACTCTTTCTAAAATGCAGCGAGCTGCGTGTCTGAGCATTACAGGCGAGCCTCATGTCTGGATATCTTCCTAGGCACAAATCAGAAGGGAATGCAGGAAAACATAGTCCGACGAATTAAGGATGAGACTCTGATTAATATCTGTGAGTGGGGGTGCACAATAAGCCAATTAATGGCTGAGCGGCAACCATTAGGGCACCTGAACCCTAACCCCCTCGTGACTAAAAAAAAATATGATATATAGGGTGACACAAGTCATATTCCCACTTTATTCATTATTCATTTAAAAGTTTCAAATCATTGATGTATTTGAATATTGTTAGTTTTTGTTTAAAGCTGATTTTTACTTTCTTCAAATTTCACCAAAAATCATAAAAATTTCTGAATAAATTTTATAAGGACGTGCAAATTCGGATCAATTCAGTTCATACTATCAAAAATATAATGCAAAGAAAGGCTCCATCAGATTTATAGGTTCTATGAAAATACATAACAAAGAAAGGGCATTTTCCGATTTATTTTAATAAGACACATTTGAAAGAAAGGGCCCCATCCAAATTATAATATCGAAACGCATTACAAAGAGAGGCCTCGTCATTTAATAAATGACGAGGCCTCTCTTAATAAGAAGTTTATATTATTCGAACATTTGTTAAGTAGTCTTCCGTTTATATACTTTTGACAGTTTAACAATAAATGTTGTATATTTAGGTTTGTATTACAAGTTTCAAATATCGGTGGATTTTCTCGGACAAATAGGTATGAGTATGGCCTAGTCTTAGGCGATCGATTTTTATTTGATCCGCACGACTTTTCAAATTACTTCTCCATGGTTAACCGCATGGTTTTATTATTTTTAATATAGACTGCGATCTGTTCCACTCGCACTGAAGTTTTGTTTTGATTAACATTTTATAGTCAGTGACTATCACTTCGCGCACCCTTACTGCATAGTTGTTATTTTCTGCTTCTTTGGCACGTTGGTCCACTTTTTCATTTCCTGGAATGTTACTATGCGATGGAACCCAAATAATTTGGACGTCTGCCTTAGTTTGGAGAAGGTATAATTCAGCTTTAATAAGGAGACCTGTGAATGTTAGGGATAAAGTTGTTGAATAGTGTAGATTGAACCCATAAAGTCCGTTATTATTGCTATCTTATTATATTTGATATCTTCTGGCGACGATTAGTGCTTGTAATATAGCATAAAGTTCTCCAGTGTGGACGCTATTATGTGGAGATAGTTTAAACGTGTGATTTTCATTTGCTAGTATTACTGCTGCTCCTAAGCCATTAGGTGTTTTGGATGCGTCGGTGTACACAACATAGTATTCTTTAAAGATTTCTTCCATAAGTGTACGAAATGATTGTACTATTAGAGAATGGTTTGTTTCTCCTTTTTTAAACGAACTCATGTTTAGGTTGATGGTAGAAATAGGGATTATCCAAGGAGGAGGGGTTATTATATTATTTGGGAAGAAATCTGGTAATTCAATTGCTAGGATGTTTGTATATTGGCCAATTCTTTCGTAGAAGTTTTTAAAGCGATATATTCTAATGTTGCGGTTAACGGGATTATTTTTATTTGATAAAACTGATGCTTCATAGGTCATACTCAGTTGGATTCTTTGAAGTCGGAGGGGCTGTTCTCCAGTAAGAGAGTGAAGGCTTGATATCGGTGTTGTTCGAAATGCGCCGTTAGCGATTCTTAATGCAGAGTTTTGCAATACATCAAGTTGTTTAACATATGTTTACTCACTCGATGCGAAGACAATTGAACCATCTCATCTGTTTCGTTTGAGTTATCAAAACTAGAGAACAAACAAAAATCATTTCTCATCAGTACTACAATAAGACCGGTTGAAGAACTAAATACATTAAAATGAACCGGGAAGAACATAAACAAACACTAGCATTATTTGAAACTTTCTTTTAAAAAATTTATAAGTAGATATAGTGTTTGTGTCACCCTGTACATCGTATGATTTGATATGATATCTTTTATAAGGGGTGTACTAGCGGTACCTATTTTCACCTCATCAAGAGGTTTTTGGACTGATCACAACTTATAATATTTAATATAAATTTATAGTTTGTGCTGTTAAAATCAATGTTTTGAACGTTATCCGGCTCTGTTTCCACTCGCGAATTATTACTGTCCTGTTAATATACAGTACGCTTTTCTTTATTAATATCCTTCTTTTTTAGAAAACAAGCCACCTCAATATGTCCTTTACTACAGTAGTTACACTTTGAGATTTTATGTACGCACGAATCTGGTATATGATCCTTTTCGCAATGAAAACATTTCGTAAAACGATGTCAATTTTCATGATAATCAGCTGATGGGTTATGTTTTGGTTTGATCGGCTGTTTGTGACGTACACGTATCCTAACTTCATGTATTTCATCTGTCGCTGTCGATTGTTTCTTTCAACAAGGCCAAACTTTGTGCTGCCACCGAGATCCAGGCACACATTTTTAGACTTCTTGTATGTCAATTTATCCTCTGTCAGCAGTTTTCAGGTAGATATGTAGCCTGGTCGTAACAGGGATGTTTATTAACTAACTTCCACTACTTTTATAGAAAAACTTCTTTATAATCACAAAATTGTAATGAATAAAAATACGATTATCTGTTGTTAGAGGCATGTTACTTGAGACTTAAATAAAATTCAATGTCACTTGTCAATGTCCCTTGACACTGCGTTCGAAAATCTCAACGGAGGTTGTGCCAATACACCACACCCCTGTAATATTAATCTTTAATACCAGCTTCTCAATCATTTTGGAAATGGTGATGACAAATTCTGTGAAATATTTAACAAACACACGTCCAAATAAAATACATTGTGTATTGTGTATCTAGTAGTAAAAGCAATACCTACATTTCTGAAATATGCTTTTAATTCGAGGTACACATACTATGTCTTCTGAAATCGCAATCAGTATAATCATAAATATTACTTATCGTTGTTTGAGTGTGGACGTGCTTCGTTTGTGGTCCTATGAACATAACGTTTTTACAATAGATCAAGGAAGATAAGCAACACTAGTAAGCTTGTTAAACATTATTGTTATTACATCTAATCCTGAAATAGCTATTTAAATCAAAAGTAACTTTGATAAGTTCAATCCAATTAAATAGTATTTTGATAGTCCAGGGGCTATCGATTAAATTGAAAATAATTAAATGACACATACAGATACTAATGAGCTTATCTGATTTTAAAGCAGAAGTCCTCACGGAACTTGCTAATACAAAAGCGGATTTAAAAAATTCAATTTAAGCAGTGAAAGCACGCATTGCATTAACAACAGAAGACTTGAAAAGAAGAATACAAACACTTGAAACAGAGAAGCAAGAATTAAGCGACAAGCTTGAAATCGTTGAAAGAAACAACAAAAAAAAAGAATTTAATAATATTTGAATTGACCAAAGCTAATTTGGAGATATGAGTTAAATTTTTTTGCAAAGAAATTAAACGTCTACTGAATATTGAAATATTAGAAAAAGTTATATCTAATTTATACACACTAGGCTACTCAGATACCGCTCTCTTAAAAATAAAAATTTTTCCCGAATTAACGAAGAAATATATATTAAGGAACTGTAATAAACTAAAATCCTCAAATATTAGAATATCACGGGACCTTACTATATTACAGCGTGAATAAATAAAAATTCTAAGAGCTTAATTATTCGAAGCACGAAAAAATCAGAGCGAAACGAGTTATATTAAAGGAAACAAATTATTCGTAGGAGATTAAGTATACACTTTAGAAGACCTTCGATATATTCAAGAAGAAAAATATCAGTCAAATAGTGCCCCGGCTACTCCTACACAGATACATAGTCAAGAACAGACGAGAATACTGGCCAGGAAAATTCAGAAGAATCTAACGCTCCCTCTACCGGTGACACTCCAAAAAATAAAAGTGTAAATCAAGGAAAAAACCATCATCAACTAAGTTTATCACCTCGAAGAAGTCTTTAGATAAAGTTAAGACCTGATCTGGGTCCAGTTATACAAAATTTCAATTGTTTCATTCCATATTATACTGTTCGTATTTTAAAACTTTGCTTCTCAACTAATTCAAAAAATATACTTGTTTTAATGATTAGTCTTCTTTTAACAACAAGTTGTTTTAGTTTTTTTTGTGTAATTAAATTTTATTGTAAAAATGAATGCTCATATTCGGGACTACGATAACCAACCGGTAAACTCAAATAAAATATACAGTGCGGATATGTTCAAAAATCAAATAAACCAAAACGATTCCAAATTATTTCATACAAATATCAGTAATCTTGCGAAACATATTGAATATCTTACCGTATTAATGGATAATTTGTCTGTCGAATTCGACCTAATCATACTAACTGAAACAAGGAAGATATATGATCACACAATATTTAAAATAAAAGGATATGACAACATTTACAACCAAGGCAGTTTAAATAAAAATGATAGTGCACTGGTTTATGTGAAAAGTAGCCTTAACTATACCACCAAAATAGAATGGCTAGGTGAAATTAAAGTTGTAACGGTGACAGTCATTGACAAACATAAAAAAAATTGAAATTAACGCAATTTACCGTTCACCAAATAGTGACCCAAAAATATTTAATCTCATTTTTGAACGATCGCAAAAGAAATCTCACGCGGGTAATAACTGGAGATATAAATATAAATCTGTTAAATAATAATAATGAAGTCGTAGATGAATATAATATGAATATGAATATACATGTTTAGATCATTTTTTCATAAATGATCCCCATTCATTAAATTGTAAATCATACATATTCAAATACAACTTAACAGACCATTGTCCAATAACCCTTACGTTTCAACGAGAGCGGAAGAATACTCAATCAAGCAAATATAACTATAAATATTACTTAACTTAACTTTAAGGGGTTTTGATCGCTTATTACTCAAACAGTTTTAGGAATAGAAACATGCGGTTCTCGCCAGTATTATTGAAATTTTCAAAAGTTTTTTTCTCAATGATGGGATATTTTATTGTAATGCCGGTTTGACCGGAAATTAACACGGCGATATTTAGGGATAGGGCAACTTTGTTATTTTAAATAGAACACCCTGTATATTTTTAGTCTAACACAAAGCTCAATCCTTGAGCTTTCTAAACATATATAGTTTGTGCTACTTTTTCTGGAAATTATGGCCTAAAATTTAAGTTAAACAACGTTAAGCATTTTCTAAGGCAATTTTTTTAAAATGTCAACAAAATTAACAATTTTGGACGTAAAGACATTTAACAAAAAACATTATTGCAACAAATTTTCAAAATGATATCCTCGGACGTTTACACACATTCGCAATCTTTTAACTAAGTTTCGAAAACTAGCTATCAACATCTCTCTAGGAATAGTTTCAATCACATTTATTTTGTTTGTCTTTAATTCTTTCTAGGTTGTAGTGGGTGGGTTGTAACATCGACCTTTGATGTAACTCCTAAAGAAAAAATCCGGTACCGTTAAATCAGGTGATCGCGGTGGCCACCTCACTGGACCTCTCCTTCCAATCCACCTTTCACCAAATGTTTCATTTAATTAAAAGTTCTCTAGTGATCATTGCATAGTGTGGACTTGCACATCCTGCAGAAAGTAACATATTTGTAATAAATTATCTTGCTGAAGTTGCGGAAAAAAGTTGTAGCATATCTACATAATTTACGGCGGTAACGATAGGTTCACTAAAGAAAAATGGGCCATAAATTTTTGTAGAACTCATGGCACACCATACAGTTACTTTGGGTGAATCTCTTACATATTCAGTAGTTCTGTAAGGGTTCTCTGAACCCCAAATGCGACATTTGTGTATATTTACTTGACCATTTAGTTGGAAAGTTGCCTCGTCAGACATTATAAGAAGATTTCTGTTATTAATTCTTGAAAATAATCTTAAACCTTGGCGGCAAAAATTAGCGCGCACGGCATGGTCAAACTCTTTTAATTCTTGCACCAAGTGAAATTTGTGAGCCTCTAATTTTAATTGTTTCTTTAAAATCCTATGAAGTGTGCTCCTAGAAACGCCCGTAGTGCTAACCATTTTACTAACTGATGTTGTGGAATTTACTTCTACAGCTTCTTGAACTTGAATAACTTTATTTAATAAAGTGTCTTGGTTATGCTCTCTTTTTTGATGATCAAGTGTGCCTGTGTCCCATAACTGGCGGTACCAACTTCTTATTGCATTATCACTGGGTGGTTGTTTATTAAACATTCTTCGAAATCTTCTTTGTGTCACCACAATTAACTCCGTTTCTGCAAACATTATTACACACTTTCCTTTTCCAGATGAAGTGAACATTTTTCAAAGAGAAATAAGAAAACTAATTGTGGTAAACTGACAGTTCGCGTGAAATAATTATTTACTTCAGTGAACAAAGCATACTTAAAAAATATATGAATCTATTTCCAAATGCCCCGCTAGTTATCGAAACTTAATTAAAAGATGGCAAATATGTATAAACGTCCAAGGACACAATTTTGAAATTTGTTATAATATTCTTGTTTGTTAAATGTTTTTACGTTCAAAATTGTTAATTTTATCGACATTTATAATAAATTGCCTCAGAAAATGCTTAAAGTTGTTAAACTTAAATTTTAGGCCATCATTTCTGGAAAAAGCAGCACAAAACTATATATGTTTAGAAAGCTTAAATATTGAGCTTTGTGTTAGACTAAAAATATACAGGGTCTTCTATTTAAAATAACAAAGTTGCCCTATCCCTAAAAATCGCCGTGTTAATTTCCGGTCAAACCGGCATTACGATAAAATATCCCATTATTGAGAAAAAACTTTGATTAATTTCAATAGAACTGGCGAAAACCGCATGTTTCTATTCCTAAAACTATATGAGCAATAAGCGATCAAAACCCCGAAAAGTTAAGTGGGACACCCGGTTATTAATTAAATTTGAATGATATAGAAGACTATAGATGTGAGCGTTCGATTAAATTACCCGATAGAGACGAACAAACCACAATAATTTGTGATAAATCGAATTTATATGCCATTGTATAGAAATTATGTTGCATGTCGTCCTTCCAAAATTTTTTAAAAGTTTTTGCTTCATCTTTCAATATTCAAATGGGAATGGTGGCAGGTAAGTAGTGGGATTACATAAGTTTGTAAAAATGCCTCAAATTGTCGCAAACTTTTTAAATTAGCCACATGCTACTGAATACACAGGACATTGTTTCCGACCGACCTCTGCGACAATTTTTATTAATGCAGGGGTAGATTAAATTGTTTTAAAAATGCATTGGGCATTAGCGAAGAACATATTGAAAAATTTTTTACAGATAAAAAGTAGACAAAGCAGTTAAAATATTTAGAGGGAGAAGTTACAAAGAGGAATCTGCTAATAATAATAACATTAATGTCGCCCACTGTTCAGGTAACATAACAGATAAATTTAGAGGGGAAAATTACCAAGAGAATTACTTTTCAGGTAATGGTCAACCTATGTTTAACAGTTGTACAAACTGCAACATAACTATAAATATACAAAATTTGTTATAATAAACGTTCCATATAGGTAATAATATATTTTTCTGAAATCGTCAAGAAAGCTTGTCATGACAGAACTCACGTTGGTCATGAAAGTGTCACTTTAAAGGCTAGTAACTTTCATGATTTTTACAAGACTCCTGTCACTTTACAAGACTCATCTGTCATTTTTAGACTGCAATTGAATTAGAAATCGCCACTTATCTTATGAAACGTCTATTTAATATAATTAAAAACACTAACAATCAAATAAAACAAATATTATTAATTGGTATTAGAAGTATGAAAATGAAAATTAATGTTAATGCTGTCGACACTAGTATTATGCACATAAGAAAAGTTTATTCCAGGTATATAATTCAAAGCATTATTTTTTTTGTTTTCTGTTGCGTTAGCTATGTTTGACAACACTACTTTTTCGTTGACATATATGTTAGGAATATAAACATAGTCAGCTACAGCAGTCTGATCAAATCTTAATATTTTTGATTTGCTGTTGATTCATTGTCATGGATATTAATTTCTCATACGACTCTGATGTTGATATATTTTTTCAGTTTACATCTGTTTTTAGTTTTGAAAAACGATTTCAGAAAAAATATAATACATCACTGGTCATGAAAGAGTCTCTGCTTGACTCGGAGGCTTTAAAGAGATACTCGGATGCTACGCATCCTCGTACTCTTCAATAAGCCTCCTCTTCTGCAAAGTTTCACTTTCATGACATGGGATAGGTGGGATAAGTTCATCTACACGGTAGGTTCACTTACTTAATTTATTTATTCACTAAACTATTCACTAATTTATATTTTATACACAGTATGTGCTCTTAAGCTAATAAAATAAACACTTCACTACTGTTTACTTGTTCACTTGTTTATTTCACGAGATCACTTTATAAACTAACTTCTTCCGCTGGTCGGTTCTTCATATATTAATGCCTTTTTTACTAAATAATTCTAGATTGCGGCTTACACAAAAACAACCAGCTCCCTGGAATTTTCTAGAGACTGGTCACAAAAACAATGTCTAGATAAGATAGTTAAAAAAATCGTGAACAGTTCTAAGAAATTTTAACTTTCATACATGGCTTAGACAGAGTCGAATTCAGGGATTACACTAGTGTGCTATTTCGTAAAATTACCCCCTCCTTACATGGAAGTTCCTCCTGGAACTTTTTTGTAGCCGAGACTGGATGTTTGAATCGGCAACTGGCCCCATTTCTACACATTCCGATCTTATGGAAATAACAGGGCACCGTCTTTATCGGATACTGATAACGGGGGTTGTAGCTACAAATTAATATTTGGACACCGGTATCTTGGAAGATCACCTCTACCATGTTCTTGATGACTCGCCAATCCAACTGGTTACTCGCTATCTTAGGCATAGCCAGTTTCTTCACACTGGATTCCAACACATGGTCTCGAAGGTTACGAAGTGCTTCCCACACATCGCGGTAGGTAGATCGATCTTGAAATTCATTTTTAGTTACCACGTAGAAGACGTGCCGCGAATTGTGTTTCAGTCTCAGTGTCTTTCCAGGTGCTGAAATCTGGTCTTCAAGTTTTTATAATTAACCGAACTTCTTTCGAAAGATGGTTGCCAATCCTCGTTCGTTCTTGATACGGGCGGGGATGTTGTATGCCACTGAATAATCTTCCGGGAGAGTGGACGAATCTTGTCGTTGTTCTGAAGTGACTCCATATCTAGCTTTCCCGGTACCTCCATACGCGCCCATAAATTCATCGAAGGTAGGATCAGAAACATCTCTAATATGGTTTACTCCTTTCTCTAGGTCATGATCTCCTTTGAATGGCGCTAGTCGGTTCTGGTGAACTACTTTTGGTTGTCCGTTGGGGATCTTGCTGATGCGATATATAACATCATTGATCCTTTTCTTGATTAATATGGACCTTCCCAGGATTTTTGTAATTTTGGAGAAAATCGTTTCCTCCTCGTCGGGTTGTGTAACCATATTTTGTCCCCTCCTCTAAAACCGCCTACTGTGGCCTGCGTGTCGTACCGACTTTTCATTCTGTCGCTGGCAACTTAAAGACTTGTTCGAATTATTTCATAGTCTAGCCTTCTGAATTGTATCACGTAGTCTTCTTCTGCTGGATCTTCTCTAGGCCGACAGTCAAATTCCAGGTCACAGGGAAGCCTCATTTCACGTCCAGACAGAATTATCGCAGGTGTTTCACCCGTGGTCTCATTGACGGCAGATCTATACGCCAATGCAAATAGGGAAAGATATTGGTCCCAATCTCTCTGATGGCTGGAAACTACTTTGGACAGGTATTTTCCAATAGTCATGTTCATTCTCACGACCATTCCATCTGACTGTGGATGTAATGCTGTTGTCCTGGTCTTCTTCATTCCCAGCTTGTCGCAAATCACCTGGAATAGATGGCTTTCCTAATTTCTTCCCAGGGCACTCCATATCGGCTGATAAATTCTTTCACCAATACATCCGCAACAGTTGTGGCCTCTTGATTCGGGATCGCGTAAATTTCCACACACTTTGTGAAATAATCCATTATAACCAGGATGTATCTACCACCAATTTCTGTCGTCAGAAATGATCCAACGATGTCTAAAGCAATCCTTTCAAAAGGGCTTCCAACATTATACTGTTTCATAGGTGCCTTTCTCTTGCGATGTGGTCCATTACTCGTAGCACAAGTCGTACATTTCTTCACATCGTCGGAACTGTTCATCCAATAAAACCTTTCACGGACTCGCTGAAGGGTTTTCTTCACTCCCAGATGACCTCCCGATGGACTGTTGTGTAACTTCATCAGTACCTCAGCTACTCTCAATCTAGGGATAACCAGCTATCTCCTTATCTCGGAACCATCATCGTTTTCAGGAACTCTTTTCAACAGGCCTTCTTCCGAGACAAGTGAGTCACACTGAGTCCAATGTGCCTTGAGTGTCGGTGAGAATCTTGACACTTCTTGCCATGTAGGTCGCCGATTTTCTCCCTTCCATCCGAATCTTCTTTAGGTGGGGATCATTCTCCTGATCTTCTCTGATCCTGGTGGGTGACCATTCTTCGTTGACTACTTTAATTCTTGAAACTGCAACTTCTTTAAATTTGGACTTGTTGCAGTGAGAATAGTCTACAGGGTATGACCGTCTAGACAGAGAGTCGGCGTTTCGGTGATTCACATTAGTTCGATGTTCGCCCCTGTGACTGGAGTCCTTGAGTTGCGGGATTCCTGGGGCGCTTCGACAGGCTGCGTACGTGCTCTAGCTCACCCCACTTTCGGCATTTGATCTTCTTCAGCTTCCTTTCTACCATACTCTTCATCAGATTTACGATCTGGTTCAAGATGTCGTTACCTTCTTCATGCATGGTCCTAACTTTACTGTACCGCGAATCCTTCATGGCTCCTCTACATTTAAGAGGTTCTTGGTTTGCAGGAGTCGTAGGACGCTTACACGAACTGCGGGCACGCTCTTGCTCACCGCAATTACAGCACCTGATCTTCTTGGGCTCTTTGTCTACCAAATCTTTGAACAAGTTGACGATCTGGTCAAGTCTGTCATCGTCGCCTTCTTCCTGTATGGTACTACCTTTTTGTATCCCGAAATCATCGTGGCTGCTTCATATTCAAGAGCAGATATTTAAGAGCAGCATTTAATGCATTGGCTCCAAAATGGCGGACGAGATTTGTGATTATTGTCGAATTGTGGGTTGAGGTTACGAATTTAGCCGGAGATTGTCGAAATTCAATATCGCTCCATGATGGCAAACCAGTTAATCATAATTATGCTCAAATCTCACGGTAAAATAACCTTATAATAATGATGCCGTATCAGAAATACATTGATTAAGGAGTAGACTACAAAGGGTAAAATAAAATCATAAAAAAACTTTTTAAAGACTAACTTTTATTCAAATGCGCTAGAAAGTAAAAAATGATTTCTTTTGATGTATAACGTGGATTATTCTGTAGGTTACAGATTGAAAAGTTTGTGTATTCGGACTAAACATTTTTGCGGTATGCTCTGTGTGAAAAAAATTTCTAATCAAAGTATCGTTAAAATTGGCAACCCTCAAGTTTTTATTTTCAAATACGAATCTATATTTTCAATTGCATTGTTCCTAGTGTCATGTTTCATATCGACGTAGTATTTACATGTTAACTACAGAGTGTTTTGGAAATATCTAACTATACCGGCAAAATTTCAAATCTTCAATAATTAATCAAGTTCTTGTTGTATGATCAACTTGGCATTGATTCACTTCTTACTCACTGATATTTTTCAATCACAGCTGTTATGGAATATTAAAAGAGGTTAAAATTGTTCTGGTAATAGTTCAATATTTTCAAAACACTCTGTAGTTCAGATGAAAATACTACGCCAATATGAAACATACTTCTTGGCATTCAAAAAATTGCAATGAAAAATACAGGTCCGTATTTGAAAATAAGATGTTGAGGGCCCAATTTGTACCATACTTTCTATAAAAATTTTATTCGCATGTTTGGATAGTCTACAAAAAGTTGCTATGGCACTATTTTGGAAAATCCTCACAAATAAAAAGATGTAGGCAAAAGAAGAATTTCAAAATTTCCAATTTTTCCGGTATAACTCCAGAACTAAAGAAGTTAGATTGTCTTGAATCTAATGAATGACCTCTGGAATACAAAACATTGCCCCCATTCAACCATCCCTAAATATCTTACCGTTATCATGATGCCAATGAATAGACTCGAATTTGAATAGCATTGTATAAGAGGTGTGGAAAGTGACATATTCCGTACGAGTGCAGGAAATACAGTTTCTAACGAGTTATGTACTCTATTTTTCGTACGACTATGAATATACAAATTGTGTGAATTAGGAGTGTTAAAATATGAATTCTGAGTATATAATTGTTATCATGCGGACTAACAGAAATCAAAAGCTGTTTTTCGTTAGTCCCCATTCGGTCCTCTCCGTTGCCCTTTTTCCTATTGCGACTAATCAAATACTGGACTTCTTGCTGCAGACGGATTCTGTCGTACGACAAAGTCCATATTTTCTTGCTTTTTCTTTTAATTACACATTAATTTAATTTTATCGACTTTTCTTAATGTTGTCTAATTTTAGTTTTGTTTGACGTTTTCATAATTATGTAAATTTTCCTAACTATTTCTAATAAAATTTTCCTACAGTATATTTCCCATATTACCTACTGACAAATATTGGATTCTGCTAGATGCCACGGGCATGTGACAGCTTTTCTCTCATAATAGTTTTTATGTGAATGATATATACACATTTAAGGCCTGATGATAGCTCAGTGTGCCGAAACTTGTTGCCCCTTCAACTTGGAATAACATATGCTGTAGTACGTATTTTGCGTTTTACTTACTGCTATTTGCATACAGACTACATTTGAGATGGAGTTTCTTTTTCATTCACTTTAATGTAAGTTATAATCTGTGATAAACTACAAATATAAATTGAAAATCATTTTAGATATTTTTGGTTGTGGTAAAAATAAGAAGTCAATTATTCATTAGTAGTTTGTTTCTTTACAGAGCTGATTTCAAGTTTTATTTCGTTGACATAGATGTTAAGTAGCTCTAAATTTGTTAAAAGAGTATATAAAATGAGTAAGGTGTCTCTCTCATTTCTAATAAAGTATGTCAATGAACAATGATAGGTACTTACAAAGACATTTTCATGTTTTTCTCCACCGCACAAAAACTATGTTTCTAGCAAAGAAACTCGCACAATTATAGAATCAATCTTCGGTGAGTTAGAACTATTTCTTTTAATGGATCCGGTCTCGATTGTGATAAAAATCGTAAAATATTATCGTCGTTCTAACAAATTATCAAGGAAAATAGTTCATACTTGTAACTGCGTTATGAGAAATAAGTCCACGTATTCGTGCAGTGATGTTATCGCTCTCTGATTGGTGTTCATAGTCACGTGATACTGGGTTATAAATAACGCAATTTAAATTAATTTTATTTAATTTAAGACGAGTAATAAGGTTTTAAAAATGTTATTTTAGGTTTCTAAAAACTGTCTTTTATGTGTAAAATATAGCATCACATGGATTTGTAGCAACCGTCAACATCCCAATTACTAGAATATGTGTTTCATTCTCCTCTCTCAAAAGAAAAACAAATTCTTATACAAAATTACTGGAAGTCACTTCATACGCGATCTATACACAATATACAGGACGCACCGATTCTTACACAAATTCAAATCTACTTACTAATAATCTATCAAGGTCCCAGTGTTGCCAAATAATAGGAAGCCACTCTGTGCGTGATCTCGATGCATTGGGGATGCTCTATATACATGTTGTGTATATCGAGGGATGCCACAGCGCTACAAATCTATACGGACGCCACTTCAACCGCTATCTAACTATATATATATATATATATATATATATATATATATATATATATATACCTATATATATATATATATATATATATATATATATATATAGTAAATGCTATAAAAATACATTTGATAACAAATTTTAAATCATTCAGCCAAAAACCATCGTACACTCCTTTCTCTTGAAAAAAAGTAGTATACTGTTTACCCGGTATCAATTAAAATACATTTAAGGTGGAAATAAAAACGAAGCCGTATACAAGGTGACAGAATAGTATGTCTTCAAAATAATTTAAATATAGAGGATTATAGTATTCATTTTATTTAGTTATTACTATTAATTAGGTTGTAGTAGCAATTGGATAAGTTAGTTACATCATTTCTAAAATTAATACTATTTTTATTTTCCGAATGTGGATTATCTCATAAATTTCTCGTTTTTTTAGTATTAGGTTCGGATTTTAATATTTTAAAATTCTCAAAATTAAAGCTGTGGTTATTTTCTATGGCGTGTTTTAATAGTGCGGTGATATCAGTTTTGTTATTTTTAATGTCATAAGAGTGTGAGTACAAACGCTTATGTATGTATTGTTTAGTTTGCCCTATATATTGTTTGTGACAGTCATTACATTCAACTTGATATACTACGTTTGATCTATATTTATTATCAATTTTTGGTTTTAATTTAAAAAAAATTGTTTAGTTGTATTGTAAGGTTCGTGAACAATATTGATATTGTAAGGTTTGAACATTTTCTTAATATTTTCGGATACCCCTTTTATGTATGGAAGGGGTATGTATTGACTACATTTATTAGTTTGTGAGCTGGTTATGTGTTGTTGGTTGTAAAATTTATGCACTCGTTTTTTAATGATAGGATCAATGAAGGGTTTTGGATAGTTATTCTGATGAAGAACTTTTTTAACTTTATTAATATTTTTTGGTCTATATTGAGGGCTGGAAAGTTTTATAGCTCTATCTGCTAGGCCTGTAACAACACTACGTTTGTAAGTAATTGGAATATCAGAATTAAAATTTAAATATCGACCGGACCATATATCTTTCGTAAATCAACTAGTATGAATTTTTCCGGAATTATCGTAGGAAATTGTGATATCAAGAAAATTTATGCAATTGATTACTTCTTTCTCAAATGTGGACTGAGTTCTAGGATTAAATGTATTAAAAGTATTTAAAGAGTTTTCTATTTTATCTTTGGGAATACAAAGAGAACAGTCATCTACATATCGATTGTAAAAGAGTTGAGTGAAATCAAGTCCTGAAATGACTGAGGTTTCAAGTTCTTCCATGACGAGACTAGCAATGGTGGCAGAAATTGGAGAACCCATAGCTGCGCCGAAAATTTGAGAGAAGAAATCATTGTTGTATCTAACAACAAACGTAGTGTTGTTACAGGCCTAGCAGATAGAGCTATAAAACTTCACAGCCCTCAATATAGACCAAAAAATAATAATAAAGTTAAAAAAGTTCTCTATCAGAATAACTATCCAAAAGCCTTCATTGATCCTATCATCAAAAAACGAGTGAATAAATTTTACAAGCAACAACCCATAACCAGCTTACAAACTAATAAATGTAGTCAATACATAACCCTTCCATACATAAAAGGGGTATCCGAAAACATTAAGAAAATGTTACCTTACAATATCAATATTGTTCACAAACCTTACAATACAACTAAACAATTTCTTACAAAATTAAAACCAAAAATTGATAATAAATATAGATCAAACGTAGTATATCAAGTTGAATGTAATGACTGTCACAAACAATATATAGGGCAAACTAAACAATACATACATAAGCATTTGTACTCACACTCTTATGACATTAAAAATAACAAAACTGATACCACCGCACTATCAAAACACGCCATAGAAAATAACCACAGCTTCAATTTTGGAAATTTTAAAATATTACAATCCGAATCTAATACTAAAAAACGAGAAATTTATGAGATGATCCACATTCAGAAAAATAAAAATAGTATTAATTTTGGAAATGATGTAACTAACTTATCCAATTGCTACTACAACCTAATTAATAGTACTTACTAAATAAAATAAATATTATAATCCTCTATTTTAAATTATTTTGAAGACATACAATTCTGTCACCTTGTATATGGTTTTGTTTTTATTTCCACCTTAAATGTATTTTAATTGATACCGGGTAAACAGTATACAACTTTCTTTCAAGCGAAAGGAGTGTACGATGGTTTTTGGCTGAATGATTTAGAATTTGTCATCAAATGTATTTTTATTGCATTTACTCCTACAGCCTGAGATGTTGAACGTTTGGGTTTTCTACATGTAAGTTTGTTTGTTTTTTCTGTTATCTTTTTGAGTCTTATTGATTTGTATATTGTATTTGTTGACTACCTGAAGGTATCTTATATCCATGTTTTTCATATCTTCCTTAACTTGATCTTCACATCTTCTCCTCGGTCTTCCTTTTGGCATTGCTACTTGTAGTATCCAATTACTTATTCTTCTTATTATTGTTATCGGCTCTTTTCTGAGTACATGTCCGTACCATTTTGATCGTTGGGCTTTTATGAACTTTACACCATCCTGTCTTTCCATATTTTGTCTAATTTCATGGTTCCTCATAGTTCTGAAGTCGCCCTCTTCTGTTCTGACTGGTCCAAAAATGTTCCTCAATATTTTCCTTTCGGCACTCCTTAAAGTTTCTTCGTTTTTATTTTTCAAGCACATTGTCTCTGCGGCATATGTCATTGTTGGTCTGATAGCGGCTTGATACAGTTTCAATTCAATGTTTTTGGTTAGACGTTTATCTTTAAGAAATTAGCTGTATTTCCAGTATGCTTTGTTTCATAATTTTACCCTTCCTGCCACTACTATATGTCGTTCTTCTCGTTTATCGTAACGCCTAAGTATTTGAAGCTTGCTCCTTCTTTAAACTTGTGGTTCTGCACTGTGATTTCTTTTATACTCTCTGTTGTTTCCCTGCTGACTCGCATATATTTAGTTTTTACTGGGTTTATCCCCAGACGTCTTCTTTTTGCTTCTTCGGTCAGGTCCCCCAGCATTTTATCCAAATTGGTCCTATTCCTTGTTATAAGTACCAGATCGTCTGCATACCCTTTTATTTGTGTCATATTCTGGGCTATTGTTGTGCCTGCTTTTATCGCCTTAATCGCTCCATCTAATGCTATATTGAATAATACCGTTGATAATACATCCCCCTGCCTCTTACTATCTACCATATCGATCTACTCACTATAGCTCTCACTAGTTATTACCCTGGTTTTCGAGTTGCTCATTGACATTTTTATCACTCGAATTAACTTGTTTGGAATACCCATTTTCCTCATGTCTGCTATCAGTTCATGCCTGCTAATACTTTCAAATGCTTGCTTAAAATCTACAAACAGTATATGTAAATCGATTCCATATTCATAGCTTTTTTCTATCGTCTGTGTCATTACATGCACTGCATCTATAGTTGATTTACCACTTCTAAAGCCATATTGATATTCCCCTAGTTTCTGTTCTGCGTATTTGTTTATTTCCTTTCTTAAAAGTGATGTCATGACTTTGTATACTGTGTTAAGCAGGGTTATTCCTCGGTAGTTATAGCATTTTGTTTGGTCTCCTTTTTTGAAGATTGGCATTGTTAGGCCTAAACGCCATTCTGCTGACATTTGTTCTTTCTTCCATATGTTTTGAGTAATTCATATATCTCTCTTTTTAGTTCTTCTCCTCCTTCCTTTATCGGTTCGTTAACTATTCCATCTGATACTGCCGCCTTCTTATGTTTGAGATTTTTTGTTATTTCTTCATATTCTGCATATGTTCTGAGGTATTCTTCTTCTACTTCTGCTGTTACCTCAAAACTTGCCTCTGTAACCTCATCCTCCTTTAGATCGCTTTTGTAATATGCTTCCCATTCTCTTTAGCGAATTCTGGTTGTTACTTTGCTTCTTTCACTTTGTTTTCTTATGTAATCATATAGTTTTTTATTATCTCGGTTGTTACTTCCTATTTCCATCATAATCTCCTTCATCCACTCTGTTTCTTTCTTCTGACAGCTTAGGAATGTTTGTAGTGAATGAATTCCCAGGTAATATCTTTTAATACCATTGTTAACCTTAGTGAATAGATTTAGCACTGTATATATTAAGACATTTTTATATTTTACCTTCATTCGTTTTGACAAAGCTACTGTGTTAGTGAAACGCGTCAACAAGTTTAAATTGAACATTAGTTCAAATATATGAAGATTTAAACAAACTATATTGTTTTATTTCATCGTTCAGTATGGATCTTCATCAAGTAAAAGCCTCATCTATTCAATTTTTCTAATATTCCTACAAAATTTCGAATAATTTCAATAGCGCACCTTGACACTTCTTATTTTACTAGTCGCCAGGACCGTATAAATAGATTACCTAAGTATATATACCGTATGTATCAATTTATCCCACCCGTTGTGATAAACACTATTTAAATGAATAAGAAACCTTTACAATATGTCTATGAAAAGTCAAAAATCTAATTTAAATATAAATCTAAATCCAAAGATTATGTATCCGTCAAAATTATTTATAAACGTCTGCCAGATCATAAAAACTATGAATCACTTGTAAGCTAAATAATTTCATCTCTATTTTATACTCAAGACGTAATTGCCAATTCAAAGTAGTTATTGATTTGTCAAATGATTATTTTGGTGAGACACACTCTGTATACTACTGTATAAGTAGTATTCTCAATCACAACCGCATATCTATAATTACCTAGCATCTTACACTGTTTAATATTCGGTATGAGTCTCGTTCGGGAGTAATAGCATAATATCAGTTTATTGGCCCATCGTATAAAGACCTCTACCCTGTCTATAGTATAATGCTTACTCTAGCGGAATAGGAATTAACAAAACGACTGCAAGGAGTTTGAATTCATTGTTGACCTAATTTTTAAAAAATTTCTCAGTAATAGCATTATTAATTTTTATATGGAAGTTCGTTCGAGAGAACAGAATTTTATTTATATTCTGAAGTATCATAATGATATTCTTATGGATTTCATTTTCGCGACAAAATGAGATAGGTACTTTATTAGACTGAGTACTGTAATGAGGAAAATATCTAGGTATATCAGACAAAAATATTAAAAATTTATTGAAAACAGCAGTATTAAACGATTATAATTATATACTACATTATTATAAAGACATATGCGTCGAAATTGTCTCATTGATCTAGTAGATTTTTATAAATTTTCAATTCCTTATGCTCTACTTATCCGTCTAACCGGCAACATTTACAACATGAAAAAAAAATAGTCGGGAGGTTTTTTCTTGTGTAACTATAGTGTAATGGCGGGTTGACGCATGCAATGATTTACTGGCGCCACACTGTGAAATTCATCAGCAAAATATTTTTATTAGTCAATTTTTAGTTATCACAATCAAAATTGTGGCCGCGACAGCATAGTCGCCTGACCATAATGAAAAATATTATTTTGTTGAATTCTACTTACAATGATGGCAAAGTATCTGGCTGTCAATAGAAACACCATTTTTTTTTAATTTTGCAGTAACAAAGAATTCTTTTGTGATAAGCAATCCATTCTTATATAGAAGTTTTATTAGTAGTAGCAAAGTGTTTTCGTATTGTTAAAAAATATTTTATATCGCCAGCAAAGTTTATTTGCTGAAAAAGAACCGTTACGCTGATCGGTCAAGTACGTATACGTACGCCGCAGTTCTGCTATTACTCGATGTTACTGCGTTGTTGTAGGTTATAGTGCTGAATGGAATGTGGTATATTGACGGTTGTTGTTGAATGTCTTTGGTTAGAAGATTTTTAACAGGTATGTGAAATAAATGTTTCTATAATTTTTTTTTTATTTTAGCTTAACGTGCCTCGACAGCGCAGGTCATTGGCACAGAAAAATAATTACAAATATTTACATGATACTGAATAACAACTATTACTAATTTTTAAATTAGATTTTATGGTAGAGATGCGTAGCTTTCAGAAACTGTAAGACTTTCTTGATCTCGGTGGGACAGTGGAGCATTTCCTTGAGGTTAGGCCTTAGGTCGAATCGTTTATATGTAGCGGAAAATTGTTTGCAGTCAGTAAGTATGTGCTTGACGGTCAGTATAGTATTACAGCTGTGGCAAACAGGACGATTTTCTGAAGACATCAGATGACCGTGTGTGAGTTTGGTGTGGCTGATTCGAATTCTTCTGATTATAGCGGCCTCTCTCCTTGTTAAAAAGCTAAGGGAGAGAGGAGGAGTAGATGAATGAATATCGTGAAGTGCTGTCGTACTGTTGCGCCACAGATGTCGCCAAGATTCTTGCGTGACGTTTTTGAAATGGAACTTGAGGTCGCTGGCGAGTTGGACTATGTGTTTTGGATTGTCGCTAGAGGCAGCTTCTTTCGCGTGGCGATCGGCAGTTTCCTTACTAGCAATTCCAATGTGTGATGGTAGCCAGATGAGAGAGACTGTTATATCATGAGCAACGAGAGTTTGATATATATCATGTATGCTCTGGACAATTGGGTGGTCAGTGAATATTGATTTAATTAATAAAATTGAGGAAAGGGAATCAGTGCATATTGCAATATTTTTGTGGGGGAGGGAGATATATTTAAAAGCCTGAAGAATGCTATGAAGCTCACCTGTATGGACGCTACACACTGAAGGTAAAGTAAAGGAGCCTATGAGTTCATGTTTCGAGGTAACTGCACAACCAACTCCGGAGTCAGTTTTCGAAGCATCAGTGTAAAGTGTTAAATCGTAAGATTTTTTTTGTAATAATTCAAGGAATGCTTTCTTTACAAGTGCAGTGGGCGACTCATGTTTATTAAAAATGGTGAGTGACGTATCGATTATAGGAATGATTTTGGTCCAAGGAGGAGAAGAAGGTAGTGGGAGCGGGGATGTCAGAGAGAGGTCAGTATCTTTGACTAAAGGAGTGAGCAATTGGGGAAGAGATTTGATGATTGTTCGAGGGTTAGTAGGGAGATTAGTCGTTGAAGTGAAAAGTGAGTGAACAGGATTGAATGGATTGGAGGAAACTGAGGCAGCATAAGAAAGAAGTAGGGATTGTCGTCTTAAGGGGAGGGGTGATTCATTAGCTTCAATATGGAGACTATCAGCAGGGCTAGAGCGGAAGGCACCAAGGCAGAGACGGAGAGCGGTATTGTGAACATAATTCAGCAAATCTGTGACAGATTTGGAGGCTGACATGTAAATAAAGCAACCATAGTCAAGCTTCGAACGGATGAGAGCTCTGTAAACTCTTAATAATACGATTTCGTCGGAACCCCAGTGAAAGTGACAGAGCGTTTTTATTATGTTTAATCTCTTTAGACAGATGCCTTTGAGTTCATGGATATGGTGTTTCCAGTTAAGTCGAGAGTCGAAGGTTATTCCGAGAATTTTACATTGATTTACAGTGGGTAAGGGTGAATTCTTAAATAAAATGTGAGGTAGAGGAGAAGATCTTCTTCTTGAAAACTTGATTAGTTTGGATTTACTTGGAGATAAGGATAATCCCAGGTAAGAAGATCTATCCTGTAGAAGGTTTACTGCGGTTTGAAGGAGTTTGCAAGTGGATGAGATCGATTTACCATGACAATAAACAATTAGGTCATCAGCATATTGGACATATTTTATGGGAGCAGGAAACTTGCAACAGAGCTCGTTTATTGTGAGGATGAATAGAGTAGAACTTAATACTGATCCTTGAGGGACACCAGCATTTTGTGGGTGAGACAAGGAGAGTTTGCCATTAGCGGAAACCCTGAAGGTTCTACAAGTTAGGAAATTATGAATGAACGATAGAATGTTGCCATGAAGATTATATTGGGAAAGTTTATTTAGTATTGCCGTTCTAGATATCGAGTCAAAGGCACCTTCAATATCAAAGATGGCTGCAACGATCTCCTGGTGATTGTTTATTGCTGAAGAGATATGTGTTTGGAGAAGAACAAGGTTATCGCGAGTGGATCGATGACGCCGGAAGCCGGATTGGGCATTAGGAATGATTTTGTACTTTTCAAGAAACCAAAGTAGTCTTCTATTGATCATTTTCTCCAGGAGTTTGCAGGTAGTGCAAGTGAGTGAAATCGGTCGGAAGGAATTGGGCGATAAGGTGGATTGATCTGCTTTTTTTATTGGAATAATTATGGATTTGCGCCATGCATCAGGGAACTGATTAGTATTCCAGAGTAGGTTATAGATTTCGAGAAGCTTAGAGAGAGATGGATTGGATAGTTTTTTGAGAAAGATGTAAGGAACATTATCAGGGCCGGCGGCAGAATTTCTACAAGTAAACAAGGCAGATTTAAGTTCATTTAGGCTGAAAGGGGCGTTTACGGAAGCAACGTCATGAGGGTTTGACTGAAAAGTGGAGGAAGGCTGAATATGAGAATTGTGATAAACAGAATCGGGGTTACGAATAATGAATTTGTCATCAAAATTTTGTGCGAGTGACTCGGCAATTGTTTGGTTGTCGGAGATAACAGTGCCATTCAATATTAAGGAGGGAATTTTAGTATTGGTTTTCTTGCCTTGAATTTGTGAAATTTTTTTCCAGACTTGACTGGGATTTGTATTATGATTCAGCGAGGTGGTATAACTTTGCCATGAAGATTTTTTGCTTTGCTTGACTACGAATTTAGCTTTAGCTTTGAGCTGTTTGTGTAGGAGAAGGTTTTCTTGTGTTCTATTTCGTCTAAACCTGTTAAGAGCATGTTTGGACTCTCGGATGGCATTTTCGCAAGCTGAATTCCACCAAGGCACAGTTTTTTGTGCAGAGGAAGTGACTGATTTACCGATATGAGTCTCTGCAGCGGCAAGTATGTTGTTAATAAACATTTTTAGAGTGTCATTTATGTTTGCAGAAATAGCTAAAGATGATAAATAAGTTTGGGAGAGAGAGGTAAACTCAAACCAGCTTGCGTTTTTTAAGTGCCAGAAGCTTCTAGTTATAGTTTCTTTATTATAATGATTGGATATAATGATAGGAAAATGGTTGATATCATGAAGGTCATCTGAAACTTGCCAGGAAAGGGAGAGTGCAGTTTTAGGGTCACATAAGCTGAGGTCAAGGGCAGAAAAGGAGCCGGAGGAAATGTTGAAGTGAGTGTTGAGTCCAGTATTCAACAGGCAGGTTCCGGAGGAATTTATGACGTTTTCAATAACTTTACCCCTAGTGCAACCACGAGTTGAGCCCCACATGGTGTTATGTGCATTAAAGTCACCAACAAGGATGTATGGGTGGGGGAGCTGAAATATTAGGTCGGTTAAGTCTTCTTCATTGAGGGGGTGATCAGGTGGAATGTAGATACTGCAAATGGTAAGCTTATTGGGGCACCAAGCAGTTACAGCAATTGCCTTAAGATTTGAGGTTAGTGGGAGATGAGGTGAGTATACATCGCTAGATACAAATATTGAAGAACCCCCACTGGCTCTCATACAGTTGGTACGGATGTAATGATAACCTTCAAAGTTTTTTAGCTTGCATTGTTGGTCAATTTTGAAGTTGGTTTCCTGGAGGCAGAGAAAGTCAGGGGTATGGAGAGATACGATTTTCTGAATTCTTTCTAAGCGAGGATAAAATCCATCGCAGTTCCATTGAATTGGAGAGAATGGTACTAATTAAAGGGGGAAAGAGGTTAATTACTGAGATAGTGTAGAGGAGTCAGTGGTGGTACCGTCATCAGAAAAAGGATCGTCAGTAAGATTGTTTTGGTCGGGGTGAAGTTTAAATTTAATTTTATTGGTCAGACGTGTAATGCGATTTTTCAAAGATCTTTCGTTGATATTAGAATAAATTAAGGATAGATCTTTCAGTAGGGAAGCAGTGTCGGAGATAAATTTATTGGCTTCAGGTAGAGGGTCGTTGACGCGGAAAGTATTTTCGAGGAACGCAATAAGTTGGATACTATTAAGGGAGAAGGATTTAGGAGACTCTTCAAAAAGTTTATGTATGATAGAACGTGATTCGGGGCTTATATTGTGACAATCATCTTCAGCCAGTTTGGATTTTTTAGATCTTTTTTTGCCAGATTTTTTTGAATTAGAATTTGGGAATTCTGGGGGAGGCATTGAATTGGGATTATCGAGAGGAGTATTGGAAGGTGATATAGGCTGCGGGGAGTCAAGAGTGCTTTTATTAGATCGTGGTCGTTTTTCGCCAGGTACAGGCGAGGAGGGAGCGTGTGGCACTTGAGAGGGTAATTCGGGATTGTCTGAAAAGGTATCAGTAGTAGCTGGGTCAGCTGAAGTGGAGGGTTCAAGATTGACGGAAGTATTTAATAGTGGGGGAAGGTCGTGGGAAGTGTTGGGACATAATTCAGCAGTATGTCCAGCCTGCTTGCAAAGAAAGCATTCAAGTTTATCAGTAGAAATGAATATTCTGTGTGAAGTATTTTCATGCGTAATAAGAATCGAAGTTTGCAGTGAAAAATCGTTACTGGTGGGCAGAACGTAAGTCACACGGCGGAAGCTCAGGACATGTGCGTATTCGTCATCAGGCGAGCCACATTTGACGTAAGAAATAGGGGAGGTAAGTGTTAATCCTTGGTCATACAGGGCTTTTTCAATAACGGAATGGAAGGACTGACATTGGAAATAAGGATTCTTTTGGTGGGGGAAATAAGCCGACGAATGGGAATGACATTGGAATTAACTAAGATGTTTTCATTCGATTTTAGAAGGTCATCGACTTGAGTGGTAGATGATAAATAAATACATATGCGGCCATGAGAGATTCTGGAAGCGAAATGTACGTTTTTGGGAGAGACAATGTTACCTATTGCTTTGATATAATCGAATAGTACAGTGTTGGGGATAGAAGGCATAATGATGGCTTGGTCTCGAGATGGTGCCGGGGGAGGAGGTAGTCTTGCGGATGTAGCCGCGGCATAAGTTAAGGGTGTTGAAGGGGTGTTTGTGTTTATTGAGATAGATTGTTTAGAGGGGGTTGAAGAAGTGGTGGTATTAGAGAGCAGTGGTTGTGAGGGGAGGTTTGACATATTGATGTGATCCTGGATACCAAAATCACAATCAATAGCTAGAAATAGAAATATATAAGTAAAGCTCAGTTCAGATAAACAGTCTGTAACTCAGTGACTGGCCTATTTATTTCCAACACAAATAAGTAAATTTAAGGAATATTTACCAATTTTATAGAGAAACAGCACTTTACAAGTTTTGTTATCACATTTTAATGATGACAAAAAACACGTTTTTAATTTGTTATGATATTGACGACTTAATAACGATCCGACTCTAATGAGGTCTGACTCGTGAATGATTTCTATAATTGATTCATTATATTAAACGGATAATAATAAAATTGGGATTTTCATAGTATATATACATATATATATATATATATATATATATATATATATATATATATATATATATATATATATAAGATGTACGAATAGTGCGTGACATATAAACAATAAGTAACAAATAGATTAATGGGTATTGCACGCAAATAGAAGAAGGGGCTACTGAAACAAGTGGTAACCGCAGACATGCATGTTTCTGGCTCATTAGCCGTCATCGGTACGGTACAACCAAGAAAAGATGTGAAACATGGGAGCAAAGTTGGTGAATGAAACATGAGAAAATATAACAGAATTCAGCAGGATAGTCAAACACAACATTTGCGTCAGTAATATTAGAAGATCTGACGCAAATGCTATGTTTGACTATCCTGCTGAATTCTGTTATATTTTCTCATGTTTCATTCACCAACTTTGCTCCCATGTTTCACATCTTTTCTTGGTTGTACCGTACCGATGACGGCTAATGAGCCAGAAACATGCATGTCTGCGGTTACCACTTGTTTCAGTAGCCCCTTCTTCTATTTGCGTGCAATACCCATTAATCTATTCGTTACTTATTGTTTATATGTCACGCACTATTCGTACATCTTGTTGTTATTTCATTGATCTGGGTCGGAAGTTTCAGACGGGAGTGTTATATGCACCTCCGTGTCCATGTTGGTTGATGTCTCGAAAATTCGAGATCTTCTAATATTACTGACGCAAATGTTGTGTTTGACTATCCTGCTGAATTCTGTTATATTTTCTCATGTTTCATTCACCAACTTTGCTCCCATGTTTCACATCTTTTCTTGGTTGTACCGTACCGATGACGGCTAATGAGCCAGAAACATGCATGTCTGCGGTTACCACTTGTTTCAGTAGCCCCTTCTTCTATTTGCGTGCAATACCCATTAATCTATTCGTTACTTATTATATATATATATATATATATATATATATATATACATATATATATAGTCCCTTTAATTATAAGCGCAAACGGCCTTGTACATACAAAAACAGTACGACACATAAAAGAACTGGACTCACCTAAAAACACCGTAATGTGGATGCAAAAGGCCGTAATACTTGGAACTGTTGGAATCATCCGGCGGATCATCTCCCCCTATTGACAATGGTAGTGCCCTTGGCTGCGTAGTGGCCCGGACATTATCAAATACCACCGAAAAGGTGTGCAAAGAAAATATATATGAATATATATATATATATATATATATATATATATATATATATATATGAAGCAAAATGGTATTCTTGACGGTAAATAAATCAAAAATCTCTCAATATCTTAGGGATTCCGTCGTAAGTAGGGCTGAATTAAACGTTGGGTAGTAAATAAGAGTTTAATTCAGCCCTACTTACGACGGAATCCCTAAGATATTGAGAGATTTATATATATATATATATATATATATATATATATATATATATATATATATATATATATAGAGGAGGAATTATCGGGTATGCGGTCAGTGAAATGAAATGAAACTATTATCCTATGCTCAATATTTCGCCACCGTTTGGTAGCTTCATCAGGAGATACTACAGAATTTATTTAATAAACAATTGCACACAATAACAAATGGTTAACTTACAGATTTTAGAGTCTGGAATTTAGTGACGTCTAGACATTAAAAGGTTTAGGACAAGACTAATTAAAATAATTTTAAAAAACCAATAAGGTATAGATATAAAAATGTTTACAAGAAACTGACAAGAAACACACTAAAACAAATTACAGGGTGATAAGACAAATCAATTTCTAAAATGATTTTAAAAGTTGACAATAAATATTACCAAGTCCATTAGTGTCTGCTTTGAGGTTTATCGCGTTAGGGTTCCTAGCAATATGATACATCTGATAAAACAATCGATGTTTGTATCGGTCCGCATGTTGCAGTATCTTAGCACTATTGTAGTCGAACGTATGTCCTGTTTTTAAAAAATTGTCCACAACTGCACAATTATTTTTGCCAGTACGACAATCACTCTTGTGCTGGGTAATGCGCTGCTTAAGCCATTGTGAGGTTTGACCAACATAACATCCCTGACACTGTGAGCAATCCATTTTGTAAATAACATTTGTGTTGTATGAAGTAGGTGTTGGGTCTTTTACTTTAGAAAAAAGGTTAGAATTGGTTATTAAATTATATTTAACAATCTTAATATTGGTTAAATTTTTAAACAGAGGTAAAATTAAATGAGTTAGATTAGTAATGTACGGAAGTTTATAATATTTTATGGTTTGCTCACTATGTTCGTCAACTTGGCCGTCATAAAAGTCGGTGTTATATATTAATTTCTTTAAAATGCCTTTGAAATTCGGTGTAACTTCTGATAGTACTAATATTCGATTGGACGTTTTTATGGCTGATGTAGAAAGCATCATTGATAATGTACCTACATATACAAAAGATATATTAAGGGCACGTGCTACCAATGTTGTAACCAATTTTTTACATAAGTCTAATTCAAATAAATCTACTCTTAATAAAATATTCAAAGAAACCAAACTATTTTTAAAATCTCAACCACAACTCTATATTTTGCAATCTGATAAAGGTGGTTGTACTGTTGCGATGAACAAAACCGACTATATTGAAAAAACAGAACTTTTATGACAAGATCAAGCAACTTACATTAAACTAAATAAAGATCCTACTACGTCAGTTCAAAGAAACTATAATGAATTAATTAAAAAATTAAAAACTAAAAAAGAATTCTCCGATGATATTGCTAAAGAATTATTTATTTACAATTCTAGTTTTCCAAAGCTATATTGTTTGCCCAAAATACATAAACCGGATATACCGTTACGTCCAATAGTTAGTTCAGTTAATTGTACTACTTATAAATTATCAAAATATTTGGCAGATATTTTAAAAAATTCATTTGAGGATCGTACTAACTATAATACAAAAGACACATTTTCCTTTGTTGTTGCTATTAGGGGTTATAAATTACCAGAAAACTATGTTTTGGTTTCATTGGATGCGGTTTCTTTGTTTACTAACATCCCATTGGATATGATTACCAATATAATTGATAAAAAATGGAACATGGTCGAACCTCATACTACATTATCTAAATATAGTTTTCTATCATTGATTGCATTTATTTTTGACAACACATACTCTAGTTTTAATAACGAATTTTATAAGCAAATATTCGGTACACCAATGGGGTCTCCCATTAGTCAAATTTTGGCCACAATTGTGTTAGATGAACTACTTGTTAGTATAATTCCAAGTTTGCCTTTTGAAATGCCATTTTTATACAAATACGTTGACGACATAATTTGCGCTGTACCAGTAGATAAGACCGACGTCGTTCTCGAGTTGTTCAATTCTTTTGATCGTCATTTGCAATTTACAATTGAACATGAAATTGACGCTGGAATACCTTTTTTGGATACCAAAGTTTTAAGATCGGATAGTAATGTAATTTTTCTTGATTGATATCAAAAGCCAACTGCGTCAGGCAGATTTCTAAATTATTACACTAATCACCCAAAAAGCCAAAAACATAATTCCGTAATAATGATGAGAAATAGAATATTGCGAATCAGTGATGAAGCATTCGTATCAAAAAACTTAATAATATTATTTGATATATTTAAGAACAATGGTTACCCAACAGGCATTTTAAAGAAATTAATATATAACACCGACTTTTATGACGGCCAAGTTGACGAACATAGTGAGCAAACCATAAAATATTATAAACTTCCGTACATTACTAATCTAACTCATTTAATTTTACCTCTGCTTAAAAATTTAACCAATATTAAGATTGTTAAATATAATTTAATAACCAATTCTAACCTTTTTTCTAAAGTAAAAGACCCAACACCTACTTTATACAACACAAATATTATTTACAAAATGGATTGCTCACAGTGTCAGGGATGTTATGTTGGTCAAACCTCACAATGGTTTAAGCAGCGCATTACCCAGCACAAGAGTGATTGTCGAACTGGCAAAAATAATTGTGCAGTTGTGGACCATTTTTTAAAAACAGGACATACGTTCGACTACAATAGTGCTAAGATACTGCAACATGCGGACCGATACAAACATCGATTGTTTTATCAGATGTATCATATTGCTAGGAATCCTAACGCGATAAACCTCAAAGCAGACACTAATGGACTTAGTAATATTTATTGTCAACTTTTAAAATCATTTTAGAAATTGATTTGTCTTATCACCCTGTAATTTGTTTTAGTGTGTTTCTTGTCAGTTTCTTGTAAACATTTTTATATCTATACCTTATTGGTTTTCCAAAATTATTTTAATTAGTCTTGTCCTAAACCTTTTAATGTCTAGACGTCACTAAATTCCAGACTCTAAAATCTGTAAGTTAACCATTTGTTATTGTGTGCAATTGTTTATTAAATAAATTTTGTAGTATCTCCTGATGAAGCTACCAAACGGTGGCGAAATATTGAGCATAGGATAATAGTTTCATTTCATTTCACTGACCGCATACCCGATAATTCCCCCTCTATATTGAATCAAGTACGGTCGATAAACAACAGAAGCATCTTTTTGCTTTCTATTTATATATATATATATATATATATATATATATAATATATATATATATATATATATATATATATATATATATATACATATATATATATATATATAAATATATATATATATATATATATATATATATACATATATATATATATATATATATATATATATATATATATATATATTAATACATATACTCTATCTAAATTCTAAAGAAAACATTGAAATAAAGAAAAATGTACATATTTGGATGTAATACTAGTGATATACAATGTATTATAAATAATTAAAAATATTCAATATGCAAATAAAATTTGACATTACAATTTCGAATGACAATAATGCAGAAGATACTTAATGATACATAGATTTTATAAAGATTTTAAAAAAAGAATACAGATGTCGCTGGTAGCATAATTACAATTAGAAGAAAAGAATGAAAATCTCTCTTTGTTATATGAAAACATAAATTTGTATTTTTTTTTTTTTAAAAAAAGGAATTCTTTGGTAACCAAAAGAGAAGAGAATTATTTATGGAAAAAGTTTAGTTAGTTGATTTTGAACCCCTCCCGAGAGAACATCTAATATGAGTTCTCTCAAATTTGCTGAATAATATAATAGTAATTGATATATTAAAATAGCATCAGATTATAATAATTAGCATGATAAGATCAGTGCGTGAATAATTCCTTAAATAATTATATTGAAATAGTGTTAGTGATTTTTCCGGGTTCTAAATTATAAATTTAGAAAAGTGGTTCCGGCGATTCTAAAAGACGTGCTTAGAATCAGAACGAGTGATCCTGATACCTAGTTGGTGAGTCCAGTCCAGATTTTATAAATTATTTTTCAAGAATTAACAGGCCTTTAAATAAAATTAAGATAGATGCATCTATATCACATTTTTGAATACTGACAAAATTAACGTTAAAGATATATAAAATTTCACCTAAAGAGAAGAGAAAATTTTTTTGAATAGACAATTTTATCGCATATAGTTATTTGACATTTATACACGTCAAGTGTAATTTTCGACGATTTGAACTTTTAGAATAAGTAGTTAATTAGGTTGTTCTTCTAGTATATAGGTTGTTTTTTTTAATTTTAAGGTTCGTAGAAAGTACGATTATTGTTCTTTATTATATTTTGGGAATACTAATTCATTTTCACTTGTTATCTGATGGTATATAATATATAATTTTTGATTCCAACTCACTTTGGTATTAATTCAACTCCTATTTCATTGAATTTGAAAAATTTTGGATCCTATAAAACTTTTGATATAATCAGTGACATTTAGTTAATTTTCAGTGACAGAAAAATGTAGATGTCATTAGATAATTTAATGGTCTTAGAATATATTGAACAAGCAGTCACTATAGATTTGCAATAGTATAATTGACAATTTTGGAATATTCTTTGGAAATTTATAAATTTAAAATTTTAAATTATTAATTTTTTTTAATCTTTGAACCTTTCCTGAGGTGAGAGCGAGTAAGTCGATTTTGTAGTTATTTATCTTTTAGAATATAAAATTTCATATTCATCTGAGCCGGGCATAATAATTTGACAATTCCTGTCAAAATTTCAAATAGGTTATATTCAGTGATAAAGGTGTTTTCACATTAGTGTAGTTACTACCACGATTGTAACAACAGCATCTAATAATAAAATTTCAAATAAAATCATATAATACATAATTATAAAAACAGTAGAACAATAAAAATATTAAAATTTATATATATATATATATATATATATAAAGATGTCTGCGGTTACCACTCTTTTCAGTAGCCCCTCTTCTATTTGCGTGCAATATCCACTAATCTGTTCATTGTTATATATATATATATATATATATATATATATATGTATATATGTATATATATAAACAAAATTCAAAAAATCACGGGGATTGCAGCCTAAATAACGTTGAAAATTCTTGTTATTCGGAACCGAGCGCTTTCGAAAGACTTTTTCTTCCTTTTTCAAGGTTGTAAGGTAGAATTATTGGAAATCAAAGGAAACAGGATACATAGCAATCACTTCCAAATTCAGATCGAAACCAGTGCCTTATCATTGAAATAAAATACAATAAGAAAACGAAAAATTGAGTTTAAATTATACATGTAAATTGGTACTTAGCTTAAATCCCTCCTGGAGGAAAACATTTTGGTTTTAAAATTCACCACTACTACATTTTAAACGAGAATTTTAGACACTAATTCGGTTGTTTCAAGTGTATCTAGTTTTTGGATAGAAAGTAACGTTTTTTAATTTTCAATACCTATTAACAGTCGTATTCTCTTCAAGCGAGTTTGTTTTATTTTATATCTACATACCAGGGTAGTTGAAAATTTACGAGTGTGATACCAAATGTTGCATCAATCTTAGCAATGAGATTAATATTTAAATTTTTGAATCTTGATGTCCAATTAATATCAAAACTGAAGAAAAACCTTCTCTTTAAAAAAATTCTTCCATATTACAGTTGCCTGCTGTTATTTTTCTGTTGGTTTTTTCACAAGGAGTTGAATCTGCTCAAAGTCACCAAACCGCATGAACTCTCACTTCCTCGGTCCCGTGGCTGTGAACATATCCAGGCAATAATCACGTGTACAAAGGTTAGCACCGGCTAAAAGAGAACGTCCCTGCAAATAAACAAAATTACTTACTTTTACTAGAATGACATTTTTAAATACGATATTAGAAAAATTATTGAAATTTTGTGCAGCTGAGATTCGCTATTGTAAAAAATATTTTGTAAGCACCGGGACTTTTGTCATGAAGTAATGATTGTGTTCTAGTTTTAAAGAACATGTTTTAATGATAGTAAAACTCAATATATATAACGACTGTATTTTTATCAAGTAGTAATTATCTTCCAAACATATCTTAATGAAGTAAAGTTAATTATTTTAGTTATATAAGGTAAGGTGGGGTAAGTGTGCATCCGGGGTAAGTGTGTAGAGGCGTCATAAATTATATTCGGTGGTTTATTGTGGCTCCATATATGAGCAGGGTACACAACTGCATGTTATAACATGATGTAATGCAAAATTCTAGAGTTTAAATAATTCTTAGACAAGCAGTATACATGATAGTGTGGGCATTGAACATAATTTGGTTGATAATTTTTAATCTGCCGCCATCCTCAAAATCAGAGTGATTGTATCAAATAAAATGGGATAGCAAGTCAAGAAAGTAAGTAGTTTCTTAGTTTTGTATAATATTTTTGTATTTTTTTATCTAACCTCAAAATTTCAATTACTAAATAAGTTGCCCCGCGGGAACTTCATGTGTGTGCAAGGGTGTAGCAAATACTACGGGCAAGTGTGTAGTAAACTACACACTTCCCCCCTGGCAAATAAATGGAACAATAATGCTTTTCTATTATGTTCTAGGAAACCATGGTACGGTGTTACTAAAAAAATCGAACAAACGTTCAACCTACGATGAGACCACCCTTCAGAGAGCATTGGCAGGAATCCGTAGTTTATCTATGTGGAGGTCAACGGCAATTCCCATCAATGAAGAAGCTAAACTGGCCGAATGTTTGATCACGATGGAAAAATGGGGGTGGGGGTTAACACGACGTGACATTTTTAATACTGTTGAGCAAATGTGTGACTAGAAATAACCTCAAAACACCATTTAAGAATGAGCGATCGGGTGAAGATTGGTTTTGTCAATAAAAAAAAACCAATCGGTGGAATACGCAAGAAAAAATTGTTTGTATCCTTTAGTTATAAATAACTATTTTGACCTCTTGAAGAAACAGTTACACGACCTTAGCTTACACGATAAACCTCGTCAAATTTGGAATCTTGATGAAACGAGCTTCTCTCTGGATCCCTCTAAGACTAAAATAGTCGTAGAACGAGGATCTCCTTCATCGCGAACAATTGCTGGATCTGGAAGGGAAAATAGCACTGTATTGATGGCTGTTAGCGCTGATGGATTTAAAGCTCCCCATTCATCGTTTTCAAAGCGCAAAATATGTGGCATGACTGGGTTGCTCCTCGTACATACGAACTTCCAGGGACTTCATATGCCGTGACTGCCAACTGGTGGATGGAATCCCAACTGTTCTTAAGCTACTTCGAAAAAACTTTATTAGAAGTATTAGGACCTGATCGACCTGTCTTACTTATATATGACGGTCACGTGTCTCATGTCGATTACAGACTTATCAAAGTTGCTTGCGATAATAGAGTAACAATCCTGAGACTTCCGCCCCATTCATTTCACATATTACAGCCCCTAGATTCAAGCGTTTTCAAGTCGTCATTAAAAGTAAAGTGGGATCAAACATTTGTTCAATGGCGAAGACATAATGAGAGGAGAAAGCTACCCAAAAAGAAGTTTAGTTCATTAGTAGGTCAAATTTGGAAAGAAACAGAACCTGAGATAATTCGCAACGGTTTTAAAGAAGGTGGCATTCACTCCTTTGACTCTAACATAGTTACCAAAGAGTAATATGATCCTGCAGCGTACAAGAGATGTGCGGACCTGATCAGGACTTGAATAATCATCAAAGTCACTCTCCACAGCCAGGTCTCTCTGGCGTAAATGTAGAAAACTAGTTAAAAAAACCTGTAGACTTCCAAGAATTACTATTTGCGACGGTTAAGCAATCAAATCCTACTGATAAGGTAAAAAAAACGAAGGGTAACTAAAGGTGCGGAGGTCACAACAAGTGATACAGTTCGAAGTCTCATGGAAGGGAACAAAAATAAAAATTTTGAAGAGGAGGAAAACCATAAGAAAAATGGAAAAAGCTCAAATGAAAATATTGCATTTGATGACAGTGACGACGATATAGAAGAGGAGGAGATAGAAGAACTTGATGCATGCATGACGGAAATGGATAAACCTGTGACAGATATAGAGAAAGATGACTGGATTTTAGTGGCTTCATAAAAAAAAAATCGAAGGAATGCTATGGTGGTCAAGTTATTTCGGCAAAGAAAGAAGAAGAGAAACTAGAAATAAAATTTACCAAGAAAGTACCTTCCTTAGATCCATTAACCTGTTCAACTTTTGCATGGAAATGCCCGGATGAATGAGCTCTCATTGTCAGAGAGGATATAACATTAACCTTTCCTAAACCCACCTTTACTACACGATGTCTGATACGATTTGAACTAAATTTTTCAGCTTATAACATTCAATAAAATTACAATATATCATCTAACCTTAATGTAACTTTTCTATTTTTGCATAAATGTGAATCATTGATTAATTTAGCAATTGTAACTTCTTACTTTCTCATTATTTTTGAATAAAAAGTTTTTCAACTCTTAGATCGATTTTCCTTTTTCAATTTTTTTTAAAGCATATGAAACATCGCTCTTTTCAGACTTACACACATGTCCATGACTCCTTTAAACGCATAAATATGCAAATTATACCTTGACAACACACTTACCCCACTTAAAGAGACAAGTGTGTAGGACATGCCTTGTTTTAAAAAACATTGCACAAAATGAAAAGTTTTAACATTTCAATGATCTTGCTACTACGGCATATTAGGAAGACCACAAGTAAGGTAATGATGTCCAGAAATTTAATTATTTTCTTTGGTTGAATTTTTACAAGTACATATATGTGAACTTGCATAATTTTACTAAACTCTTACCCCAAATCACCTTAGGGAAAACAAAAAAAAAGTTCTTAGTTTTTGTACTATAAATTTCTTAATAATAAAAAAAAACGAAAAAATGGAAAGGAGAAAGTTCTGTTTCACTTTATTATTATTACCATGGATAATACATAGCCATGATAAAATGAACTGTTTATGCAAGTATATTTTGAGCATGGTTAATTTTTCATTCCTTCTTCTAGCAGACGAAATGGATGACGAGAGTTTTCTTTTATTAGATGTAGCACTACTAAATGCCATTATTCCCAAATTTGGGAATTAATTCCCTTAATATATATTTGGCAACTATGTTATTAATACAAACTTTTACCAGTTTTAGGGGTACCTGCATCCACATTGGATTTAGACCCATCTGTGAAGATGCGGATTGCGCCTTCCTCCAATAAGTCTTATGCGTTGTTTTTGAAGATTACCTTGTAGGGCCTGTTGAAGGCGTATCGCGGTGGAATCGAGTACGTATTGGCCTGCAGCAGTGGTCCCTCCCTGAGGGCCTCATGCCACAAGTTACATCTCATTTTATCGGATCCTGCATCAGGTTGTATACCGGTAGAGCGTAGACGTGTCATGGTCATCAAACCAACCTCTTTGATGTATATGTCAATGCGAGTGAGGCCGAGGATTACCTCCATAGCTCTTGTTGGTGTGGTTCTCATGCCTCCTGGTATGAACCAACTCCGTCTACTTTTGATTTATCGACAGTGAATGGTCTCTACACTATTGTTCTATGATATTGAGGGCCTCCTGCATTAAAACGCAAAGTGTCTCCTCGAATCTTCCTGTTAACAGAATCTCTAGGTCATCTGCATATGATATTGTGTAGAAGTTGCTATCATTGAGGCGGATGACCAAAGAGTCTAAGACCAGAGTAATGGCGAGAGTACCCCTCCTTGTGGACCACCTTTTACAACCACGCCTCTGATGGTTACATCACCTACACTGATTTTTATTGCTCTTTTTAAGAGCATGTTATATATCCAGCCACTTATGGTTTGGGGGATATCCTTGTTGGAAAGTGCATTTGTTATTTTAGGAAAGGTGATTCTATCGATTCCGCCTTCTATGTCTATGAACACACCCAGGGTGGACTCCTTTTTTCCAACGATCTCTCGATAAGGCGCGCTACGAGATGAAGAGCCGAATCGGTGGATTTCCCTGGAGTGTGTGCATGTTGATTTGGATGCAGTGGTTTCTGTGTTATCACCACATCTCTTATGTATCGTTCGCACGGCCTCTCCAAGGTCTTCATTGGAAACGATGTGAGGCTAATGGGTCGATATGCTTTTGGGATGGAATGGTTCATTATTCCTGGTTTTGGTATGAACACAATTTTAACTTCTCTCCAACCTTTTGGAATATACCTCAGTGCCAGTGAGGATCTGAGGATTCCTACCAGATGCGGCATTAGGTCATCCAGGCCGCACTGGAGTAGGGCTGGATAATAGACGTCCGTTCCTGGGGATTTATAGGGGGAGAAGCCTCAGATGGTCCACCTCAGTATGTCCGCGTCGACGATCTGTCGTGATATACGCCAGTCATCGTCCGTCGGGAAGTGATTCTCCTTATCCTCCCAGGCTGCGGTATTTGTGGTTCTGAAGTCAGGGAAGTGAGTTGACATTAGTAGTTGGCTTTCCTTTAGGTTGGCAGTTTTGTGTCATCCTCTCTGGTTACTATACTGATATGACGGTGAGGATCTTTTGAAAGGGCTTTTTGGAGTCTAGCTGCTTGGGGGAAATCCTCGATATCCTCGCAATAGATTCCCCGTGCTTCTCTATGTTTTTGTCTAATGACTTTTTTATTCTCCTTGAGGTGAGACTTGTATGAGTTCCAATCCTCTTTGAGTCTATTTATTTTAGCCTTATTAAAAGATTTCCTCTCCGTCCCCCTGAGCTGGTCAATATCATGGCACCACCACGGAGTGGAGGCTCCATCAAGATCTATCCGCCTGAGCTAGAAAGACATCTTGTAGGCATCAATTATGGAGTTTTGAATGGTTTCAGAATAAGTTTCCAAATCTCCCTTATTGTTAGACTCCTCCCAGATCCTCTTTCAAACAGTGGACATATTTTGTCCTGTCCGTTTTCCTGAGGTCACGAGTCATTGTAGAGGTTGTGAGCGCCAGTTTGATTTCGAATTTTATCCAGCGGTGGTCCGACATTGAGATATCGTCGGATACATGCCAGCCGGAGATTATATTCGAAGTGTTAATAGTGGATAGGGTAATATCTATTCGCGTTTGACTACGAGAATTAATAAAAGTTGGTTCAGTACCTCTATTTAGAACACAAAGATTCTTGTTAGTTATATGGTCATAAAAAGACTTACCTCTAGTGTTAATATACTTGCTGCCCCAGCTTACGTGGTGTAAGTTTAAATCGCAGCCTATTAGCAGTTCAAGCTTCTGGGTGAGACAGTGTTCCACAAGGTCCTCCAACTCCTTAATTGGTGGTGGTTTAGCTGCGTCTAAGGGGAGGTATGCGGATGCCAGTATTAACACTTTCATTTGACTTTTCTGTGCATATTCAACCTTCACTACCGTTAGGTCGGAGGACGAAAAATGCGTCAGTGCGTAGGTCTTAAAATTTCTAGGGATATATATGGCCGTCCTGCGTCACATCCAGGTGGCGGCATAGTGTTGCCGAAGCCACCTTTTCGTGTTGAAGGTTGCACTGTATAAATCTTACATTTTCATTGTCCATCTCTGCTTGATGGTGGTGAGATGGGTATTTCTTTTAGGCCATCTCCACTTCCTCACTTGGAGGTGGGTTGACGTCGCCTGTATCCTGGCTTACAGCTGTTAGTTCTGCCAGGAGACTGGCGGTCGCCATCTTGGAGGATGGTTCGACAGTCTCCGCAGAAGCAACAGCTTCTTGGGGTTCCTGGGATGGGAGAGGGGGATCCGTACTCGATGACTCGATTACTAAATTTAAAAATTTTAATACATTGATAACTGTTTCCTCAAGTTCCTTCGCACCATGCCCAGTATTTTCAAGTCCACAAATATTTCCACAGGACATCCTTTATCTTCACATTATCTCAAAATTATTGTTAGTTGATCTTGGTGTGTTATTTCAGGTATTAAATCAACGAGTATCAAATTGTACTTATTCGCTGTAATTTGTTTCACAATTTCATTAGTGACACAATTCGACACAATGCTCAATATTTCGTGACATGTATCCTCCGATAAATATGAAGTTTTGTCCTTTCCCGAATTTACTCTTTCAGTTAAATGTTCTTTCAAAAATTGATCATATTCAGATAACAGCTTCAACAAACCCAAATAATCAACATTATGTTTTTTGCCAATTTATTCATGAGTTAGAGGTACCTAAAAGAGTTAACACAACCGTTGTTCATCACGTTTTGATGCCATAAAAGCACTAAAAAGTAGTTATATTTCGCTAAAAAAATGTTTTCCTAAAATATCAGCAGCATCTCTCTCAGAAAAGCTTATGTGTTGCAAGAAAATTAAGCAACAAATGGGAAATAAAATTATTTTGAATATCGCTTTGAAATTTACAACGGTGCGGGTCATAACGTAATTTTCCCCGGTCATCATGATCTCGGTTCCACGTCAAACGTTGTTGTCCTGCTATGCTAATGCTAATTATCTGGTAGTCAGAAACATTGTCACGCGTACGATTCTTTGCAGCAATGTTATCCAGTGTTAAGAGTAAAAATGGTACTCCAATTTAATCGCCATTTGTTGCCTTGAAAAAATATTATAATAATTTATGCACACTCCGACAACTCCCTCGACTCACTGACTTCTCGCTTGTCACCTTCTTCAAAATCACCCGCTCGTCCTAGCGGTGGTACTAGCCGGCCTTCGACTATCTTAACATTCGGCCTTCCTGAAACAACAATGCCCTCATTAATAACAAATATCTCGCTGAACCGCCGCTCAGTAGTAACTGCTATCGCCGTCTCTGTTACCTTTACATTCGGTGTCAGTATCATACTCCAGGTAATTCAACTGTGGTGAAGCCTCAATGAACCTACAGCGATTGTCGCCTTAAAAAGCTTGAACACCTTTCAACGCCTCTATCACGAATCCTATAGGGTCCATCAAACTTGTTGAACAGCTTACCGCTGACACAAACACCTGCTATCTTGGTAGCTGCGTTACGCCACAAGGCCAAATTACCAACCTTGCACAATACTGTCACCTTTCGTTGCTTATCATAACGCTACTTCATTCACCTAGCCTTTCTTGCATTATTTTGCCCCACTTCAGTCCGCCTCTCATGAATCACAACCGGTATGCTGCTATTTGTACTACACGCCACCGGGTCGGATTGAACGATCACCGTTATTGGCAACTCACCAGTTGCATCTATTGGAGACTCGTCTGCCTACGTCTCTCGTGATACGTCAGTCATGGTTTTTCTCTCTAGAAGCCGTGCACAACGCCGGAGTGCCTTCGCCTGATTACACCGGAATATTTTTTTCCGGCCTCGCTTTGGAGCTCAGTTTACAGAGCCGTCACCCTGTTGGTCCGAGTCGGTGTAATTATTGAACTGTCTCACCTGGTTACCCTATTTATCTGCTGCCGACGTCGCAACGTTGACATTAAGATTCGCCATTTCGACACCCGGAACATCTGCCATATTCCTCGTACCACCACCCGTACGTGACCGTACACCTGCTCCTTTACTTTCGTTAGCTAGCTGGCCAATCGGCTACTCGACCATGACTATGTGCAAACGTCAGGCTCGACGGATAGGAATGCGTGCCCGCGCTGTCCGTATTATTAAGGCCCCAGACATCAGACAGCATCTCGTCCGACCGGCCTTCTACTTCCGCCATTGAAGTTAATACTTCAACAATTGTTTCGATTTAGCCGTTCAACCTGACCGTTCGTCCTTGGTGTTGACACCGCATTCATGATGTGCTTTGCGCCTCTTTTAGCCAAATACACCTTCAATTGCTTACTCGTAAACGCCTGATCGGATATCAGTCACCTAGGATAACTGAATTCGCCAAATATGTCATTCAGACGTACTATCGTTTCGTTTTCCTCTAAGGTTATCGTAGGCTTCGCCAGAACGAATTTAGTAAACTCATCCATTAACTCACAGTTTAGACAGCACTGTATTTCGCCACAAAACGCCTCATTCCAGGAAACTAGTAGGGTTCTGATATCCGTGCATAGCGCCTCTTGAACGCCGGATGACCAATTGCATCATGATGTTTCCTTAAAATGCAAAATCTTGCCATTGCAGGTACATGTAGTCTATCGCCTTCGGAGGTTCTACGATACAGATGCCCTTGAGCAATCCTGTAATTTTTCCTAATATCAGAATTAGCTGTTCCCGACTTTAACTTCAACATCCTCACAAGTTCCTGAGCCTACGGATTTTGTAATTGAACTGAACCAATTGCTCTCATCAATTATTGAATCATTTACATTAACATTCCCAGGGAAATTTCTACTATGTGCATCGACATGTCGCATCCGATCACCCGGTCAGTATTCATACCGTGAAATGGCTGAAATAGATCGTTGTACATAAGTGAAATAGGCGTGTTCTACACCAGCTATACTGCGCAGAGTAGAAGTAGTTCATAAATATCAAAATGCCTCAAAATCCTCTAAAGTGAAAGTAAAATGACTAATGTTGTCGTTGAGTATTAATTGTTAGAGTCAAAAGTCCAGCATAACTGTATTTTGTGTCACTTTTTAAGAAGAAAATAGAAAACGCTATTTAGCAACAAATGTCTACTGTCAAAAATGTCGATTGTCATCGTTGTTTAATTATCTATTTTTATAAATTTCTAATTAAAATCGAATTATACTCCATAAAAAGTAAATTCATACTATTTTATTTAAGTCATAGCTATGACATGGCTTCATTCTTTTATAGTGTTTGATACTAACAGCAGTGATCATTTCACCCCAACTACTCCAGAAATTCAGGAGTTAGCAATTCAATATATGTTGTTTTGTATTTAATTTAATGGTCGCAGAAAAAGTATAGTCTAAAACACAGGTGGATTTCACAATTCTTTACTTGTTGAATCGTTTTCGTCGCCTACGGCTCGGGAAACAAATATTTCTACTTGTGTAGAGTTTTGTTTATTCCACCCTTGATATAGATACTTTTCAGTGCTTTCTGAATAAATAGCCCAATCTCGCCGAACTAAAGCTCCATTGACTAATTTCTTATACAATAAATGCCTAGTAGCATACCTATTATGACCACCAATATTTTTTTTGAGATTGAAAAGTCCATTGTGATATTTTGTGGAAACCTACTTTCTAATAGTAATAATTATATGTAATTATTACTATCATTCCCTGATGCCGGAACATCCATACTTTCAAAATCTGATTCTGGATCTGCAAACAAAAGAAAATATTTCTATTCAACTATATAATTATTTGTAGCAACTATGAGGTTGACATTTATTGACTCACTTGTAGTCGCATCAATTGAATCTATCTGCTCGTCTTCATCAGCGATAGTGGTACTTAATTCCTCCCTGTCATTGGTTTATTTTCCTAACTCTGATGTCTCAGTTGAAGCTGAGGCCACCAATTACAAAATTTATTTATGATTTCATCGCTACTATGTCCAGATTGGTTATTTACAATTTTATCTTCTCGGTTTCGTATTGTCTTTCTTGCTTTTCATATTTTCTTTTACGTTAAAAAGATCCCGGTAACTTTCGGTCTTCCATTTTCTATTGGGTATATATCTACATTTCATAATAAGATTGATTACTGAAATATAATAATAATCTTTATTCAGCTCATGTTATACATATATATACATAAATCTCTTGTTGTACAATATTATATATGGAACATCAATGTAATACGTATGCGACATGGTAGCCTATTTATGACCTCACGGTTGCGCATAGGCTGCTGAATTGCTTACTTTTACTGAAAATGATTCAAATATATAATGTCCTGGAATAAATTGATTCTCCAAAAGTACACAAAACAATATTTCACTTAATTTATAAACAATAGTAGGATAACAAATATATACACATACATACACACATATTATGTTATTATGTTTGCATGTTTTTTTCACGTTTCTTTCTAAATAAACAATTATATACATACACACACTCACACATATACATATAGCAATGAATCCATTGAATTTCTTACTTCTAAATTTCATAATTCTATCACATTTTACCGAAATCTCCTCACACATTATTCAATCAATGCTCTCAAAGCTTTCCTGTCACCATTTACAATATATTTTTTCATTAATATTTTAATTAATTGAGGGGAGTTTACGGAATACAAAATAAATCTTATACATTTCCGGAAGGTGATTAAATATTTTTCCACTTAGGTACAAATAATATCTTTGTGATACTGATTCACTTACAAAGTGAGTATATACTGTGCCTGTTTCTTTACCTCTTGTTTGATAGTTATATGTCTTTTTTTGTAATATATCTTTATGTTTGTAAGTGTACATTAAAATTGCATAAACATATAATTGTCTGACATCCGTAATATTGGTTTCATCATACAATAAATCCGTTGGATACCTAATTTTTTTATTGAATATTATTTTCAGTAATCTCTTTTGAAAAATTTCCAGTTTATTTAAATGGTTCTTTGTGGTAGCCCCCCAGCAGATGATGGAGTATTGAAGTTTGGTTTGAACAAGTGTGTAGTAAATAGTTCTAAGGTGAATAACGCTCAATGTTTTTTTGAGAAATTTAAATTTAAAAAGCAACATCCTTAAGGTGTAGGTTAAATTATCTATATGCTTATCCCACCGTAAGTGAGAGTCGAGAGTAACACCCAAGTATTTTATATAACTTTGTCTTTGAAGAGTAATTTCCTGATCGTTATAAGTGACATTGAGTTCATTAAAATTTGGTAATCTGTTATTATAGCTGGCAAAAGTCAAAAAAAATGATTTATTATAATTTATAGTAAGTTTTTTATGATTACACCAATCTATAATTTTTTTTAAGTCATTTTCTGTTTTATACTTTAGTTCTTCCCAAGTATCTGCTTCATAGAAAACAGCCGTGTCATCAGCAAAACTCACAATTTGGCCAGTAGTCGGTTGAATATACAAATTATTCACGTAAATTGAAAATAGTATAGGACCAAGGACTGTCCCTTGTGGTACACCAGTTGTGATTAGTTTGCTTCTGCTAAGCTGATCTTTTACTTTCACTTGTTGATATCGGTTTTTTAGATAGTCTCCGAAAAGTTTTAATGCCATTCCTCGTATCCCTGCATCCTCCAAAGCCAGCAATAACTGTTCGTGATGTATAGTATCGAAGGCCTTGGCTAAATCCAGGAAAATGGTTAAGTTTGGCTTATTAAGATCCACCGAGTGATAAATTTTTTTAGTTAATTCTAGAATTGCATCAGTTGTAGAGAGTCCCTCTCGAAATCCAAATTATTTTGTAGAAATTATATTATATTTTTTAAGATATTCTTGTAATCTCAAATTTAGAGCTTTCTCTACCACTTTTGCGAAAGTTGTTATTAAGGATATCGGTCTATAATTTGTCACCATTGTCTTATTGCCTTTTTTAAATATTGGTATCACTAAAGATCTCTTGAGTTCAGTGGGAAATTCTCCTTGTAGAAATATTTCATTAACTAAGTGGGTCAAGAGTGGGGTGAATATGTCTGAATTCTCTTTTATTAATTCTGTTTGTATATTATCTATTCCGGACGATTTCTTGTTTGCTAGTGAGTTTATTATGTTTTCGATTTCTATATTTGTTAAAGGCAACAGAACAATTGAATTTTTCTGAGCATATCTCCTAGGTTGAGGCGTGTTTGGTGGGCTTATGCTTTTTGTAAGAGTAATGCCTACTTCAGTAAAGTAATTGTTAAATGTTTCTGCTAGATCTTTAGCCTCTGTTACCATACGGCCCTCATCAGTATGTATTTCTTTTATGTCATCGTTATTGTTTTTAGCTTTATTTTGTAACTGATTGATAATTTTCCATAGTCCTTTTGAGTTTCCTGAATTTTCATTTATTTGTTTGGTATAGTAATCTTTTTTAGCTTTTCTCAAAACTCTATCAGTTAATGCTCTGTAATTTAAATACGCTTCCTTTTTTTCTATGTTCTCCAAATCTTTTTTATAAACATGATGAAGTCTGTTTCTTTCTGTAATTGAATTAATAATACCTTTGGTTACCCATTGTTGCCTCTTAATATATTTCTTATTTTCTTTAACATCTTTTGTATTTTTACTTATATATTTATTTACCACATTTATTAAATAGCTAACTTTTCCGTTTAAATTATTTATGTTATAAAAGGCTTCCCATCTATGACTCTGAATGTCTTCTTGTAGCTTTTTATTATCAATATTTTTGAAAAATAACTTTTTTACGGTTGTCTCAGCTTGTAAAGGAAGATATGCCATTGTAGCCTTGTGGTCTGTAATATTGGTATCATATGTAGCTGCCATATATTCATCTATCGTATTCGAACTATAAAATATATGATCTATGCAACTTTTCGATGTTCCCTGTATTCTTGTATATTTGTTTATTAACGATGAGAAGTCATATTCACTCAATACATCCAGATATGCAGAAACTAGATCAGTTTAGTGTTTAATATTTATATTAAAATCTCCTAAAATCAAGTGTTTCGGAATGTTTAAATTGTTCTTAGTGTCTTCAAGATATGTCCACAACTCATCAACAAATGCTTCTTCCTTTATCGGTGGCAGTTTATACAGAGATGTAATTAAAAGTTTATTTTTACTAGACAATTTAATTATAGTTTGTACTGCTTTGCACAATCCTATTTGTACTATATTATAATCATAAATTTTGTTACTTTTTATATAAACCATATAAATAATATAACAATCAACGACACCTCCAACAATCACTCTTACCTTCTTATTGGAGTATAATTTAATTTCAAGAAATTCTTGATCACAAATTGGCTAGTGACAACCACAACATAAACAACAAAACAACTATATTCTGCTAATTCTGAAATGAAACTGAATTACTGATTACTGTACTACTCATGAACACATAAAGAAAACAGGAATATCAAATATATTTTATATATAAATATATGAGAGATAAAATTAAAGTAGTAATTCACAAAAAATACCAAGAACAAAAACGTAAATTATCAACCAACAAACCAGTATCAAAAAACCAACAAACCAAATTCTTAGAATATACATTTTTATTTTTCCGCCCAACCTATGTAATATGCGAGAAAAGTATTGGTATACCCCAAAAAAAGTTGGAATTTTGAATTTTTTGTTGAGTTATTTTCACGTTTTCCATCAACAACAACACGAAAAAACGGTTTTTAGAAAAAAAATCCTGTGTGTATGTCGTCGTCGTCGTTGTCGTCGGCCACTTTTCGTAACATAGTCATAGACATGTCACAGATGAACCCTATTGATTTTCAGCTCACCAGAGCCAGTCCAACGGTTGCTATGGTACTTGAAGTACGATATTTCGTCATTTTTTGAGAAATTTCAGTTTGTTAGCACGATACAGCTTCAGGAGTTCAACAAGTCAACAATTTTATGATTTAATATTATTCAGGACATCTCACTGATGAACCCTATTGATTTTCAGCTCACCAGAACCAATACAACAGGTGCTACAGCACTTTAAGTACGATATTTTTGTCATTTTTGGAGAAGTATCAGTTTGTTAGCACGATACATCCTCCGGAGTATATACAAGTCACCAATTTTATGATCGGATATTATTCAGAGCGTCTCAAGTCTCAATTTTTTATCATTTTTGGAGAATTTTCAGTTTCTGTGTACGATACAGCCTCCAGATAGTATACGATTGATCAATTTTATGATTGAATATCATTCAAGCTGTCTCACGGATGTACGCTTTTGATTTTCAGTTGACTAGAGCGAGTACAGCTGGTCCTATAAATCCAGATATACTGAATTTTTGGTTATTTTTGGAGAAATTTCGGTTTGTTAGCACTATACATCCCCGAAGTGTATACTAGTAACACTTTTATGATAGAATATTATTCATTCGGGGCCACAGTTACGGAAAAGTTAGTTTTAAACCTTAGAACCGTTTATTTAATAGATTCATCAATCTTTCTGATTCAATTTTTTTAGATAAAGAAGTTCAATTATTACAAAAAAGTCTTAAACATAATATTCAACCCACATGTTCATTCGATAACTTCAACAAACTAGGTATAGAAACAGAAATTAACTTATATAATTTTCCAAATAATTCTAATCTAAAACATAAAGCTTCTGAAATTATTAAAAAAGAATTTGTCGAGTTTAACAAACCCAACTTAGATTTATCAGTCGCTACTTCAATTCAACAAAAATCAAAGTCAAATGGTCTTATTTTCACAAAAGCAAATACGGTAATCTCATTACCTAAAGATTATATATTAAAACCCAATAATTGTATTCAGGCAAGCAATTTTGAGACACTTAAAAAATAACCCAACCAATAATTTTCAGAAAGAAATATAATTAGCAGTAGATAACGCTAAATCAATAATTAACGGTAGAGAAACATATAAATTATTTTTATCCAATCCGCAACACCCTGAACTTTATTCATTAATTAAACTCCATAAAGAGGGGTACCCAATCGGACCAGTTGTTTCTTATTTCACAACACCTTCATTCAAAATTTCAAAGATTCTTATAGATGTCATTTCTAAATATTGTTCATTCAAACCTCGATTTTCAGTTAAAAACTCAACGGAATTAATTTATAATATTCAAGATATAGTACTACCCCATAATTTTAAATTCATATCGTTCGATGTAACAAATCTATTTCCTAGTATACCTCCTAAAGAAACTATATCTCTTGTTGATAACTAGCTCACATACAATAATGTTAATCCTATGATTCACTCTGATATCATTACTTTATTAAAAGTGTGTTTGAATCAAAATTATCTTCATTTTAATGGAGAGGTTTATAGCAGTAAAGATGGTTAGATTATTAGCAACCCCCTCAGCCCCACACTAGCAGAAATTTTCATGGATAATGTAGAAAAAATAATTCATAAACACCCCCTCAGTAAAAAATGTATGTACTTGTCACCAATATGTGGATGACATTTTAAGTAGCTTCACTAGTACAAATAGACAATTGGACAGCTTCATTACTAAAATAAACTCAATTCACAGTAATATCAAATTTACCGTAGAGCTTGAACAAAATAAGTCTATAAACTTTTTAGACCTTACAATTTCAAATAAAAATCATAAAGTTGATTTTTCTATATTTCATAAAGCATCACATACAGATGGCGGGGTTGGTTGTAAGTTGGCCATTGCTTTGTAGTTGGTTTGCTTATTTGCTTGCTTGAGCTTGCTTGTCTGCTTGTAGGTAACTTTCTGCAGCCCAATGGAGAAATGCAACCATCGAGTGTCTGCCTCCTCGTGGCACCGCTGGATACGTTAGCACTGTTGATCATCAGTGACAGCAGTGTGGACCAACCAAATGCCGCTCCAACAACCCAAGCTAAGGTGTGAGGAACGTGCCGATGGCTGAATGGTCGCAGGGAATGCGACCTCGAACGTCCCCCTGGGGGTACCAGGCAACACCCCCTTAGAAACAGCCTTTATCTGGCATGCGCGGCTCTGCCAGAGATGACGGACATTTCCCTAGCTACTCGTGGGACCAGAAAGGACCAACAAAAGAACGCACACCTCCAATACCAAAGCACCGTCGAGGTAAAAGAATCTGCAGTGCTGAGGCAAAGAAAAGGAGGAAAGCGAGGCAGCAAGCTGGCGTCTCTACAGACACCACTAGCGTCACTCGCCCCTCCCTTTCTGAAGCTGGCACCAGCGGCCAAAACCTTAAGGGTGGCGATGGCAGTTCCTCCTCCAAATAGGCGCGGAACGTGTCGCCCCCCAAGTAAAGAAGCGCATCCGCTCCAATACCTCAGAGGAAAACTCTTCCAGAGGAAAGAGGACGCGGATGGATGCTAACACAGCGAAGCAGCTACCAGCCACTTACGGGTAGCTATTATAGATAAGGCCGATACATACGGTAAAGTAACTACCGATAATGGAGACCTTATCAAAAAACAAAGAATGGAGGCTTTGAACATAACCCTTATGTCCGCCTCCGGCAGTCAGAAAAAGCCACCTACTTTCAGGTCATGGTCGCACTCTGGTGAAATAATCAGAGTCGCCTGCGATAATGACGAAATGCTAGAGTGGCTAAAGAATACAGTTTCAAAACTGAAACCGTGGAAGGAGGCTAAGCTCGACGTGTACACGCCGACAACCTCCCCCAGCTGACAAAAGCCACCCTCTGGGTCCCCAGTGAAGCTCACGCTGACAAAGAGGATGTGCTGCGCCGGCTGGACAAACAAAACCCAGTCCTTCGGGTGGATGCATAGTTTTCCTTCCACCACGAAGTGAAGGTCAATCCCAAACGACACCTATTCGTCTTTGGCATAAGAGACGAGGAAATGGGAGTCCTGAAAAACGATCAATGAGGATGAGCTACGCGTTCACCTCATTGATTGTTAAAACTCTGAAACTGGACCCGGAACGGAGGGGATCGAGCACGGATCCCCCTCTCCCATCCGAGGAACTCCAAGGAGCTGTTCCTTCTGCGGAGACTGTCGAACCATCCTCCAATATTGCGGCCGAGTCTCCTGGCAGAACTAACAGCTCTAAGCCAGGATACAGGCGACGTCAACCCACCTCCAAGTGAGGAAGTGGAGATGGCCTAAAAGAAATACCCATCTCACCACCATCAAGCAGAGATGGACAATGAAATGGCAAGATTTATACAGTGCAACTTTCAACACAAAAAGGTGGCTTCGGCAACACTATGCCGCCACCTGGATGTGACGCAGGACACAATAGCACTTATTCAAGAACCCTGGATAAGACAAACCAAAATCATGGGTCTAAATAATCCAAAAGGTTTAATTTTCAGCTTTCCAAGCAATCAGCAACCTAGGACGGCCATATACGTCCCTAGAAATTTTAAAACCTACCCACTGACGCATTTTTCGTCCTACGACCTAACGGTAGTGAAGGTTGAATATGCACAGAAAGTTTGAAAGAAAGTGTTAATACTGGCATCCGCATACTTCCTCTCAGACGCAGCTAAACCACCACCAACTAAGGAGCTGGAGGACCTTGTGGAACACTGTCTCACCTAGAAGCTTGAACTGGTAATAGGCTGCGATTCAAACTATCACCACGTAAGCTGGGGCAGCAAAGATGTTACCACTAGAGGTAAGTCTTTTTATGATTATATAACTAACAAGAATCTTTGTATTCTAAATAGAGTTGCTAAACCAACTTTTATTAACTCTCGTTGTCAAACGCAAATAGATATTACCCTATCTACTATTAATACTTGGAATATGATCTCCGGCTGGCATGTAACCGACGATATTTCAATGTCGGACCACCGCTGGATAAAATTCGACATAAAACTTGCGCTCACAACCTCCACAATGACTCGCGACCCCAGGAAAACGGATAGGACAAAATATGTCCACTGTTTGAAAGGGGATCTGCGAGGAGTCGAGGATGTGTTGCCAACGATAAAGGAGATTTGGAAAGTTATTATGAAACAATTCAAAACTCCATCATTAATGCCTACAAGATGTCTTGCCCACTCAGGCGGGTCGATCTCGATGGAGCCTCCACTTCGTGGTGGTGCCATGAGATTGATCAGCTCAGGGGGACGGAGAGGAAATCTTTTAATAAGGCTAAAATAACTAGACTCAAAGAGGATTGGAACTCATACAAGTCTCACCTCAAGGAGAATAAAAAAGTCATTAGACAAAAACAAAGGGAAGCAAGGAGAATCTATTGCGAGGATATCGAGGATTTCCCCCAAGCAGCTAGACTCCAAAAAGCCCTCTCAAAAGATCCCCACCGTCATATCGGTATACTAACCAGAGAGGATGGCACTAAAACTGCCAACCTAAAGGAAAGTCTTCAATTATTGATGTCAACTCACTTCCCTGACTCCAGAACCACAAATACGGCGGCCTGGGAGAATGAGGAGAATCACTACCCGACGGACGATGACTGGTGTATATCACGACAGATCGTCGACGCGGACAGACTGAGGTGGGCCACCTTAGGCTTCTCCCCCTTTAAATCCCCGGGAACGGACGGCATTTATCCAGCCCTACTTCAGTGGGGCCTGGATGACCTAATGCCGCATCTGGTAGGAATCCTCAGATCCTCACTGGCACTGAGGTATATTCCAAAAGGTTGGAGAGAAGTCAAAGTCGTGTTCATACCAAAACCAGGAAGAATGGACTATTCCATCCCAATAGCATATCGACCCATTAGCCTCACATTGTTTTCAATGAATACTTTAGAGAGGCTGTGCGAACGATACATAAGGGATGTGATGATAACACGAAATCCACTGCATCCAAATCAACATGCATACACTCCAAGGAAGTCCACCGATTCGGCTCTTCATCTCGTGGCGGGCCGCATCTAGAGATCGTTGGGAACTAAGGAGTCCACCCTGGGTGTATTCATAGGTATAGAAGGCGCATTTGATAGAACCACTTTTCCTAAAATAACTAATGCACTTTCCAACAAAAATATCCCCCAAACCATGAATGGCTGGATATATAACATGCTCTCAAAAAGAGCAATAAAAATCAGTGTGGATGATGTAACCATCAGAGGCTTGGTAGAAGGTTGTCCACAGGGAGGGGTGCTCTCACCACTACTATGGAACATGGTCTTAGACTCCTTGGTCAGCCACCTCAATGATAACAACTTCTACACAATAGCATACGCAGATGACCTAGTGATTCTGCTAACAGGAAGATTCGAGGAGACACTCTGCTATGGAGGTAATCCTCGTTCTCACTCCCCTTGACATATACATCAAGGAGGTTGTCTTGATGACCATGGCACGTCTGCGCTCTACTGGTATACAACCTGATGTAGGATCCGGTAAACTGAGACGTAAATTGTGGCAAGAGGCCCTCAGGGAGATCCCACTGCTGCAGACCAATACGGACTCGATTCCACCGCGATATGCCTTCAACAGGCCCTACAAGGTAATCTTTAAAAACAACTCACAAGACCTATTGGAAGAAGGCGCAATCCGCATCTTCACAGACGGGTCTTAATCCAATGTGGGCTCAGGATGTGGTATTTTTTCCAGATCCCTGAATCTAAATATAAAATGGGCAATGGGCTGCAATGCAAGTGTTGCTCAAACAGAGCTCACTGCTATCTGCATCGCTGCTAAAGAGATTACCAAAAGGAAAATCACAGGTAATAATATATACATCCTTACGGACAGTAGACAAACACTACTAGCCCTGAATAGACCACGTATTACATCAGGCCTAGTACTAGAATGTCACATGGCCTTAATCGAAGCCTGTAACAACAACACGGTCACTTTAGGCTGGATCAAGGGCCATGAGAAATCAAAAGGAAACCGTATTGCAGACTCGCTAGCCAGGAAGGCAGCCTCCCAAAAACTCTTGGGACCTGGCACTTTCATTGTTCTATCGGCGTCAGCGACGGCCGACCTATTAAAGGAACACTCCCTTAATGAGTTTAAGGATAGATGGGACGACGCAGAAGGCTGCCTTGCCAAGGAACTGCTACAGTATCCGGATAGCAAAGTATCCAAAAAATACGTGACTATGAACAGGCGGAACCTGCGAACAGCCACGGGTATTCTGACTGGTCACTGCCACCTACGAAAACACCTTCATAGACTACGTCTATCCAACCCCCCACTTTGTAGAGGATGTGAACAAGAAGATGAGACTATCGAACACATTCTTTGCGAATGTCAGACACTCTCTCATTTTAGGTTTCAAGTATTCGGCGAGCACAGGCTAATATACGCCAATATGAGGGAACTTAATTCAGGCGACGTTATCGCCTACTTCAAGGAAGTAGGCTAGATGATGAGCTAGAAGGAAGTTTTGAACCTCAGAAGGATGCACAATGGGCCAATTGGGGCCTAAGTGCTGTGGGGTCACCCACCCTTCAAACCTTTACAGATACAGATCACATACAGATATTACAATTCATAATAGTTCGGTCCACCCATTCGGGTCATAAACTAGCAGCTTTCAATAGTATGATACACAGACTCTTAACAGTCCCATTAAATACTAATAATTATAACAAAGAATTAAATATTATAAAACAAATAGCAGTTAATGATTATTGTGATCCAAATTTAATTGACAATATCATAACTGAAAAGATACAAAAACAGACTTTAGAACAAGTATTCCCTTCTGATAAAAATAATAATAAACAATTTAAAAGCTCAACATACTTTGGAACACCATCCTTAAAAATTAATCATTTTCAGAAACTTTAGACATGAATATTTGCTTTAAAACTGATTACAGTTTATCCAAACTCTTTAAAAATAACAAATCTAAAACTGCAAAATTGAACAAATCAGGAGTATATAAATTAGAATGTGGTCATAACAACTGTGATAAAATTTATATCGGTAGAACTTTAAGAAATTTTAAAACCAGAATTTTGGAATACAAACGTAGCTATGACAACAAAAAATTAAATTCTAACTATTTAAATCGTTTATAGAAAACCAACACATTTTCGACCCAAATTTTGAAATTTTGCAAGTAGTCGGAAAATTCTTTAGTTTAAATTTATTAGATGCTCTTGAGATAAACAAAAATAAATATTCAGGTAACCTTCTAAACCACCAAATAGATATCAATCACTCTCCTTTATTTAACCTTTTTACCTAGAAGATAGTTCAGAAATGTTTGTAGTGAATTAATTTCCAGGTAATTTCTTTCAATACCTTTCTTACCATTAGTATAATAGAATTCTGTATTTATGCACTATATATATTAAAACATTTTCAAATTACATCTTCATTTGTTTTGAGAAAGCTACTGTGTTAGTGAAACGCATCAACTAGTTTAAATTGAACATTAGTTCAATTAAATGAAGTTTTAAACAAATTAAATTGTTTTATTTTCATCGTATATTATATTAGTTTATTTTGGAATCGCCTTACCCGCATATTTCTTTATTTTCTGTGTGTAGACACGCCGCCAAATATTTTTCCCTTTGCAATGCGCGTACCGCCCTAAAGGTTTTGCCGCTAGGAGCTATAGCACCCAAAAGACCCCTGGTTAAGCCGCACTGCTTAAAAGAACTTTAGTTAAAGGCAGAGAAAATATTAGCAGAATGTAGTTCGGCTCAAAACCAGTCTAAAACGTAAAGTATTACAGCATAAGACCGCGGACAATGAATGGATAATTAAAAAAGGTATTGAGGTATTCGCAGCTATAAAACTAAAAAGGGTGTTGCGAACAAACCGCATGAAAAACTGTGCAATAATTAATTCTGTCGAATTAAGAAACTATTTCAGGCGGCGTACTAAAAACGCCATAAAAGGGTAATTACCTCCTATAGGTAGAACGAACTAAATTTCCAACAAAGAACGAAAACACATTTCCCCGTTCCCTGTTTCATGTATACACAGACTTAATTTAATGGTACGGAAAAACGTGGAATCGGAGTAAAAGAAACAAAAGTTAAATGAACATGAATCCATATTGATCCAATAGCGTACAATTTGTTGCGTGGGAAGCTGCACATAATGACGTCACGGATGTTCCGGAGGCGTGCAAGATGTCGTCACGTGTTATTAGGTGTTAAGTTTCTCAGTGAACTGGACGAATTGAAGCTGATGCTATTCGTATCTTTCGTTTAGAGGAAACATATTGGAAATTGAAAATATATTTCATGTTATTGTCATCTACAAGGTATAGCTCTTGAAATTTTTATAATAAAATAGAAAAGTATAGATGAATATTTAATAGAATTCATGAGATATTGTGAGAGTATTGGCAAATGCTTAAGGAAGAATGTATTTTATATGAAAACATTCCTTTTCAAATTTTTGTTCTTAATAATTAGTCAAGTGATTAACAGTAAGGAAGATGGAACATGGAAGAGGATAAGGTTGAACAGAGGGAACCAAATATAATATTAAAAAAACAGTAGCGCTAAGCAGAGGCAGGAGGGCAAATGACAGGAAATTAAACCAAGCAATGAAAAAGGAAACAATACCGGAATCAACGAACAGACATGAGAAAGCTATATTAAAGAAAGAAACGTGGAATGTAAGAGGTACGTGCGCAGAAGGAGCACTGAAAGTTTTAAGGCATGAAATATATAGATATTAAATCAACATATAAGGAATTCCAGAAACCAAACAAGAAGGGGCGTTTGTAAGCGAAATAGAAAAATACATATTCTTCAATAGTGGAGGAGCGAGAAGGACTCTGTGAATAGGATTTATTATAGCCAGACAATGCAGGACGAGTGAAAATATTTAAAGCGATATCAAAGCGAATGTGTTATTTGCAAATTAATATAAAGAAAGAAAATATGAGCATACTGAACATACACGCACCAACTGAAGGGGATGAATATGAAATCTAGGAAAAATATTACGAATAATTAGAAGAAGTGTTTAACATGATGCCAAAGAAAGACATCAAAATAATGAGAGTTGACGCCAACGCAAAAATCGGCATAGTTATGTATATGCCACTAATCTTTCAAAATTATTGTAGACCTCTGAGTTTTAAAATCGTATTAACTGGCGACGAAATAATTGCATTAAAAATCTCTCCGAAGTCTTGGAACAATCACTGCAAAAGCAGACACTAATCAAGCAAAATAGAACACAATGGAAAATTCCTAACAAAATGGCTTATGTCTCTTTTCATCCCACTTCTGAAAAAAACAACGCAACAAGATGTGATGACCACATATTGATCAGCTTGATGAGTCACACTCTTAAAATATTTCTGAAGGTCATTCACTACAGAATTTCCACCAAATGCGAAAGCGTTATTGGATCTTCTCAATTCGGTTTTAGAAAGGGTCTCGGTACAACAGAGCCACTAGTCGCAACCCATGTATTAATTCAGCACTGCTACGATGAGAGAAAAGATGTAGTGATGTGTTTTATAGACTATGAAAAGGCGTTTGATAGAGTGCAACATCACAAACTCGTTTAAATACTACGGCGAGTTGACATAGATCAGAAAGATATACGCTGTATTGGAAACTTGTACTGAAACCAAACAGCTGCAGTTAGAGTTGACAATGAGGACACATAAGCACAGAAAATCCTCAGAGGTGTAAGGCCTGATTAACGTATACTCTGAAAATATCTTTCGAGAAGCCCTCGAAGGACAACAATTGGGCATCAAAGTAAATGGATCAACAATATACGGTATGCAGATGACACAGTCCTGATAGCAGGTAACATGAATGACTTTCAAAGACTTCTGGACTTGGTAGGAATACATAGCCGGTTGATGGGGATTCACATTAATATAAAAAAAGACTAAATTCATAATAATCACTCGTATATTTGATGATTTCCCGAATGCAAAGTTATCATATAATAGTGAAGGCATAGAACGGGTAAAAAAGTTTAAATACCTGGGAACCTGGCTATGTGAAAACTGTTCTTCAGACGTAGAAATCAGGTGCCGGATAGAAAAAGCGAGGAGCTCATTCATGAGATTCAAAAACGTCTTCACTAACTCTGACTTCGACCTCAATTTCAGAATAAGATTCACAAAATGCGACGTATTGTATGGCATGGAAGGCTGTACTCTGAAGGTGAATACCATCAACAGACTGGAAGCATTTGAAATGGGGATCTATCGAAGTATCTTGAAAGTTCCATGGACGGCAAAAAAAACCAACGAGGAAATTCTGTGGAGGGCAGAGAGAGAACGTGAATTGCTGAACACTATAAAACGCAGGAAAACAGCGTACCTGGGACATGTGATATGCAACGAGAGATACCAGTTGCTTTAACTACTAATAGAAGGAAAGATAGAGGGAAGGAGGGGAGTGGGCAAAAGGAGGATGTCGTGGCTCCGAAATATCAAGCAGTGGACAGGGATGAAAACCACAGGAGAATTAATCCACAGCATCAGAGACAGAACGAAATTGTCAGAAGTAGTCGCAAACATCAATTAATTGATAGCAGAAGAAGAAGAAAAGCATAAAGTTGAGTGGACTCCTCTCAGAAGTAGCGACTTCATAATGTAGTGAGTAACTACTCCTCTTAGTGAGCGCGTACTCCGTGTGGGTTTGCATCAAATATAAAATAAATAATGAAAAACGGAGATATTCGTTACTCGGATCTAAAAGAAGCGGTCGAGTGGGCTCTCTGATTTGCAGAAAAATGTTAACAAAAATATATTAGATTTGGATGAGAATGGGAAAAATGAAAATCCAATTTCAATAAACCTATTTCCGGGGAAAATACCCACGCGAGAGCCCTAATGATTATTAATAGTATTTCATAAATGAAATTGACTGTCTCGACCCTTACTCCGTGGAATATGCTCATATTAGTGTTTTTAAATGAAACTCAAGGTCTCTAGTTAATTCCACAATATAATACAAGTTATTGAAAATTCTAACAAATTGACAATTGTTTCGATAAACCAATATCATCGATAATATTGATTTATCGAAACAATTGTCAATTTTTTAGAATTTTCAATAACTTGTATTATATTGTGGAATTAACTAGAGACCTTGAGTTTCATTAAAAAACACTAATATTTCATAAATGTTACTATATTTATTATTACTTTTAAGTTATCATATGAGTATATTTCCTGTTACCATTTTGAAATTGTTACTAATTTTGTTATTGTTCATTAAAGATCGTTCTTCAACTTCATAAAATATTTTAATTTGCGTCCTTCTATGATACTTATTTAGACTCCAAAGCCGTGAATAATTCTTGATATAGCATCTCTTCATAATTAACCTCTCTGCCGTATCACGGCATCTGTATAATCGGCTGCATTTTAGTTTTCAATCCGTTCTTGTGCAAAATAAAGTAACTCGTGACAAAAGAAGGCAATTTATCTGTTTCGACTGATATTTTGCTTGGTAGTATTGGAAAACTCAGCAGATTTATCGAGAGTTAGACCAATAGAAGATCAAAGGCATCATGGACGAGACAGTCAGGAGAAAATTTAAAAAGCTAAAGACATACCCCAGCTTCTAGATAAAGTAGCTGACGAACTACACCAGAGAAGATTACGCCAAATATCAACGGCCGAGAAAACAGCTGGATCATATCCAGCAATGAAGACCAAGATGAGAAGAACGAAAAAAGATGAGCAGGATCTCGAGTAGGGCCAGCTTTAGCAAGTGGATCCACTCTTTAAGGTCGTTCTTAGACTTAGTAAGTCGGCTAAAATTGCCCCCTTCGAGAGGTCGCGCAACACACACACCTAACGCGAATAACGAGAAAAAGAAGCTAAAAAGTATTGAAGTGTACTGTACTACCCTGATGAGAAGAAGAGGACAGCCAGACACTTTCACAAAAACTCAGGGAAGTAGAATGGAGGAGTCACCAACAACTAAGACTGAGGTTTCCATTGAATTAAATGGGGAGTGGTGGTATGCTCTTCCCAGAATGCATCGATCTTTGATGGATACATTCTGGCAAGTGTGGGTTTGAACAGATGTGTCTGCACTCTTCCCTCGTGACAAACAATGCTTTCAACTCACAACAGATGTACATATCATGTGCGATCCGGTATCATGGATCTCCAATTCGATAGCTCCTATGAGGAGAGTGAAGTTCAGGACAGTACAATTTACCCCAAAATAATGCTTGATTTCGGGTTTTAATTAGGAAGATGTAAAAATTCAGTTACTTCAAAAAATGACCGGCAACGTATAGAGATTCACTCACCTGAGGTTTTCTTTTCCCACTAACTCTTAGAAAACTTTTCTTCAGAGAGCTCTCTCCAATGCAGCTTCGTTCACCATAACAGAAAACGTCTTTTTGTAAATTTCAACGTAAAAAAAATAATTAAGAATTACCGCACACGAATCTCATTGTTCCTCACCACGCAATGGTTAGATTAAGCCTGTGTATGTTTTGGAAAAATAAATAGAATCTCTAATTAACGCGAGCATGAAGGCAACCACGATTACAAACGTTTGTGGTTCGGGTTGTCTACCTCGCAGGAATATAATTTAAATTCAAATCTAATGAAACCCAACATACTCCCCACTAAAATGCAACTGACAAAGGGGCATTTTGGCAAAAATAACATATAACAAGATGAAAATAAATATGGGACTGTTGAACAAGTTCCATTAATAAATTTTGTACAAGAAAAATAATTACATAATCTAGATAGGCAACGGACACAGCTTGACTAGGGGTCGCCGAAGAGGCCCTTTTGTGGTAGTTACATCCGCAACCCTTATAATTCCGTTCTGTTTCGGGAATTATTCGGATATGCGGCCTAAACGCCAGTGCGAGGGAGGGAGATTGTCCTCTCTTATCAAAACCATCGTCCCTACTCCGACGGGTTTCAAATTATCCGAAGTAGTCCATTTACTGCGTTGGTGCCAGGTTTGCAAATATTCCTTGCTCCACCGTTCCCAAAAATGCTTATGCAATTTGTTGAGTAGCTTCCATCTTATGAGAGGAGAGTCAGGAACAGTATTCTGTTGCAATGGCTCAAAGATAGCCGAAAGCGGCTCAAGATTAGAAAATGGCCCGGAGTTAAAACAGACAAATCGTTAGGGTCTGAACTCGTAGGAGTCAGCGGTCTAGAATTAAGATAGGATTCGATCTGAATTATAACGGTATTAAGTTCCTCATATGATAAAATCTGATCACCTATAACCCGAGCTAAATGCGTATTTACAGATTTAACGCCAGCTTCCCACAATCCTCTAAAGTGTGGTGCAGAGGCAGCATTAAAATGAAACGAAATATTTTCATTTGACGCAGCATTTTGCATATGCTTAAGGTAGTTAGCCGCACCAATAAAATTACTACCGCAATCTGAGTACAAGTTCTCAACCTTACCACGACGAGCTATGAAACGTTGCAAAGCTAAGAGGAAAACTTCGCTGGACAAATGAGAGGCTATCTCTAAGTAAAGAGCTTTGGTAGCCATGCAAAGAGGCACAAATACACCTTACAAGATTTAGCACCTCGGTAGCGAGTCATTACAACAGAAAACGGACCACCAAAATCAACGCCAGAATTAAGGAAGGGTTTAATCTGGGAAATTCTAACTAAGGGTAAATTACCCATAACAGGTTGGTAATGGGGAGGATTTTGCTTCCAGCATGAAATGCATTTAGACAAAACCGAGCGTATAGCTCGCTTAGGAGACAAAATCCAAAAAGGTTAGGCAAGTAAAAAATGCACGGTACGTAACCCGGCATGAAAATATCTTTTATGATAATAGTCGATGAGCAAATAAGTTAGTCTACTTTCGCGAGGTAATATACAGGGAAATTTTTTATCAACACAAACAGGTAAATATCGAAGACGACTGCCGACCCGTAATACCTTTCGATGATCAATAAAACAACACAACATTCGAAAAGGATTAGAAAATTCGTTTCCCTCTAACTCTTTCTCGAAATATCGATATTGAGTATATTTAACTAAAAGCATCAGTGACTCATAAAGTTCATTGGAACATAATGGACCCGCTTTTTTGCAGGGAAACTTGGAATTGTGAACAAATCTCAAAATCCAAGCTAAAAGACGTTGAATAAACACAAATTCATAACTGTTTTGTATCAACGTTTCAAAAAAATGACTATCGGCGTAGCAAACCAAGGTTATTTTTCGCGCCTCCTCAAACATTCCGGCACAATCAGAGCAAGGAAGGGACGCGTCTGGAAAATGAGTGGAATTATAAAGGAACTTGGCACCAGCGAACCAATGAGACTGCTCCAACATCAACGCCGGTAAAACACCTCTGGAAGCCAAATCAGCGGAATTATGAGCAGAAGGAACATGGAACCAACTATCAGAAGGTATGCGTTCCTGTATATAAGCTACTCGATTGGAAACGAAAGTCTTCCATCTATGAGGAGAGGATTTTATCCAACCGAGGGCAATCTCAGAGTCGGACCAAGCCACTAACTTCTCAATTGTAAGCTTAACTTCTAGAATTCTGACTACAAAAGGCAAGAGTTTGGTCAGTAACACAGCGGCAGAAAACTCCAAACGGGGAATACTAACAGTGCGAATGGGAGCCACTTTCGACTTCGCACATACAAAAAAGACACGAATCTGACTATCTGGTAACACAAAATGCAAATAAATGATCGCAGCATAACCCTTCTCACTACTGTCACAAAATCCATGCAGCTCACAAGTAGCATAGCTTGACACGGACATAAAACGAGGTACATGAAGATGCACAAGGGATGAAAGCTGTTCCTTATATTGGTTCCAAATATCACAAATTATTTTTGGAAGAGAGTCATCCCAATTTATTCCAGATAACCACAAACGTTGAATAATATGCTTGGTAAGCAAAGTCATGGGAGCGAGAAAACCTACAGGATCAAATACTCTGGCCAATTCTGACAACATACTTCGCTTAGTACAAAACATGTCCAGAGCAGTCACCTGAAAGTAAAAACAATCTGTTTGTGGATACCATACAATACCAAGGATTTTTAAAGGAGAAGAACAGCTATCATTGTCAAAAGAAGTGAGTTTTCTACCTATATGAGACTCAGGCAAACCATCTAGCAAGCGTAAATCATTACTGGACCACTTGCGCAGCAGTTCAAATTGACCTCGGGCTAATAAGGATATAAACTGGTTTCGAAGATCTTGCGCCATTTCTAAAGTATCAGCACCACCAACGATATCATCAACGTAAGTGCTGTTACGTAATACTTCAGCGGCAAAGGGAAACTCCCTTCCTTCATCTTCACGCAGCTGCAACAAGGTCCTTAAAGCCAGAAAAGGGGCTGACGAAACACCATAGGTTACTGTCAACAACCGAAACTCCTGCAAAACTTCATCAGGAGAAAACCTAAATATGATCCTCTGATAATCAGAATGAGTTTTATTAACTCGTATTTGCCTATACATCTGTTTGATATCAGTGGATAAGACATATCTAGGAAGTCGGAAACCCAACAAAATGGTAAAAATATCCTGCTGCAGCTTTTTCCCAGTAAGCAAACACTGATTCAGAGAATTCTGATTGGCAACCTGCGCAGAAGCGGTTAATACCACTCTCAATTTGGTAGTCAAACTATCAGGCCTTACTACAGCATGATGAGGAATATAGTAACAAAACATAGGACGAGAGATCTCTGACACAGCCTCCATGTGGTTAAGATCCAAATATTCTTTCATAAAGGAATAATATTCCTTATACAGAGAGGGCCTTCTTAAACGTCTTTTTTCCAGAGAAACAAAACGATTGACAGCAAATTCATACATCCCTGGAAAAACAGGAGAAGGCTCACTAAAAGGTAAAGTGACGGTATAACGACCATTCTCATCTCGACAGACATTATCAACAAAGTTTTGGTCACAAAGAACATCATCAGGAGAAAAACATTCTACTTGAGGAACATATTCTAAACTACAGACCTGCTGAACAGATTTCTCCAAGGAAACAGGTTGATCATTATGACAAAACAATGATGTGGCCGACGTCATAGGAGCAGAGTTGCAACTACCCATAAGCACATAGCCAAGAACGGTATTAACAGCGTCCGGCATCCCAGCAGGAGTCCTAACTTAGCCATCCAACAAAATCTGAGAGAACATGTCAGCTCCAAGCAGCACCTCAATTTTACCAGGTAGATAAAAACGAGGATCGGCCAACTTCAAATTAGCTAAGTGAGACCAGTGCTCAATATACAAACTAGCAACAGGGATATCCTCACATATTTTCGGCAAAACAAACGCCTCACAGTTAAAAACAGGAACATTTTGATCCACAGGCTTTATAATCATTACAACTCGGCCAACCACCGTACTTCGAACGGTACCAATACCTTGTACGGATAAAGTGGCAGAAGAGTGTTTAAGACCTAGACGACGCATACAAGACTGTGATACAAAAGAAGTCATGCTACCTCCATCAATTAAAGCTCGAACAGGTTGGTACAGTCTGCAACTATCCATAATATCTACCACCGCAGTAGCTAACAAAACGTTCGAACTTTGAGAGACAACACTGCCTAATGAGGCAACATGCGACATCAAGGCTCCATCAGCGGCCTGAGGATCAACAGAAGTAGAAGGCACCAAATCACAAGCTGGGGTCACACTATTACCAGCGTGAGGACCACCATTAGCGACCTTAAAATGCAAAAGATTATGATGAGGCAAATTACAACGGCCACAACGAACTGTGACAACGCAAGTGCGCGAATCATGCTTTTCTAAACATTTAAAACAAAGACGCGTTTTTTTACAGAAGTTATAACTGTCATAAGGAGACTTATTTAAAAATGAAGAACACGTTTGTAAGTAGTTTTACTTAAATTTTAATTAGATGGCAAGGATTTATTTTTTCTAACAGAATTCTGAATAGAGCATGGCGACAGCGAATATGAGTCGAAAGAAATGCATTGACCTTCTAGAAAATCAGATAATTCAGTAAAAGTGGGCATGTCACAAGACCTATGTAATAATTCAAAATGCTGCTGAGTCTCGTCATCGAGTTTAGTTAGAATTTTATAAGCTAACACGAAATCCGAAATGTGATAACCTAAATTTTCCAAAGCAGAAAGATTTTCGGAAAAAGTGTCAATTAAATTACTGTAGCTATCAGAATTTTTAAACATAGTAGATGGAGCATCCTCAATTTTGCACCAATGTGCCATTGCATGCAAACGCTTATTCATATATCGGTTTTTCAATTTATCATAAATTCTTACATAATTGTCCCTAGCTAAAGGCAAAGATTTAGCTAACCTTAAAGGAGCACCTTCTAAACTTTGAATTAACTAACTTAACTTTTCAGTGTCAAGTTCCAATTGGGGTAACCGAGAATTATTAACTTGTTGGACCGATTGAGGAACGACAACCTTACTCTGCGCGTCTTCACCTTCAAACAGATCCGCAAAATTAGCTTTGATTTGAAAATGATCATTCATAAATTGTCCACGAAGAATTTCCTCAGATTCTAATTGGGCTTCAGTATCATCAGCGCTCAACAGATAGGAAAAAATGTTTTGATGATGTTTATTAAAGCTTTCTAAAACATCATCTAACTCTGAATACCGAATACGAAAGAGCGATTGCTTATTTAAATCAGTTACAGCAGCATTCGACAAGCGCAACAAAGCTTCTAAATCGTTAAGAGATGTTTTCCTTTGTAAGGTGTATCTTTTTAATTTATCAGCCATTGTACACAAAATCAAATTGGCAATGTTTAACAATAAATAAATCTTATTTTACCAAAACCAACTTATTGGTGGGTACCCATTTACAAATTCTGTAACAAATAAACTCACGTCCCCTTGTCGAGCTGCCACTGGTATAAGAGAATTCTAAAGTTATTTATAAGCCTGCAATATTGGTTCAAAATTAAAGTTCAATTACCTTTATTTAATAATAAAGAACTTCACGCAAAAAAGAGTTCTTATCAAGCTAAGTACTAGAACTCTATATATTTTAAAATCAAAATTTATTCATTCATTGGTATTCTAAAACTGGTTAAATTCAAAGTCACCAAACTGACCAATATTAACAACAAAGAAAAAACGAGAAAAAAAATGTCTACCACTTATTTTTGAACCTTATTCAAACTGTAAATATCACTAAATATCAATTGTTATCAAACAATATGCCTTCCAGCGAGGTTAACAAGCCACCCCAACAGATATTGAACAATTAAATATTAAAGTTTAATTTCTTTAAAACCGAAAATCAAACAATTTCAAAAAGTAAATCAGACGAATCCAGCTCTAAGGACCAATGTGCAATCCGGTATCATGGATCTCCAATTCGATAGCTCCTATGAGGAGAGTGAAGTTTAGGACAATACAATTTACCCCAAAATAATGCTTGATTTCGGGTTTTAATTAGGAAGATGTAAAAATTCAGTTACTTCAAAAAATGACCGGCAACGAATAGAGATTCACTCACCTGAGGTTTTCTTTTCCCACTAACTCTTAGAAAACTTTTCTTCAGAGAGCTCTCTCCAATGCAGCTTCGTTCACCATAACAGAAAACGTCTTTTTGTAAATTTCAACGTAAAAAAAATAATTAAGAATTACCGCACACGAATCTTATTGTTCCTCACCACGCAATGGTTAGATGAAGTCTGTGTAGGTTTTCGAAAAATTAAAAATGAATCTCTAATTAACGCGAGCATGAAGGCAACCACGATTACAAACGTTTGGTTCGGGTTGTCTACCTCGCAGGAAAATAATTTAAACTCAAATCTAGTGAAATCCAACACATATCATAGAACGCAATTTGACGGATATAAATTTTTCAGATCTGTTAGGGTGATTAATGAGACAGAGATAATTCGGAAATTGTTTTTATCTGCTGTTTTACACATTTTGAGGGCATAGAGTACCTATAGCAAATGCCTCTCATGTGAATCTACTACAATATTTTGGTAGACGCAGAGCAACATTTTATTATTACTTATGTAAGGTCCAGCATTTCCAGTAGTTGTTTTGGATTCATCAGTGTAAATGAGAGAGAATATCGACGGTGAAACTTCAATAAGTCGTATCTCAAAAATCCTTATTTCTCAAAAGGAAGAAAAATCATTTTTTGAAGTTAAATGCTGTTTTGGTGCGTCTTATACTTTTTTTAGCATTAAATATACTTCTTAAATTTATATTTTTTTCAAGTTTTTGGAAAATCGCACCATGTTGCCTAGATATTTGCGTCAATCGAGGATTCATACGACATATTATTTGTGTTTATTTAGGTATATAAATAACACGGTCTTTAGATTTATAGAATAAGAAAATATATTTTTGTAATTTTGGAATGAAAACGAAATATTAATTATAGAAAATAACTGTCACTCGACATTAGTATACGGTAAAATATCATAGTATAACCAACAATCATTGGGTGGTAATAACTGGTTTTAATTGTTGCAGATGATTGTATTTGGTTGTTTTAATCGGTAAGCGGCCATTACGTAGAGTTGGAAATTTTTCAAGTTTGATAGTTTTAAGTCTGATCGGAAGATCGAGAAAATAACTGTTAAAATCCGTCTTGAATTTAATAATTCCGTCAGGTAAATATTGTAGTGGTCGGCTGTCATTAATAGTTGAGTCACCTGTCTTTCGGTCTGTTCTGATAGAATAGTACGCCATGTTTTTCTTAGTCTTTGAAAAAAGTGTGGCTTAGGTGATTGTTTCGTAAAAATATTTCCTAGATTGTTTATATAAGTAGTCACTTGGTAAATGTATTGGTCTATTCTTGATCTTTCTTTCTAATGAACACCGTCATTGGTGTATCCTTTCTCAAGAAATGTCTGTTTTAATCTTAAGCTTATGAGATAAGTGCATTAGCATTAGCCATGACAGATTTTATTTTGACAGGAACATCGATCGGAATAAATAATTATTAGTTTGCACTTATTGAAATTTCTTCTGATGTAGTCGGTGACTAAAGTCGATGCTTGGAGATCACCTCCCGTTTCATTAAACCGGTAACATGTACAATGCCTACTGGCTAAATTGAAGATAGATTATGCATGCAACGTTTTGTTTTATAGTAAGTTGAGTTTGAATTGATCGAGGGACATACTTTAACGGCCTGTAAGTCCATTGTTAAAGTATGACAGGTTACATTTTCGCTAGCTTCTTCGTCTTCGCTCTTCTCAATTCTTGCCCTTTATTTTCGAGCTCTGTGAGCCAACCACGCTTCTCCATTTGTATTTTGGAGTTCGTTTTGAATGAAAACATCGCATCTATCTTTTTTAGGTTGGTAATGTGAAATAATATTCTCCTTTCCCATTTTTGAGAGAGATATTCTAGATAAGGGCTCTTCATCCGATTCGTTACATTTAATTTTATAAGCATCATAGAAATGGGCGAGAGTGGTAAATATCTGTTGCAAATAAGGCTTTTGAGTTTCTTTTCGCCAGTAATGTGAGAGAAATTTGTTGAAATTTTCTAAAAATGTTTTAAAAACAATAATCTAAGCCCTATTGTTTTTCTTGGGTGCAAATTGTTCTCTTCTCTTTTATTGGATATTCCATGAGTACTGTTGGATAGCCAACTTTGAATGGAACGTTGTTACAGGCCCCATGTTGCCATAGTCATCTTCTTACAAACATGTATCACGTCGCTTTCTACTTTTAAGTTGTGAATTTTGGCTTGTAGATTTTTGTTCCTTGGTAATTCCATTAGTTACTAGATTTGTTACATACATTTTTTCTCCCCAAGACAGGTTGTCCCAAAATTGCGTGAAACTGCTGATTATTGGTTCGTCCGGAATTTTATTACATCCACGCTTGCTCGATATTTGGCAAAACTTATATTGCAGGGCTGTCCTAATTTTCGCTCTTCGCGCTGCTTGTCATGAAATGTTCTGTTTTGATCCCCTGGTTTGCATTTACTTTTCTTTCTTTCTTGGACGGAGTGTTCACCTTTTGCTGGTCATTAATGTCATCCATGTCTTGCTCATCATTATCAGCTTCAGCAGATTCTTCTGTTGGATCTAGATCATCATCGCTGTGGGTTTATAATGGCTTTTCGACTTCGAAAGAGATAGCGTTATTTATTGTGTTTGATTCCCGTTGAGTGGTTTAATTTTCGTTGACCTTTGTACTTAGTATCTACTTCGGTGTGCGGGTTCGTAATATTACCCCCTCCTTAAATGGGAGTTCCTCCTGGAACTTTTGTGTAGCCGAGAATGGATGTTTGAATCCGCAACTGGTCCCATTTCTACACTTTCCCATCTTATGAAAATAACAGGGGATTGTCTTCATCGGATACTGATAACGGGGGTTGTAGCTGCAAATTAATATCTGGATACCGGTATCTTGGAAGATCACATCTACCATGTTCTTGATGGCTCAGCAATCCAACTGGTTACTCGCTATCTTAGGCATAGCTAGTTTCTTCACATTGGATTCCAACACATGGTCTCTGAGGTTTCGAAATGCTTCCCACACATCGCGGTAGGTAGATCGATCTTGAAATTCATTTTAAGTTACCACATAGAAAACGTATCGCGAATTGTGTGCCAGTCTCAGTGTCTTGCCAGGGTCTGGAATCTGGTCTTCAAGTTTTTCTAGTTCCCGAACTTCTTTCGAAAGACGGTTGCAAACCCTCGTGCGTTCTTGATACGGGCGGGGATGTTGTATGCCAGTGAATAATCTTCCGGGAGAGTGAATAAATCTTGTGGTTGTTCTGAAGTGACTCCATATCTAGCTCTCCTGGTACCTCCATACGCGCCCATAAATTTATCGAAGGTAGGGTCAGGCACATCTCGGATATGGTCCTTTCTCTAGGTCATGGTCTCCTTCAAATGGCGCTAGTCGATTTTGGTGAACTACTTTTGGTTTTCCGTTGGGGATCTTGCTAATGCGATATATAACATTATTGATCCTTTTCTTGATTAAGTATGGACATTCTCAGGATTTTTGTAATTTTTGAGAAAGTCATTTTCTCCTCGTCGGGTTGTATATCCATACTTTGTCCCCTTCTTTAAAACCACCTACTGTGACCTGCGTGTCGTAGCGACTTTTCATTCTGTCGCTGGCAACTTGGAGATTTGTTCGAACTAATTCATGGATATCGTCCAGCCTTTTTCTCAATTGGATCACGTAGTCTTCTCCTGCTAGATCTTCCCCAGGCCGACTTCCAAATTCCAGGTCACAAGGAAGCCTCATTTCACGTCCAAACAGGATTTTCGCAGGTGTTTCCCCCGTGGACTCATTCATGGCAGATCGATAAGCCAATGCAAATAGGGAAAGACACTGGTCGCAATCTCTCTAATGGCTGGAAACTACTTTGGGCAGGTATTATCCAATAGTAATGTTCATTCTCACGACCATTCCGTCTGACTGTGGATGTAAAGCTGTTGTCCTGGTCTTCTTCATTCCCAGCTTGTCGCAAATCTCCTGGAATAGATAGCTTTCGAAATTCCTTCCCTGATCGCTGTGGACTCTTGGTTCGGGATAGCGTAAATTTCCAACCACTTTGTGAAATAATCCATTATAAACAGTATGTATTTACCACCATTTTCTGTCGTCGGAAATGGTCCTGAGATATCTGAAGCAATCCTTTCGAAAGGGCTTCCAACATTGTACTGTTTCATGGCTGCCTTTCTCATGCGATATGGTCCATTACTCGTAGCACAAGTCGTACATTTCTTACACCAATCGTTCACATCATCGTAGCTGTTCACCCAATAAAACCTCTCACGGATTCGCTGAAGGGTTTTCTTCACTCCCAGATGACCTCCCGATAGACTGTCGTGTAACTTCTTTAATACATCAGCTACTCTTGTTCTCGGGATAACTAGCTGTCTCCTCATCTCGGAACCATCATCGTTTTCAAGGACTCTTTTCAACAGCCCTTCTTCCACAAGGGAGTCCCACTGAGCCCAATACTCCTCGAATGTCTGTGAAAATCTTGGCACTTCTTGCCATGTTGGTCGCCGATTTGCTTCCTTCCATTGCCGGATCATCTTCAGGTGAGGATCACTCTCCTGATCTTCTCTGATCCTGGTGGGTGACCAATCTTCGTAGACTACTGTAATTCTAAAAACTGCAGCTTCCTTAGATTTCGACTTGTTGCATTGAGATTAGTCCACAGGGGTGACCGTCTAGGCAGAGAGTGGGCTTTTTGGTGATTCACATCAGTTCGATGTTCACCCCTGTCGGATTTCACCTGTGACTGGAGCTCTTGAGTTGCAGGAGTCTTGGGGCGCTTAGACGGACTGCGTACGTGCTCTAGCTCACCACACTTCCGGCATTTGATCTTCTTCGGCTTCCTGTCTGCCATACCTTTCAACAAGTTAATGATCTGGTCAAGTTTGTCATATTCTTCCTGCATCGTCCTACCTTTGTTGTACCGCGAGTCCTTCGTGACTGCTTTGCATTTAAGAGGTTCTTGGTTTGCAGGAGTCGTAGGACGCTTACACGAACACGTGCATGCTCTAGCTCGCCACAATTATAACACCTGATTTTCTTCGGCTTCTTGTCTACCATACCTTTCAACAAGTTGACAATCTAGTCAAGTCTGTCATCGTCACCTTTTTCCTGTATGGTCCTACCTTTGTTGTATCCGGAAGCCATCGTAGCTGCTTCATATTCAAAAGCAGCAGTCAATGCATCGACCAATGTTTTAGGATGGGCTAATCGAAGCGTCTTCTCCATATCGTGGTCACATAAGCCGTCAAGAAAGGCATGGACGTCTAAATATTCTATGATGTTATCTGGTGCTGATGGATAAACAAATCGAACTTGTCAGGCAATATCCAGTTCATACTCTTGAAGGGTTTCGTCACGTTTCCGCCTTCGGTTCATCAGCTGGAATCTGTACAAATGTTCCGAATATTCGTGACCATATCGCATGGCCAACCCCTTCTTCAGCTGCTCGAAGTCATCCGTTTCTCCCAAAGGTATCGTCTGAAGTACATTTAAGATATATCCGCGAAGCGCGATGGTTAAATTCACTATTTTCTCCTTATCGGACCAGATATTCACGCTAGCGGCTGTTTCAAACTGTTTTATGTAATTGGTCCACGACATTTCTCCATCGAACATTGGGGCCTTGACTCGGGTGAAACTACCAATATCATCTGTCTTGGGTTGTATTTCTGGCTTGCAGATATCGATCTTCTTTCCTTCTGCTGAAGTGTCTTGTGTTCTTAAATTGGCAATCTTTTCTCCATGTCTGATTTTATTTTCTCGTTCATCGTTGTCATCTTATTCTCAATATCCTATTTTAGAGACGAAATTTTATTCTCGACTTCAGCAGCAATGTCAGTTTTCAATGATCAGATATCTGCAGAAATATCATTCTTCATAGCAGAAGCTTAGGAGAGAAATCTTCCCGTCCATATTAGTAGAAACCTTATCCACGTTAGAAGAAATATAGTTTTTCACGTTAGTTGAAATCTTTTCTTCCATGGCAGAAATCTTCTGGTCCATATTAGCAGACATCGACGAGATTAAGGTGGAAGCCTCGTCATTGAATAAAAAAGAGTCTGGATCCAATCCGTCATTTACCAGTGCCACTTTAAGTCTTTCTACTAATGCACTTTTCTTACCGAACGTTTCCAACTCACGATCTTCCAATTCTGCCTTTAACTCTGTCACTTTTAAATCACTTAGTCTCTTGGCCATTTTGATGTAGCTACTTATTCATATTATCCCACCTCTGACACCAATGTAATGTTTTCTTATTTATTTAAATAGTAAACGGGTGGGATAAACTTTAAACACACGGTATGGCTACTTACGAATTTATTTAAACACTAAACTACTCACCAACACTTAATTTATATATACTTAACTATTCTAACTATTAACTTACATTTAATTTATATACACACAAACTTAATTATTAATTTATATCAACACTTCACTGTTCGCAATTTCGGTGTATTCTAGTTCATTTCACGACATCACTTTATGAACTCCATTTCTTCCGCGGGTCGGTCCTTTATATATTAGTGCCTTTTTTCTAGATAATTCTAGTTTGCGGCTTACACAAAAACAAACGCCTATCGAGATATTTCTCGAATGCCGGCTCAATCCTTAAAAGACCTTCGGAGAACATGTCTATAAAAAAGGTCAGAAAAAATCCCAATAGACCTTCTCAGAATTCGACGTGCTCGCCATTTTTCTAACTCCGTTAACATAAGATTACAGGACCGTACTTAGTATCTACTTCGGTGTGCGGGTTCGTAACAGTACAATGTACGACCCCTAATATCTACATGATATACAAATTCTTTTTCATTTAGCACATATTGAAGAGGAATACCATCCTGTATTTCCCTTATATCACAGTCTGTTACAAGATTATTATTAGTCTGCTCTGTAGGGTCAGAGTTTAAAGCGATGTCGTCAGTTGCTGTCATATTACAAAAGTTGTCACCCGAAATATTATGGTTTTGCAGATACGGTTTTTATGCCCAACAATTTGTATGAGCTAATTCATTACGTTAAGATTATTACTCATCAATTCGTTGTTTCATTCGATGTCGTATTTTAATTTGTTAACATGTTGTTGTCTCTTCGCGGGTGGTTCATCTTTCATGCTCTTAGAATGTTTACTTCTACTGGAGCCTGTCATGGTTTGTGCAATCCTATAACAACCAAAAATTGTGGTATTTGATATTATTCTGTTTAATTGTTTTGACAAATAGTAAGATGTTAGCGATTCCAACAAGAAAATAAGTCGTACCTATGTCAAATTTTAGTAAGAATTTAAAATTGAGTGAATGAAACGACGAGTACTCAGTGTGTATTTATTATTAAAATTCAGCTAAGCGCTTTCGGCCATTAGGTCATTCTCAAAGCTGTCCTATAAAATTATAATATTTGTAAAATTTGAAAGAACAATTTAAAAAAGTTGAACTTACGTCATAAAAAATCCTACAACAGGTGTCAAAAAACATCCAATGAATACAGGCATGTTGTAGGATTTTTTATGACGTAAGTTCAACTTTTTTAAATTTTTCTTTCAAATTATACAAACATTATAATTTTATAGGACAGCTTTGAGAATGACCTAATGGCCGAAAGCACTTAGCTGAATTTTAATAATAAATACACACTGAGGACTCGTCGTTTCATTCACTCAATTTATATCTAGTGTGTACACCCAGACAATTCGAATTTAAAATTGTCAATTACACCTAATTCAATATTAGGAAAAGCAGGATACATCCTTACCTTCAACGACTAACTTCAGTTAAAGAAACATCAGGTTTTGGTGAAATACTGTACTTATTAATCTATTATGTTTGTTACACGCTAATTAGTTTAAATTTTCTTTGTTGTACTTACCAGTAACCAGACGAACACGCATTTCCTAACACTGAGTTGCGGACTTTTACGACAAATTGCTATGGCTACAGACTTAGAGATTCGACATATTGTTTTGTGTAATGATTGGTTCTTTCTATTTAAATAAAGTCAATTAGATTTTTCAGGAGCGGTGATAAAGTAAATTTTGTTAGCGGGAAATATCAATTTCGGTAACATCAGACTAACGACATATTGAATTTTCACCGTAGATATTTTCATGCTAATTGTATATGGGAAGGAATGGTGGTATGTTTCTGATATAATGTTAGGGATGTTTCTATATATGGTTAAATTAATTAATCTCCAAAAGAGAAATACAATTATAATAAATACTATCTCAGTTTCCAAGTATCTAATTTTAGGTGAAAACTCTGGATACAACAATTATTCCAATGAACCTAAGAAAATCTCTGGTTATTCCAAAATTTTCCGCTCAAAATGAACATCAAAATCGACTTGCGTAAAGGGTCAGATACGAATAGTTTTTATATATATATTTGTGATCCCAACGACTGCTCGACATCAGTGGTGTAGGAGGATTGTTCAAGTTATTTTACCTTGCGGTGACTAACTTCTATATTTATACATACTCATTTGAATTGTTAATCTAACGTTATTGTTGTTAACTCGATTTGTAGTGATAACATTTCGCCTACTGAATATGTTCGTTTAATTAATTATAGTCCAAATTATAGTAATAAAAATAGTTTCAATGTTTTTTAAGCGTTCATATGTGGTTCAAAGGGATGGTAAAGGAAAAGGCTAGAGAGCTGTAATTTCTTGGACATGTAGTGCGTAATGAGAGCCGATACATTCTTTTACAAAAGATCCTTCAAGGCAAGGTAAATGGAGTAAAAGGAGAATATCGTAGTTGAAATATTTAAGAACATGGTTCAACCAATCAATAACAGCCGGAACGGATATGCACTCTAAGAAAAAGTTCATATGTACTTTAAGATTCGACACTGTTGCCTACCGCATAAATTATCCAAGTAGTTAAAAAAATAGGATAATAGCGAGGAAAATATAAACAATTGGAAAAAATTATTGCCATTCGTAGAATATTGGATTCTACACATTTACGTGAAGTGTTATTTCCCTCTCCATATTCGGTAAGAGAACTTTCCTACTATTGGCAGCCCTGTTTCTGTCAATAATGTTGACAGGTTTGACAATTTTTCTTTATTATATTCTGTCTGTGTTGTTCCTTTTCTTAATAAAAACGTATTTTGTGGGTAAAAACATATAATTATCTTTAATTATACAACAATTTTATTAACAAAAATCTTCGCAATGATAAAATAATTGAAGCCCAAAAAATCAGTGCAAATCCGGATTCTTCGACTGCTGGCAAGGAATTTGCAAATTAGTTAGCAACTTTTAACAACTTCGTTGATGCTTCTCATTAGCATCTAACAGAAGCCGACAAATTCAATGTACTTGCTAATTTTCTATCATTCGTTGTTTACGAATTAATTACTGAATATAGCACATATGAAGCCGCTATCAATGGTCTTAAAGCCATATTTGTGAAGCATAATAATGAAATTTACGATCGACACTTGCTTGCTATTCGGAAACAACAGCAGGGAGAAATTGTTGATCAATATGTTCAAACTCTGAAGCTGCTAGGAAAAAATAGTAATTTTAAAGCTATCACTGCTGAAGAGCATAAGAGCGAATATATAAGAGATACATTCCTCAATGGTTTACTTTCCCCTCAAATCCATCATCGTCTACTTGAAGAAACACAAACACTTAGTTTGAATGACTCCATTTATCGTGCATTACTTCTCGAACATGCTCAATAACAATCTGAAGGGTATACACACCCATAGAGTAAAAGCGATCTTGCCTGTGCTGGCATCAGTTGTAACTCCAGCACCAATAACGCTGTTCCTAACAACACTGGCGCTGTACCAGGAATTGGAGCAAGGGATAATTCGAATAATATTTGTGTTGTACTGCAATCTAGTAAAAACAGAAAATGCTTTTTCCATGGTTTTGATCTTCACCCGTAGTCATTTTGTTTAGATATTGACGTGCAGTGTGGAAATTGTGGAATCAAAGGACACTATGCCAGGGTTTGTCGAAGCTGACAAGAGACATCCGTAAGCCTAAAGAAGTCACTGCTTCGGTAAAAAATGTAGTATTTTCACCGCAATTGGGTCGTGCCGTTATTCTGGGCACTTTCAATGGAATTCCATGTCGCTGTTCGGTGGACACAGGAAATTCCGAGAGCTTTGTTAGCCAAGCTTTGTGAACAAACATAATATCTAAATAATTCCAAATGAAGATCGAGTATCAATGACTTTCACGACTCTTTCGACCAATATTGAAGGGTATATTCTCATTAAACTGGAAATTGCTAAACACACATATACCAGCTACAAGTTGACTGCCGTGAAGAAAATTTGTTCTGACGTTCTAATAGGCCATGACATATTGAATAGATAGATAGATATGGATTATAGACGCATTGGTATTTGTGACCTTTTAGCGTCTTTGCTCTATGTGATAATGTGGGTGTTTTCTTATTTTAAATTGACTTGTATACGTTGGTATCTTTTAAGTATCCTAGTAGTGATTGTAAGTGTTTTTCTGTGAAAAGTAATTTGATATTCGAGGGTAGATTGTATTTGAGTCTAAATGGTGAATATTTCCTGCAATGAATAATTATATCGTTAGTGGTAACTTTAGTGTCACAAGTCTCACAGCTTGACGGTTCCCCCGCTGATAGTAAATATTCATGGGTTAACTTTGTGTGTCCAATTCTTGGTCTTGTGAGGACTATGTTATATTTTCTTGGTAAATTAAGTAGTTGTGTTGAAGTGGATTTCTTTGATTTCGTAGAGTTTATTGTCTCCTTCTTGAAGATTCCATTCTAACTGAGTTAGGTTCTTAGTTACTACGACTGAATGATTGTTCAGATCTTTTAGGTTTAGTAAATTGATCACGTTTGTGGTATGTATTTGTTCTTTCTCCAGGAAGTCCGCCCTACCATTGCCTTTAATGCCTTATTTTTGAATTTTGCTTTCTCAACTGATATTTTATTCCCTTGGCAAGACGGTGACCTGGGTTGAAACAATTTAATGGAGTTCGTTGTTACCAGCCATTCGCGATAATTAGTAGTTGTGATGAAATCTATTGCTTAATGTACTGCAAATAGTTCTGCTGTAAGTATTTCGGTTGATTTATGGTGGCTGAAACTGTTTTCAGTTGTTTTTGTGTCATAGGCGGTGCCTACTTTTCCATTTAATTTGGAACCATATGTGTATATAATTTGATGTTCATTATAGTTTTCTATAACCTGGTGAAATTTTTGTTTGAACAGTATTTGAGGTATGGCATTTTTTATATGTATTGACAGCTCCTTATTTATTTTTATGTTAGAAATATTCCATGGTGGGAAATTGTACAGGCTGTAGTCATAAGATGGGGGGCATTCCAAGTTAAGTCTGTGTTGAATTGCTTTATATCGGTAATTTGCTCCAGGTTTTTATTTTCCGTTGAATGGTTTTATATTTGGGTAAGGGATATGGAGAACTTTGTTGAAAGAAGGGTGTTGTTCTTTGAATGTTAAAGAGTTTGCATATTTGATAGTCAGTAGTATCCGTCGATGTTCTGGTGGCATTACTTCTGCTTCACAGTAGACACTGTTAATGGGGCTTATGTGGAATGCTCCTATGGCAATTGGGATTGCAGAGTCCTCTAATGGGGCAAGTTTTTGTAGGTAACTTTTCGGGGCAGATGAGTATGTTATGAAACCATAATCTATTTTAGATTTTTCTGTTGCTTGGTATATGTTTATTAAAGATTCCTTGCTTGCTCCCCATTTTGTATTTGATAACATGCGGATCATTCTGAGGTCTTTTAAACATTTTTGCCGTAGTTCTTCTATGTGATTTTTGAAGTTTAGTGTTGAGTCAAAGGTTAGGCCTAGAAATTTGTGGTGTGTATTACTCTGAATATATTGGTTGTTGATAGTTATGATAATATTTTTATACAATTTCTTTTGCGACAAAAACGAATTCCGGTTGACTTGTTTGATGAAAATTCTAGATTGTTATTGTTTGCTCATCCCTCTAATAGATTTACGCAGTTTTGTAGATTATGTCTGCTGAATTCTGGGTCAGAACCTGAGTAGATCATCTGCATAAAGTCTGTAATTGATATTAGGCGGCATGACATTTTTTATATTGTTAGTTGCATGTATGAAGAGGGTTGGACTCAAGACAGCCTTGAGGTACTCCCGAGTTTTGACAAAGTATGTCTGATGTTTTGTTTTTTATTCGTACCTGAAAGACTCTCTCTGTGAGGAAGATGAGTATAAAATTAAGCATTGACCCCACTGTGTTAAATTCATCGAGACCAGTTACTATACTTTGCCTGTTGATTCTTCGAAGGCTTTATTCAAATCTAGGAAGAGGGCGGTGCTGTGTCTTTGGAGTCGGAAGGCGTCGTATAGATCAATTTTAAAGCCTATTCGACGATCATTAAGTGAATATTCTTTTCTAACGCCTGCTTGTTCAGGGATGATGATATTATGCTTCTGTAGGTACCAAGTTGATATTTTCCATTAGTTTACATAGATGACTAGTGAGTGATGTTGGCCTGTAGTTTTCTTTTCTGCATATTGGTTTTCCTTGCACTGGAAATTTGGCCGTTTTCCCATATCTTGTTTTATAATTGGAGTAAGCTACGTATTCCATTTTCGGGTAGATTGTTTATCATAGATATCCTTATTTTGTCTGGTACAGGGGCTGTGTCGTTTTTTGTTCTTCAAGGCGTAGGTTAGTTCATTTATTGTGATTGGCAGGTTGTATGACATATTTGCCGGTTGTATTCGCTTTTTTGTGACAATATGGTGGCTAGAATATTGGTTGTATATTGTAGAGATTTGATTGGCGAATATCTGAGTTATATGCTCTGTGCCATCGATCTATACATTCTTCTCTATTAGGCTGGTAGGCGTGCTTTTTAACTTGTTTATTTTGTCCCATATGTCTTTTGAGGTGGCGTTAGAGTTGATAGAATTGGTGAACTTGGACAATTTCGCCTCTTTTATGATTCTTTTCGTTTTTGCTCTGGACTTTTTAAAATATATGGATTTGAAGCTTAAATATGTTTAATGCGCTTTTTCTTTCCTTTATGGCTTTTCTACAGTCTTCATTCGACCATGGCACATGAGGTTTGTTTGAAATGATTTTTAATTCCAGCGTGCTATTTTCGTATGCTTCAATGATAGATTGAGTAATAATATTTGCAGCTTCATCGGTTCCTAAATGGCGATGCTGGGAGCCGTATACTGTAGTTTAAAAAATTTCGAGTCTGTTTTTTTGTGATTTAATCTAATACATGGATTTGGGGAGTTTTCCCATAGTAATTTTTCTAGCAGGACCGGTAAGTGATCGCTCCCATGTGTATCGTCTAGAGTGCTCCATTGATAGTTCGTTGAGAGAATTTGGATACATAGTGTAATGTCTAGACATGAAAGTGAGGACGTAGAGGAAGATATATAGGTGGGAGGGCCATCGTTAAATATATAAAAAAATTCGTTTTCAATTAGATTTTCTATAATTCTGTCGCGTTGATCTGTATGAGTTGAATCCCATATAGTGTTGTGGGCGTTCAAATATCCGGTCAAGATGAATGGTGACGGTAACTGATGTATTATATTTGTGATGTCATTTGTGTTGATTTTAGCTGATGGAGGAATGTAGAGAATACAGATAGTAGTTTCTATATTTCCGATGATGGTGACTGCAAGAGCCTCTAAGTTGGTGTTGAGGTCTATCCTTTTATAGGGATCATTTTCTTTTATGAGTACAGCTGCTCCGCCAGAGGCTCTGATGAAATCAATGCGGTCTCTTCTCTCTATATTGAAACCAGCTATTTTAAGATGGTCAGTGGCTTTAAGATTGGTCTCTTGGATGGAAAGTACCTAGGGATGGTGTGTATTGGTAAGTAGTTTGAGTTCTTCTAGGTCATTTTTAATACCGTTTCTGTTCCAGTGGATTAACTTATTCATATTTATTGGGTTTATTTGGTTTAGGATATTAGAGTTGTTGCGACTGGAAGAGATACTTCTCTAGAATAAAGAGGAAGAGGATTTTTCTCTGTTTTGGTTAATATGGTTTGTCATTTGTTTCGCTTGTGATTTTGCTGCTAGAGGTAGTAGTTGTGAAATGTTTGGGAATATGTGAATTAAGTTTTTTGTGAAAACTATTTCAGTGGAATTTTAAGGAGTTGGAGGTGGTGAGTTAGTTTATTGGGATTGTGGGGAAGAGTTACTGATGTTTAGGGGAGGTTGGGTTTAGGCATCTGGGATGAGGTTGATGAGGTTAGCAGTTGTGTTTCCGTCATCTGATTTTTTCTTTACGATTTCTAAGAAAGGAGTGTTTAAAACTGGATTTTGTAGTCTGTGTTTTCTTGTTTCAATGTATGGTATTTTTTCCGTCTCGCTCCAATATTGAATATGTCGCTCCAACATGATTCACATTCGTAAAATGAGCACTGGCATTTTTCGCCCGTTATTCGAAACGAATCTCACGATTTTCAGACCAAATGAGGAAGCTAATCGATTGCTGTTCATTTCCACTAGAGCCTCTACTGAGTTTAAAAATTTCAAATAGGAAATTGCGCTGTCGCAACTGTTAATGGATCCCGTCCTGTAGTAATGGAAACTGACGCTTCTCAATCCACCTTGGCTGCCACTCTATGCCAATATGACCATTCCAGTTGCATTATTTTCCCGTTCCCTAACCAAATCTGAAATGAACGGACATCCATCGATTGAAAAAGAAGCTGCAGCAATCGTCGAATCTTTGAGATACTGGGAGTATTTCCTACTTGAGAAACATCTCCAACTCATCACAGTTCAAGAAGCTCTTTCTTTTGTTTTCCACCGAAAGCATGCAAGTAAAATTAAAAATGAGAAAATAACAAGATGGAAGTTGGAGTTAGCTCCTTTTATCTATGGCATCACCTATCATCCAGACGAAGAGAATAGAAACGCTGATACTATCTCTCGGATCTACAGCACGGCTGGAATTACAGAACTATTACAGCTCCATCAATCATTGTGCCACCCAAGTAAGGGAGACAGGTATAAATTGTAACAGGTGTCAAATGTAACAAAGGCATGGTTGCGCTATCTTTGAAATTTAAAGCGGAACAACTGAAGTGTTAGGTACCGCGTGATCTGTAAAGTATTTGACAGAAGCGCGGCTGTTGATTTAGGTCACGTTATAGTGAATCACATATTTTTGAAAATAAAAATAAGCAAAATGCATCAAAGCTTATTCAATATTTAGTCAGTAACTGAAGGTCTATCCACAATTTCGATATTGCTACTGAATTATACGCTTTTAGATTATTAGTTTTCTCTGAAAACAGATTGAAGTAAGTTAGGTTGTAGGTAATGTTAAAATAATGCAGTGAATGTGAAAACCTTACTGGGTGTGCACAAACTGTATGTGATGTTTTCTTTTAGGGCTAATTTCTTACAAGAATATGGTTAAACCACGCGAAAGAAAAACCAACAGGAGACAAATTCCTGAGGAGGTTTATGAAGCGAGAACAAATACGGTTATTAACGAAAACACGTCTGTAAGAGCAGTAGCCGCACAACATGTGATGTGTCATTTCTCACTAAACCCCGCTTGACAATGAATAATATTCAATCATAAAATTGATCAATCGTATACTCTCTGGAGGCTGTATCGTGCTAACAAACCGAAATTTCCCAAAAAATTACAAAATATCGTACTTCAAGTACTATAGCACCCGTTGTACAGGCTTTGGTGAGATGAAAATCAATAGGGTTCATCTGTGACATGTCCTTAACAATATTCAATCATAAAATTGGTGACTTATTGCACTCCAGAGGCTGTATCGTGCTAACAAGACATGTAAGAAAAATTGGCCGACGACAACGACGACGACATACACACATAATTTTTTTTCTAAAAACCGTTTTTTCGTGTTGTTGTTGATGGAAAACGTGAAAATAACTCAAAAAATTTTACAAAATTCCAACTTTTTTTGGGGTAAACCAATACTTTTCTCGCATATAGATAGGTTGGGCGGAAAAGTAAAATCGTCAACCAGTAGTTGAATACCCCCCACATAACAGGATTTTGTCAAAATAACAAGAACGAAAGTTTGGAGGGTATATTGAAAGTGTCGCTTAACTTAATTTTGGTTTATCTCCAAAAGAGCTGAGAAAACTATCGTTTCAGTTTGCCCGTGTAAATGACTGCAATGTTCCAGAGAATTAGACTGACCTGGAAATGGCTAGTGAAGACTGGCTGGCAGCTTTCTGAAGCGGAATTCCCATATATCAATAAGAACACCAGAATCTACTAGCCTTGCTAGAGCTATGACTTTTAATAAAGAAAATGCGAGTAAAATGTTCAGCAATTTAGCAAACGTTTTGGACAGATGGCAGTTCGAACCACATAACATATACATTGTAGTGCTTGCAACCAAAGGACTCGAGCAAGCTGGCGAACTCACTTTGCAAGGAAGAGGAACCCTTATTCAACCACGTGTTTGGCTGTCAGTGCCCTGAGCAACAGTGTGCCCCCCCCCATGTTAATATTTCCAATAATTTTGTTTCAGGCGGGCCTGCGACCTTCGTAGGAACTGCCAATGAAAGTGGCTTGATGAAAGAAGGGGATTTCCCAATCTTTATGAAACATTTTGCAAAATTTTCAAAGGCCAGTGAAAACAATAGGGTTTTGCTTATTTTGGATATCACCAATCTCACCTTTATATTCCCGTCATCGAATACTGTCGACATAAATACATTTCATTGCTTTATTTCCCTCCTCACATCTCGCACAATTCAAAACCATTGGATTGCAGCGTCTTTGGCCATTTTAAGAGGTATTGTAATAGTGTAGAATATGGGATAAAGATCATTCCTGGAAAACGTATGAGTATTTATGATACTCCGTGACTGGTTACGGATGTTCTTTCAATGGCAATTACGCCAAAAAATATAACTGCTGGCATTTCTTGTACAGGAATATGTATATTTAATCTTGATACCTTAGCCGATGATTACTTTGACCACAGCTCGGTAACGGTTAGACCGCTGATACCGAGCTTTTCCAGTAACACAGGAGCTGAGACAATAATTGCACCAGAAGCTGAATTTTGACAACTCTAACACGCTACAAGCTCTGCAGATTTTTGCCAGCCTTCTACTTCTACGCAAAATATGAGATCCCCATCGCCTCCTTCAGAAAAAACCTGTTTGGACTCCCGACGACATCCGACCTTTGCCGAAGGCTGATGTCTCACAGCCAAGTCAACCTGCAAGGCGAAGAGGAAAAACCGCGATTTTAACGGATACTCCTGAAAATAAATTATTACAAGCTCGTTATTTGGCTATGAAAAACCTTGGGCGGACAAAAAGAAACATTGTCATTGAAGAAATAAATAAGAAGCCAAAAACTAAAAACAGAGTGAAAGCCGTACAACAGATGTCGTCATCAGATGAAGATGACACGCTATGTTTTGTTTGCTGTGAAAGCTATAAAGAACGTAAAGGAGACTGGCATTAGCTGCCAAAAGTGGGATCATTCTTCATGTGCGAATAATGATCCCTTGTATGTTTGCAAGAACTGTGTGTCCGAATATTCTGTGGATTATTTTATTACTTTTTTTATCTATAGGATCAACTTTATTATTACATTTTTAAGTGTTTTTAATACTTACAGATTGTCAGTTCTGTTTCTTTCTCGACCATATTTGTATTGATTTTGTATTTTATGCTTGATTTTGGTTTTCCTTGAATCCATATTTAATAAATTTGGTTCCCAAAAATGAGGAAAGTATTTTTCTAGATTGTAACGTGTAAAGTTTGACACGGCACGTGTTAACTTTGACACCAGTACGGTGTCATTAGTACTATATGTTCTAGACATACAAATATTTTTTTTATGAAATGTTGACATATTTTACAAAGCACGGATATGTCATTATCATTCTCACATTCAAGAGAATACCCAGGTATTTTTTTCAAAAGATTTTTATTACAATTGATACCGGTCTCCCCTATAACTCGCACGTTCCAGTAAGAATCTACCATATTCACTTGAGGATGTCAGAAAATGACTACCAACTGTCCAGTTTGGCAAAACGGTTGCTATGGTACTGGTGATTTTGTCTAAATTTCGGATTGTTAGCACGATATACGAGTGTATACAAGTGATTAATTTTATGATTGGATATTGTTCAGGGCGTCTCACAAATGAACCCTATTGATTTTCAGCTCACCAGAGCCAGTACAATGGGCCCCATGAATCCAGATATTCCACATTTTTGGGCATTTTTGGAGAAATTCGGTTTGTTAGCCTCTGGAGTGTATAAGTGCGGACAAGTTAGTTTTAATCTTTAAACCCGTTTATTTTCAATCATTTCTGTTCCCATTCTTTTTGTATATACATAATTGTAATTACATATAAATATAAACTAGTTTTGCTGAAATCCAAATAACAATAAAATTCAGCATCTAACAATTACTAAAACTTGACCTAATAAATAATTGGTGATACTATTATATCACATAACAATATTTTTTGTGGTTTAATTATTGAATACATCATTTAATTTTCTCTAATAATATATTGACTTTCCATCGACTCCTTGTTTGTTGTGAATATAAATTTATTCACAAGTTGTTTGGCATGTTTGTCACAAATTGGATAATCGCGCAATTTAGTCAAAAGTTCTGTCTTATCTGGGATAATTTTCGTCGTTCTATTTATAGAACATAATTATCGCCGCAAGTTTTTATATTTTCCTTTCAGCTTTAAGAACAAAAGCGTTCCGTTATTATATTGTAACTTTCAATGCAGCAGTCATTAATTGTTTGGAGTAATTTGACGTTAAATACTTACTTTGATGTTTCTTCCGTTTTGATATACGGGGATTACTCAGATTGTAGTCTACTTTATAAAAAAAATGGTAGTAAAAGTATCATGAAGCATAATAGTTATTTATTGTATTTTTGTAGTTTTTGTTTACACAAGAATGTTTAAAGATGAGAGACTCAAGCGTTTAATTTTCCTAATTGAATAAAATGCATTTAAAACACGTATCCGATACAACGTTTTATCCACAATTTTTCGATTTTTTGTAGACGTTATTTTAAAAATTAATTCACTCACAGATGAACTATATTGATTTCCATCACACCAGAGCCAGTACAACGGGTCCTATAAATCCAGATATACTATTTTTTTGGTAAATTTTGAAGAAATGTCGGTTTGTTAGCACGACACAAACTCCGGAGTGTAAACAGGTGAATAATTTTATGATTGCATATTATTCAAGGAATCTCACAGATGAACACTATTGGTTTTCATATCACCAGATCCAGTACAACGGGTGCTACTGTCCTTGAAGTACCACATTTTTGGTAATTTTTGCAAAAATGCCGGGTTGATACCGCGATACAGCCTCCAGAGTGTATACAAGTGACCAATTATATAATTGTAAATTATTCAGGGTGTCTCACAGATGAACACTATTGATTTTCAGCTCACCTGAGCCAGTACAACGGGTGCTATTGTACTTGAAGTAATACATTTCTGGTCATTTTTGCAGAAATTTCGGTTTGTTATCACGACACAGCCTCCGGAGTGTGCACAAGTGACTAATTTTATGATTGAATATTATTCAAAACATCTCACAGATGAACAATATCCATTTTCAGCCCACCAGTTCTAGTACAAGAGGTGCTACTGTCCTTGAAGTACCACATTTTTGGTAATTTTTGCAGTAATTTCGGGTTGATATCACGATACAGCCTCCGGAGTGTATACAAGGGACCAATTTTATGATGGTATATTGTTGAGGGTATCTCACAGATCAACACTATTGCTTTTCAGCTTATCTGAGCTAGTACAACGGGTGCTATCGTACTTGAAGTAACACATTTTTAGTAATTTTTTCAGAAGTTTCGGGTTGTTATCCGGAGTGTAAACAAGTGACCAATTTTATGATTGTATATTGTTCGGGGTGTCTCATAGATGAACTCTATTGATTTTCAGCTCAGCAAAGTCAGTAAAACTGGTCCTATAATTCCATATATAAGGGGCAAACATTGGGGTAGAGGGGCAAACATATCTTCATAATTTCTTCTTCATTAGATCTGATTTTTTTTTTAAAATCTCTAATAATTTCCTGATACAGGCATACTATATAGTAATATTAAGCAATGATGTACGTAATATTCTGATTTTTACTTTATCCAAAACAATTTTTTTTAAAAACCTTGTCCGGTGGCAATGTTACCCCATCGATAATATAACATTGACACCCCATATAAATTGAAGCCTAAGTCAATCTTAGGGAATCGTTAAACAACATTGACATATAAATTTGTTTTATGGCCTTTTTAGGTACTTAGAAACGAACAATTTTTCCTTTTCTTCAAAACTAAGGACTTATTGGGTAAAACCTTGTTGTTTTTAAAGAAATCATATTTTTATTTTGAATAACACAAGAATAATATAATGCAGAAACCTAATTATCAAAAACTGGAACTTAAATTAGGAATTGCAACTTAAAAACATACAAACTAAATTTTGGTACGTGACTTTGGCAAGGTAACAATACTTACCAAACTAATCAATTTTGGTAACACCACTAATGTGGGGCACTTTCAAAAAATGTATTCCTCTATTTATCGCCGGTTCCTCAATAATTGCAACTACTGCATTTAATAATACCGACTCTGTGTCTTCAACATCAGGATATACAAAATACAAACCTTTTTTACGTAAAAAGTTAACCATAATATCGCCATCCTTTACTTGTACAACCTTTCGTATGTAATGAATGATATCTGTTTTCCCAGGATATTTAACGACCACCCAATTCCCAAATTTAACGTTTTGAATGTCAGCATGGGTACTTCTTTGACTGTTGTTTGTTTTAGCCTCAATTACCCCATTTTCTCCTTCTTCTTCAATTATCTCATTCTCTCCTTGTTCATTTTCTGCAGTGATCAAATCTTCAAAATCTTCCGGCTCATTGTCACTGTTATCATCATAAATCATCTCACTTTCTGACAAGCTGGAGCTAGGTTCTTGTGATTCTTGTGCCTTTCTTCTCTTTTTTTTGTTTGCCAATGGTTGCTTTTAGTTTTGCTTTTTTTTAAATTGCTTTTCTTTTTCCTTTTTATGAAGTCTTTTTAAAACATCTTTGTCTGTTAGGCTTTCAGCAAATTTTCTGTTTACTCTGTTTTTCTTCATAACGGTCGATTTTTTGTGTTTTCAGTCCTTAGGACTGACAAAATTGAATTTGCTAAACTTGTTTTAATATCTTCTGGTGTAGACGGACAGGGTGTCTGTTCTGCTATTTTATTCCTTATGTTGTAAGATGTCGACGGCAATTGGCCATTTTCGCCTGGGTCCCCAGAAGATGTGGATGGTATCTGAGCAGAATCCTCGCTGTTAAAATGTGTGCCATCTGTGGTTTTTTTGTCATTTTTTCTAAAGACAAAGGGTAAATGCCCAACCCATCAAAGCTACCTATCGCGTTACTTCTGGACAAACTTGGAGTGTTGGCCAATTTTTTCATTAGAGAAGGGAGTACAATTTTATCGACATTTTTATAACCTGATTCTTGATAAAAATCTCGAAGTATTTTTCTCCAAGACGCCTTAACCGATTTGTAAACGCCAACATCCAGAGGCTGAACTAAATGGGACGTGTGAGCTGGTAAACAGAATATTTCGATATTGTTTTGCGGCTGTAAATGTGAGTTATGCCCATCCAAAATAAGAAGCTTAGTACCCTGTAAATCTGAAGTTGAAGGAATAAAGCAGTTAGTAAACCAATCAAAAAACTGAAGAGACTCCATCCAACCAGACGGTGAACAATTATAACGACAATTCTCCGGTCTATCCACGCATCAAGTGGAATACAGGTGAAGTCCTTGGTGGTTGATAAACATTAGTAAGAAGTCTCCAACAGTATTGCAACACATAAGGACCGTGTCCCAACAAACCAAACGCCATCGGAAAACATACGGCCGCCAGTCGGCACGCACGGTACTCTGGTGGCTGAAGTAGCCATGATCTGGACCTCCGTCGGCCCAGTTCGGATATACTGCTCCTAATGTACAAATAATCGGCTTTTACTCGGCAACTTAACGGCAAACCGAGAGCGGCTGTTATGTTTTCGGGCCGGAAGTGGCTACTCCTCGGACACTCGCTACCGGGAGACCATATTTCGTGCCAAAACTGATCCGCAGGATGTTTTGCTCGCTATATCCGACTCCGGGCCGCGTTCGGTTAGCAAACCGTAAAGTGTTACTAAATCATTCGTGTTTAAATTTCGCGCCGCATCATTTGACGGCCATTTTGCTTATATTTTGTATTTTTGTGAGGTTATTGCGTTATTGTTTATTGTTGTGTTGTGTTACTCACCTCTTACTCCTAAACTAGGAAAAAAGTGTCTTGTTTTATGTTGTTTTTATATTTGGTGCTGATTTGGATATAGTATCGTGAATCGTGCTGCCGTGATAATACTCGTAGATTATCAATTATATTATTTGATCATTTTTGTTTTTCTCCGCTGCCAGTTAATTTATTGTTATTTCAAGAAAGTGTAGACAGAAGACAAGTGTAAAAATAAGTAATGTCTCAGTCGCATTTACATGATGGGCAAAATAATTTGTAAGTACAAGTGTGAAGGATCTTATGGTACAAGTGATTAACGTAACAATCTCAAGCAAATGTTATTTAGCTTAAATTTTAAAAGATGTTAGTTTGCTGAATTCTATTTTAACCTATATAATTATGGCGTCTGTAGATAAAATAAGTAAGAGACAAGAGCGGCGTTTGATTGCCACGCAAATGCAATCAATATTAAGTGATTTTATTTCTATAAACGAGGCTTTGAGATCTGAATGTTCAGAGCCCTAGACAGAATCTTCAATCTGTGCATCTCATTTCGAACAAGATGTTATCTATAATTCCCCAAGTAACTCCCAATATGATCCTAATTTGGAGATACAATCTAAAACTTCCAGCATCACTTCTAACATTTCTAACTCCAGTTTCATTGATAGTCACCGATTAGCGAAATCCAGTGACTGTATTGAAGCACAGGCAGGGCCTTCAACAGAAAGTGTGTTATCAGAGAAAGAGTTTGATTACATATTTAACTCAGATTCTAACTCTGCTATCGAGAAATCTAACAATGAGCATGGCAAAACAAATAATAAGAATAAAACTGACCCAATTGGCTCAAAAATGCTCCAGATAGAGCAGGAGGAAGAGCCAATCGAAAAAGTAAAAAATAAGAGATTTATTGTATTTATAGATTTTTATTTCAGGCGATTAGTCTATTTTAATTTGTTACTTTACTTAAATATGAATTAGGGTGTTTTGTTTTAGTGGTTCAAAACTGCACCGTTTAATTCTTACTATTAAAATTTTGTTTGTCTTATATATCTACATTCTGTCATATGATATGGGAACTATGAAAAATATGTATAACTATTTTTTGTTGTTATTTTAATGTATATAATTTCCTGGCCGATTATTCTATAATAATTTGTTGCTGATTTTAATATAAATAAGATGGTTTTTTCGTTAAGTTTCTTGTAACTGCGTATTTTATGTATAATATGTACACATTTTCCGTTCCTTATTACTTATATATTGGAAAAACTTATTTTTTGCATTTGTTGTAAAAGAATGTTGATATATTGACATTACTTTTTATGTTGTGTAACTAATAAATGGTCTAATGTTCTTTTAAAAAGTATTTCATTATACAAAGTACAAGTTTATATTTTATTATGAAAAACTTTTTTTATCAATACCATAGCAGGGGATATTTCCCTGAATCTCTGTCATGCATATTTAAATGTTTTTTTTCACAATTGCTAAAATAATTTCTCTGTTAATATAAAATTCCAATTTTTATTTGATGCATCTATATACAAAAACCATTATTATAATCTTTCACGTGTTGTTTTTCAGATGAGATATTTTGCTGATTTCCAATATCAACGTATTTAAGCTAGAAATATAAATGTTATACATAATAAAATACAATTATCATTTCTTTCGCTTAATAAAGGGTATTCAATAATTATCACATGGTCACAGTCGCCTATGGATTACAAACCATATTTTATTGAACAGCCGATATAAAGTTTATCATAAGGAAAAACATTTCTCAATCAAATACAAATATTTTGGGCGTCTGCGCATACTCGTCTGGACGATAAATAGTGGCTTACAAGAGGATTGCCCATTTGCGAGCCACCGATGGACTGCCGTGCACTTACCGGCTATCTACTATCGGCCCGTCGTCGGTTATTCAAAGGCGTTGCCGAGGTTGAATGGTTGGCTAGCCTACTCTTAGCCACCTTACGGCCTGGCGGACATGCCCTACCTACACGCCGAGTCGGGAGCTGTAAGCGGGCCAAATGCGGCAGTTCGGCAAACCACTTTCGTCCCATTATCGGACCAGCCAGTCTGTGTTTGTTGGAGTACGTAGTTATTGTGACGCTACCGACTAATTTGTTTGGATTTCGGCTACCCCTTTTGCACAACACTTTCTGGACACCTGCAAAGGTTTGAAAACCAATCTCATCACAGTTAAAGATGTTCTGTGGCTTTTTATCCAAACCGAAACGCGAATAGACAGCTTGCAGTTTATTATAACAATCTTCCATTACCTCCCGTGACCCCGCTACAGCTCTATTCTTGGGAAGATTTTAAGCTACTCGTCTACTTCCTTCTTTAGACCACCTTTTTTCGAACAATATGCACCAATCAATACATTCATAACCTTAGATTAATTTTCATAAAAAATGTTTAGTTTTACAAAATCACTAACTGATACAAAAACTTATTTGTAATATTAAAAGTAGAGCTTAAATTACCTCTAACACCAAAACTTCGGGACAGTAGTCTCAAAAATCGCAAAATTTTCTATGCAAATATTGGGAGCACGTTGAACGTCAGCTGTTAAAAACCGCTGTTATAAATCCACAGGCTGCTGCGGAGCACGCACATTACGTCTATACAAAGCCTTCGGATGGTAATAGAGCACTATAAAGAGAAAATAGTATGGCTACCAACGTAGTCACATTTTTTATTAGATTTAGAAATTGTGTCAAACGTTGGTCCGCGTTACCTAACTACTTTTTTGGTCATTTTTGGAGAAATTTCGGTTTGTTAGCAGGATGCAACATGCAGTATAATCAAGTGACTAAATTTATGATATTATTCAAGGCGTCTCACAGATGAACCCTCGTGATTTGAGTACACCAGCGCCCATACAACGGGTCCTATGAATCCAGATATACTACATTTTTGGAGAAAGTTTGGCGTTGTAGCACCGTACAGCCTCCGGAGTGTTTACAAGTGACTAATTTTATGATTGGATAATGTTCAGGGTATCTCACAGATGAATCCTCTTGACTTTTATCTAACCAGAGCGAATACAACTGGTCTTATGAATCCAGGTATACTAAATTTTTGGCCATTTCTGGAGAAATTTCGGTTTGTTAGCACGATACAGTCTCCGGAGTGTATACACGTGAGCAATTTTATGAATGGATATTGTTCAGGGCGACTCACAGATGAACCTTATTGATTTTCAGCATACCATAGCCGGTACAACGGGCCCTATAAATACAGATATACCCTACATTTTGAAGAAATTTCGGTTTGTTTGCACGATACAGCCTCCAAAGTGTATATAAGTGGCCAATTTTATAATAGGATATTGTTCAGGGCGCCTCACAGATCCGGAAAAGTTAGTTTTAATCTTTAAAACCATTTATTTTTGTTTGTAATGAATATTGAATTCACTTTTTATCCACTACCTTGAAATTAGCGGAGCTCCTGCCAATGTTACAAATCCGCACACAATATTGAAAGAAAAGAAACTCAGACTTATCTCACACTTTCAGACAATGCTGGATTGGCAGCTTGATTTCCAGAATTATCAGAAATATCCTCAGGAGCTTTCCTTCACTGTTACTGTAATTAGACCTTCAAGCAATCGAAACAAAGAATGAAGAATAAAAAGGTGGTGTAAATAAAGCAAAACGGAACAAATGAAATTAGATGGAGTGTTTCCTATGAGACGCTTCGATGGATCTCGAAGATGTAATGTGAAGGTCTTTGAAACTTCCGATAGCGGTTAATTAAGTTATGAAGACTTGGATCCATGTAGAATCATGAAACAAGCGGGTAGTTGAAGCCTAATTGACCTGAAACTATTTAAGTACTGACCATATTCTTCAAAGAAGGAAGGATCTGTCAGGAATATCTTTGAATCTGGCCATTTACAACAAAGGGTTATGCTTATATGACCGCTTTAGAGCTAGAGATTAAGAACAAATTTCCTATATTAATTTTGAGTTATTGTCCAAATGATAGAGCCAATCATCCAACCAAGAGATTATTTAAAAATGTCAAGAATTAGAGATAATAAATTCATCTATATTTCATATCAATGATACTACATCTTATTATGTAGTTCTTGAGAACCAAAATATACCTTAAGGTAATTGATGCTCTCAATACGTAACGTGTTTCCGTAAAAGCAAAATTTTTTTTCGTCTGTTATTTCAAAACATTTTCGTAATTACGAACAAATGGAGAGCTCATTTCATTATTTTCAAACAATATTACACTCATAAGATTAGTGCTACCTTTTTCCAAGACTCTTCCCCACGTGACTCCGTCCTTGACGATGGATATCATCCCATCGAGATAATAAGAAACCGCATGCAATTGGTTAGTCTAAAGAATAGAACAGGAGAACGGTCTCGAGAGAGTTGGAAGAGGAGTTTGGTTAACGTCGAAAATGATACAATGGGAAAAAGCTAAAAATAAAGGAGATATACCAGAATCTCTTAGATATGCGATCCAGATAATTGAAGAATGAATCGCTTTCCTTATCTCCAAATTATATATAAGAGGACACGGTTTTATAACAACATGAAGGGACGTCCGTACTTTACATTCGGGAAAGTTTGAATTGATACTCGAGATGTCAGGGGTAGTAAAAATAATAAGTATACACAGTGATATTTGTAAAATGTGACATAGGGAAATACATGTTAAATTCTGAATGGCATGCTATGATAATCATATAAGTTTATTAAGTTTAAGAAATGTTTGCAAAGATCCAATATACATGAAAATTCAATTTATTCAAACAATAGAAAAAAATACAAACTTTGAATCAATTAAATAGATCACGAACCGATAGGTTGTGGGGAAAATGTAGAAAGCTCACCCCTCAATCAACTTGATGTGATGTGATAACAAGACTTCTCCTCTTCACAATATCTACCTCCAGTGCTGGTTTAGACGTCAGATTGCTCCCTAGAACAATATGTGCTCGCCTGTCGACTAGCTTCGAGCCGAAGATGGACCAGAGATAAGTAATCCCTAGGTATTTCACGCAGGTTACCCAAGGTCAAACCAAAATTATAACTGAGGGAACAGAGCTGTAGGTGTCGCCAGCTGTGCTTTTCTTCTTTTTGTCATCGGTTTTCGGGGTTTTCTGCTTTTGTTGTAATTTTTTAGTAGTCGCCATTTTCTATGCAGGTTTTAGCATAATAACTTCAGCTGATTTTATTTTTATTGAATTCTGTATTGTTTCCGTTTTTTGATTATTTCTGTGTTTTAACTATTTTTAACATTATTCTGGATTTTTAAAGTGTAGTTTCAGTCGGAACATTCGTGGTGTAGTTAATTTTAGTTGTAGATTATTGTTTTTAAAAGTTATACCAAAGAACAGTGATTGAACACAATGCCTTTTCATAGTAATTGTTGTATCCCTGGGTGTATTGAAATATCTAAAATCCGCCACATATTTCCAAACCCCATAATGGATTTACAACGATTTAACAAATGACTGGAGAATACAAACGATGCTACGCTGAGCGAGATGGATCCTTTAGTAATATTTAAATCAAAAAGAATTTGTCATCGACATTTTGACCCCATATATGCTTCGACTATGTCCCATAGATTACACAGAAATGCGATTTCTACGATGTATTTGCATAGTAAGTCTGCTTCTTGCTAATAAAAAGTTAGATCTTTCAATGCTATGTTTCAGATGGAGCAGTCAATATCAATATACAATCTACATCTAGTGGTATACCACCAACATCAGCTAGTATACCACCAACATCTTGTAGTATGTCATTGGAGGATCCATCATGTTTGCCACCAACATTAGATTCTTCTATACCAACCATATCTAATCGTAAGTATATATTAGTTTAATGAAATGCCATTCACAATTATAAAAGGTGTGTTTAGCCAGCTAATAGTGCATAATCGACAATTTATAATATTCAATTCATAATTATTGAATCTTAACATTTAATTAGACATGTTTATACAGCTAATAGTGGATAGTGAGTAATTTAGTGCATAGTAATTCATAAAGTTATCAACTTTAAGCATTATGATTGTACACAAAATGCTAGCACGCAAGTGCTATCTTTTGATTTCTAAAATTTGTTGTTTCTCGCGAAATTTTCTTGATGAAATGATTTAAAATCCAAAAAAAAATCGAAATACACTTTAGAACAATTAAAACAGAGAGGATCAAACAAAAAAGGGTAGTCAATTAAAGGAAACAAAAGAAAAAGATAAAATAATTTTCAATTATTAAAGCTGTCAATGGATAAAAATTATAAACACATGGTTAAACCACAGATAACCCAAGTTTAGACAGCAAATAGTGCATCATCGATAATTCATAATATTCAATTCATAAAGAGAAAAATTGGTGTTTATCCAGCATTTAATTTTTGGCATCTGGAAGTGAATTGACAGCTTTGAATAGTTGATAATTCTTTTTAAATAATTTTGCACAGTTTCTACTAAAATGCCTACATCTAATTTAATGTTTTTTCTAATTTATTTTAATTGAACTTTAATCAACAGAATATTAAAAAAAACAATAAATTTTGGGGCTATCCTAACTAGAACCATAGAAAAAGTATATATATTCGACTTTTTCTATGACTAAAACTCAGCTGAAATCATGAAACATCAAATTTTACAAAAATCAATAGGATTGCGTTTACGTTTTAGAGTTATCTTCACAATCATAATGCATAAAGTTAAAAGTTGTCAACTTTATAATTAAGCACTATACACTGAATTACGTACTATCCACTATGAGCTGGGTAAACGGGTGTATTGAAATGTTAAGTTTCAATAATTATGTACTATGAATTGTCGATTATACACTATTAGTTGTCTGAATTACGCATTATTCATTATCAGTTGTCAATATGAATTAAAATTATCGACTATTCTCTATTAGCTGACCAAACCCACCTATAGTCAACTTAAATTATGTCAGAGACAAATATTCTTACATAAAGCCTATAAAAAATTGCAATGCACCTCTTCAATAATATAAAGTTTAGATTGTTGTTATGGATGACATGTGAAATAAGATAAGATGTATCAATTGGAAACAATATGAAGTGATATTACAATTAAAACCAACTTTTTCTAACTGAAAGACTAAAATATGATCCATGATGGGATTATGCACAACTACATGCATGACCAACTATCACTTGTTTGTAGTGTTTCGTATTTTTTTGGTTGAAAAATATTTTCAAATAATGTATTTGAAATGAATATATAAAATAAGATACCTATATTTTACAGTTATTTGACCACATTTACACTGTCCCTCTCATTATTAGTTTGATCAACATCACTGGCCCTTTTTTGCTCTGATGACACATCACTTATATTAAATTGTTAACCCTAGCCTTTTAATGTAACCATGAATAACTAGTAATACTTCATATGTTTTTTTCATGCAGTAAGCATGGTGTTTCACTTTCCCCATTTAAAAGTATTCAAGGAGTGGGGATTAGTAGAAATATGATGTCACCTAAAAAGAAAAAAATGTACTCTGTAATGAAGCATATGTACAAAAAGTACAATCAAGTGAAAGCTAGTCACAATGTATGTAATGCTTTGTGATTCCACAGAACGGTTCCGGACCTATGAAGTCACCTTTAGAGCCTTGTTTAGCTAGATGGTCCGCCAGTTCATTACCTGCAGTTTTTCTGCTATATTTGTTATTATTTTACCGTCTATGTCATATAATGTATTGAGTCGATTTCATTTTTGTAGCCCTGCCAGTTCTTTGACTTTTGTATGTACATTAAAGCTGTCATGTTTTTGTTATAATTTTCAATTTCTTCACATTTAGTTTTATAAAAGTTCTTTGCTACTTTCACTACCTTTATGTTAATATTGAAATCGAAATTTCACATTGAAGAGAGCTGTTCCAAATATTGTTGAAAATATTTTATGAATGTTTTGACCTCCATATCATAAGATCTATATAATATAAAGCAGAAATAATTATTTTACGGTTTACGATTAGAACAGGTAGTTTTAGAACCTATTTTTACGATTTCATATTTATATTCTGAACAATTTTTAATGTACACTAGCACCATCACAAATATCAACTTCTCCACCATTATATAATACATCGTAGCTTGAAATATATAAATCATTTATATTTTCAATTTTTCTGGTTTGTGTTAAAATGACACATTCTATTTCCTTGCTAAATTCAGATAAATATGTTTTTAAGCCATCTACATTTTTCTATTAATAAATTAATTTAACATTGAACTTTTACTTATCTCATGTATTCGAAATCAAAGAACATCCACTAAATAAAATTGATGTTGCAGTAGTAATTGCCACGGCAATATTGTGGTTTCTTCTGATTTTGGACTAATATTTTAATTATTCAAGTGATAGAGTCATTTAAAAAAGATTTTCAAACTTTAGGAAAATTTAAGTTGCACTCAAAAAGTACCTATTTTCAATAAGCAATTCAATAAATTTGCAGAATCCCTACTACATTTTCCAGAATAAATTTTGTAATTTCTCCCAAGTTTAATGAATTCTAAATATATTCACAATGTGTTACGGACTACTATTCTGATTCAAGAAAACAATCTAAGAATAATATTGTTAATATGGCAACTTCAAATTTTGTGAAGGACAATATGTTGTAAAGTTAGCAGAAATTACGATTTTGACATTATTTTTTGTAAAAAGTAGTATAGTATAGGTAATTGTGGTGCAATTGAAATTTTCTTTTTTATCATGCAAGTCCAGTGAAAGTATAGAATTTAAATTTCCCGCCGAAACCAGTCTTTTAAATTTCCCGCCGAAGTCAATATTTTAAATACCGATGACAGAAAAGAAGAAGAGAACAGCTAGCGACGCCTACAGGTCTGTCCCCGAGTTAAGTTTTTGGTTTGATCTTGGATAACGTACGTGGGATATCTAGGGGTTACTTATCTCTAGATGGACTCTTCTATATTTATTTCGAATTCAAAAATAGGAGACTAAAGAATTTTAGGCAAGCACCCAAGGGTGCGTTCGACAACGGTATTCTAAGGAGAATATCATTCGATCGCTGGTGGGGGTAAATAGTCCTGAAAGTTTAATCTCGTTTGTCATCGTTTTCGAACAATCGAACTACCTAATGTCATAGGATACCAAAGCGCGCGTAAACTAAATTAGAAGGTTAAAATTAAAGTTATGTTGTATGATTGGATATTTTGATAAATTTAGGTATTTAATTCAATAAAAATTATTGTTTTAAGGTTTCAATGAAGTAATAATAGGTGTTTGTTTGTTTCAACTAATAATATAATTTAAACATTGAAAATAGATAATCGAATAAAGAAGATAAGGACTGGTGTTAGTACCACAAATGAATTTTTGTATTCAATGATTTTTGAAGGCGTTTCTGATTCTGAGGAAGAGGAAGATGCGCAAGGAGGCGTACTAAGTATGATGTTAGTAATGATAAGGAATAGGCTTGATCCAAGGAAGGAAAATCTACCTCGGATAAAAGGATACTATGAGCAGACAATTTCTAGGTACAATCCATCCCAATTACAGAATCATGTCAGAATGTCACCTTGTTACGGTATTAAAATTCACTAAATCATTTTCTTATAATTAATTGAAATTCAAAATTCACATATTAAAATTCACTAAATAATTTTCTTAAATCTAACTTAATTGGATTTATATCATAAATAATTGTAAAATTAATGTATATTGGGTTAGTGTTTTTAAATGAAACACAAGGTCTCTAGTTAATTCCACAATATAATACAAGTTATTGAAAATTCTAAAAAATTGACAATTGTTTCGATAAATCAATATCATCGTCAGAATGACAGAAGTTACATTTCATTTTATGCCTACCTGATGTTTAGTAGTTATTTTTGGCTAGACCAAGAAGTAACCTAACTTGTGATTGGCTTAATATATGTTTATAGAAAAAAGAAGAAGATGTGATATTACAAATATTGAAGCTTAGATATTATTAGCCCTATGGTGATATCCTGGATATCATTTTTCCAATTAAGATCAGTATAACTGTGCAATGATATAGGAAACCAGGAAAACTATATCTGCTGATCTTCACAATTATCACTTAAGAAGACAGTTTATTAGTGGAGAATTCCCTAGATTTAACTGTTCATTAACAACTTCATATTGTGGATTTCCTTGAAGAACTGGAAATTAGAAGACATTTAAGTACCTACATACCAACACACTTTGCACCACGATTTGAAAATCTTTCAGACACTAATTTTACAAATAGTGAAATAGAATTATTAAATAAAGGTTTAAAGTACAGCATACCACCTAAATTTACGAAGAATATTAAACAAATTATAGCTACAGAGTCAGAAATAGCTTTAAAATCTAATTGAAATAATTTTCTTTATGAGAAATTGAAAATTGCCAATTTAATCAAAAATATTGAACCTTCAAAAGTTAAACGTCAAACGAAAAATGACATTTCAGTTTTAAACGCAATAAAAAAGAAGATAGAGTACAATAACCTAACAGTTACAAAATCTGATAAGGGGAACGCTACTGTCATTTTGACGACTGAAAATTACAATTCCAAAGTATATAACTTTATAGAATCCAGCGATGTAAAAGTTCTTAAAGCAGACCCAACAAAGAAGTTTTCTAATAATGTAAGGGATATTGTTAATAATTCAAATTATCTTTTAAATGATTACGAAAAGAGGTCTATCATACATAAGAATCCTCATTGTCCACAATTATATGGAACAGTTAAATTACATAAAATAACGAAACCAATTAGACCTGTAGTCTCTTATGTTAATGCTCCTAATAATATATTGGCAAAGAAGCTCAACAATATACTCAATACTTACGGATATAAATCACAGTACTCAATTAGAAATTCAATAGAACTAATCAAAAAGTTGAAACCAATCCACTTACAAGATAACTATAAACTCATATCGTTCGATGTTTACTAAAATTCCTCCTAAAGAATGTCTAATACTTGTAAGAAAATTACTAGAAGATAAAAATATTAATCCAGGAATAATATCAGATATACTTAATTTATTTGATGTATGCATTAATCAGAATTATTTCACTTTTGACAATAAGATATATATTCAAAATGAAGGTTTACCAATGGGAAGCCCTGTATCACCTATTTTAGCAAACATTTTTATGGACAATTTAGAAAGAAAGATCTTTGAAAGTAATATTTCGAAAAATATTTTATTTTGGTATAGATATATAGATGACATATTAGCTTGTTTTATGGGTAGTGAACGACAATTAGATGTATTTTTCAGCCACATCAATAATTTACACCCGAAAATTAAATTTACATTAGAAATTGAAGAAAATAGCTCAATCAATTTTCTTGATTTAAAAATTCAAAGAGTTAATAATATACTTGATTATTCAATTTACCGAAAACCAGCTTAAACTGATGTAACAATTCCATTCAATTCTAACCACCCTGTGTCACACAGACAGCAGCACATAATTCAATGATACATAGAGCTTTTTCAGTTCCTATGAACAAATGTAATTTTGATAGAGAGATTAATACAATTAGACAAATAGCAACATCTAACGGTTATCCATTAGATATGATAAATAAGATAATTAGTAAAAAAGAGGAAAAAGTGGCATTACAATTGATATATCCTAAACAAGCTGATGAAATAAAAACTTATAAAACCATCACATATGCAGGAAATATTTCTAATAATATCTTCAGCAACGTATACAACAATTTCTTTTAAAACAGAAAGTAACGTTAGTACAAAATTGTTAAATGTAAAAACAAAAATACCACTATTAAAGAAGTCAGGTATATATAAACTCAAATGTCTAGAATGTAATGCTGTCTATTTGGGTCAGACCCTTAGGAATTTTGAAATACGATACAGTGAGCACTTACGAGCATACAGATTAAAACAACCAGATAAATCCCACTACGCAAAACATCTACTTGACACCAATCATTCATTGACACCTAACACAGAACTAGAAGTACTGCATATTTGTGAAAAGAAACAAGAACTGGATTTCCTTGAAAAACTGGAAATTAGAAGACATTTAAGAAACCCACAATATGAAGTTGTCAATGAACAGTTAAATCTAGGGAATTCTCCACTAATAAACTGCCTTCTTAAGTGATAATTGTAAAGATCAGCAGATATAGTTTTCCTGGTTTCCTATATCATTGCACAGTTATACTGATCTTAATTGGAAAAATGATATCCAGGATATCACCATAGGGCTAATAATATCTAAGCTTCAATATTTGTAATATCACATCTTCTTCTTTTTTCTATAAACATATATTAAGCCAATCACAAGTTAGGTTACTTCTTGGTCTAGCCAAAAATAACTACTAAACATCAGGTAGGCATAAAATGAAATGTAACTTCTGTCATTCTGACGATGATATTGATTTATCGAAACAATTGTCAATTTTTTAGAATTTTCAATAACTTGTATTATATTGTGGAATTAACTAGAGACCTTGAGTTTCATTTAAAAACACTAATATGAGCATATTCCACGAAGTAAGGGTCGAGACAGTCAATTTCGTATATTGGGTTGCTTACTTGTAGGATATTTATTTGCAAATCGCTTTATCAGTTGTTGCCGATTAGCTGGACAAACCTGATGGTTAAATTTTGTAGTCAGTTCTGTACTTAACCTTTCGGCTATCAATATAATTATCATTTAGGGTTTTAACTGGATGCTGAATAGCACGATAGAGGATTTTAATTTCCTAAAATGAGGGGATGTATTTGAGAGTCGGTAGGCATGTCTCTTGTCTCTTTATCTTGGATACTTGCTGAGAAGTGTTTTCTGTGGAAGTTTGGCAGTGAAGATGGGTGAGTTCGTCTCTGTAGTATTTCGTCTACATTGTTTATTGAGTTCTGAAATTATTTTGAATTTCTGAAGTGGCAATTTTGGTAATGATAATTTTCGGAAAGTGGGGCTTCCGCCCTGTAGAACCTCTTGAAGCAGTTGTTGAAGAATAGGTAGACGCCACTATTAATGTTGTTGCTTTTGCTGTGCCCTGTTGTAGTAAGTTGTCTCCATATCCTGTGGATAGGTTTAAAGGAGGATCCGTATTAGGCGGGATTTTAAGCACACCTGTTGTTTGGAGGATTGGAGTTGTTCAATCGTTCATCACATCTAATTATTAGGATTCGAGATTTAGTGGTAGAGACGCCATTTTAAAAAAATCTCGATTTTTCGAGGTAAGTTTTTTCGATAATATTTCTCTTGCGAACCAACCTACATGTTTCATGATTTTATTTTAGATTTTTTTGGCACGTTTTAATTGGAAATTTCCCATTTCTATTGGAAAACCAGATATTCAGATAGTTCTCCGGAATCAACTTTAAAACAAACTAGGAACCGACTTCCTAGTTAGGTAAGCTGTATAAAAATATCTTTGATGGTATGGTGTTCGCAATCGGATATCTAGAAATATTATTTATTGCAGTGGCTACTTCCTGAGTCTGATGTATTTTTTCGCCACATGGTGAAAGTATTTTCCATAGTATCCAGTTGATTGCTGCCAGCCTCGTGAAAACACGTTTTTGTACAGGTAGACAAAGTTTTTTGGTCTTATCTGATTAGTGTTACTTTTATTTTTATATCTATATTTTTCTTCCTTATAATAATACTTTTGAAGATAACAAAATGGAATTTGATAACTAAAACAATCCTCTATTGTTAATAAATAAAATGAATTAATCTTGGAGTTTACCACAACAAAAAAAGTTTTGCAATCCATTGAGGATGCTTTTTAAACTTTAAATTATAATAAGGTTTACTTAACATATTTGTGCGCTTTAAGCAATTGCTTCGAGTTCTTATTTAAAGTTGTTGATATGGAATTTATTAAGGTTAAATGAAATTCATTAAGGTTCAATGAAACCTATTGTTTGCTGACTATTCAATCGGACAGCTGTACTCAGTTGTGCTCAATTGTAATTTTAAATTGAATCTGAAATTAAATATTTGTATCATAGAATAAACGCCAGTGGGTCACCTGAACTCTTTGTCTTTGATTTTTCAAAACTATCATTATTTACATCTAGGGTAAGAGAATATCAAATTATTTAGTACACTTTGAGGTAAGTCATACGGTAAACCTGTGGGTACCAAACCCTAGAAGAGTTTTATAAGACGAATCGGAGGTCTAGTCGTCCCGTCATCGAGTAGGCTCTGCTGCAGAGCGGATTGTGGTTAAGGTGAGATTATTGTAATTATTTTGTCGTTTCTGACTGGGTACAGGTTGGCTCTCTCCATAAAGTTAATAATAATAAATAAATAAAAAATAATAATAGAATAATGATAATAGAGTAAATAAATAGATAAGTAAATGCATAGCTGAAACGTAATAAAAGTTATAGTTTTCTTTCTTAAAAGTCCAGTTTTCATTAATTAATTTGTGTTCATTAGAAATTTATATTGCTACGGCCCTTGGGCAACCTGAGGCGTTCAATTCGTTGTGTGAGTTGATAATACCTAGGTTGCAAGAAAACTATGTGACAGGTAGACCTATAGAGAATCCACGAAAGCAGATTTTATCGATAATCTGGTTGCTAGCTACTCCTGACTCGTTCAGGTAATGAGAATGCAAGTATATTTTAAGAAGATTTTGCTTGAGAATTTGTACCTATGCCTTATCTAGATAATCAGATTTTAACCACGGAATTATTTTATTTATTATAGGTCTGTCGGTGACAGGTTGAATCTTGGTAAGGCTTCAGTGTCAGATGCCTTCATAAGAACTATCAAAGTATTAAATAAAATCGCACCTCAAATAATCAAGTGGCCAACAGTAGAAGAAATAATGCATATTCAACAAAGATTTAAAGCTTATGCTGGAATGGATGGTGTAATTGGTCCAGTTGATGGTTCGACATTCCAATCGAGGCACCAAAAATTGATTCAGAGGTAGACATTACTAGAAAATGTAACCACGCAATGACCTTGCAATGCATCGCAGAACCCAGCTCAAAGTTTATAGATACTGTAATGTTTTTGTTATTTATTTAAACAATAAACGGTTGGGATAAATTTTAAACATACGGTAGGTTCACTTACTTAATTTATTTAAACACTAAACTAATCACTAACACTTAATTTATATATACTCAGTATATTCAATTAAACTCATTTATATAATCACTTAATTTATATTCACTTATTTACTGTTCATCTCTCGATGTCAAATATTAAACTAAACTAACTCTTCCTGATCAGTCCCTTATATATTAAAGCCTTTTTTACTAGTAAATTCCGGACTGCGGCTTACACACACAAAAACAATTGGGTCTGGCCTTATCTAGATAAGTCTGGTCACAAAAACAATGTTTAGATAATATAGTCGTAAACAATTATAAAAAAACAGTGCGTATCCGCCATAATTTTAACTTTGATACCTGGCTTAGACAGGGTCGGATTTAGGGACTATACCAGTGTGCTGTTTCGTAACATTACCCCCTCCTTAAACGGAAGTTCCTCCTGGAACTTTTGTCTAGCCGAGACTGGTTGTTTGAATAGGCAACTGGCCCCATTTCTACACTTTCCGATCTCACGGAAATAGCAGGGCACCGTCTTCATCGGATACTGATAATGGGGGTTGTAGCTGCAAATTAATATCTGGACACCGGTATCTCTGAAGATAACCTCTACCGTGTTCCTGATGATTCGCCAATCCAATTGGTTACTCGCTATCTTAGGCATAGCCAGTTTCTTCACGCTGGATTCCAACACATGGTCTCGTAGGTTTCTAAGTGGTTCCTACACATCGCGGTAGGTATATCGATATTGAAATTCATTTTTAGTTACCACGTAGAAGACGTACCGCGAATTATGTTTCAATTTCAGTGTCTTGCCAGGGGCTGGAATCTGGTCTTCAAGATTTTCTAAATGCCCGAACTTCTTTCGAAAGACGGTTGCCAACCCTCGTGCGTTCTTGATACGGGCAGGGATGTTGTATGCCAGTGAATAATCTTCCGGGAGAGTGAACCAATCTTGTTGTTGTTCCGAAGTGACTCCATATCTAGCTTTCGCGGTACCTCCATACGCGCCCATAAATTCATCGAAGGTAGGGTCAGACACATCTTTAATAAGGTTTACTCCCCAGGTGAGAGTACCAATGTTCACGATGAGACACAAATCCAATTGGGAATTGGCGCAGAAAAGTTCACGCATACGGTAATCGTAGCTGACATTGAAGAAGATGTGATTCTGGGAATGGACGTAAAGAATGTTCATGGTTTCCAATTAGACTTTAGAAACAGAACCATTAAAGTGGGTTCCGAGGAGGTATTCCTTCGACCACATGAAGACAGCGCGGTGTTGGCAGCTGTACAGGAAGATATCGTTCTACCTGCACGAACCGAAAACATGATAGTAGCACGGCTACAGGGAATCATGGAGGAAGGTACACCGGTTATGATGGAGCCAAGGAACCACGACGAAGAAGCTGGCAAAGGAATACTAATTGGAAAAGTATTGGTTACGTCGACGAAGAATATCCCAGTACGTGTGAAAAACGTGAATGATTACCCAGTTACCATCAAGAAGGAAAAGAGGATTGGATCCTGCGTACCAGTGACGTGTATAGGTCGTCAAACAACGACCACTGACAATTCTAATGCCAGATTCGAACAGATGTTATCAGTAGCTGGTCAATCCTTAAATCGAGCTGAAAAAGGAGAATGAGAGAATTTCTCTTGCAGTATCGAGACCTATTCGTACCAAAATGAGTAAAGAATGGTAGAACATCCGCCGTCAAACACAGAATTGATACTGGTAATACCAAGCCAATTAGGCAATCAACTCGAAAATTACCAAGAGCGAAGAGAGAGAAAGTTGAAAGAATAATTCCAGAGATGGCTGAATAAAAAGTAATAGAACCATCCACTAGTTCATGGGTGTCTCCAGTAGTGCTCGTCAAGAAAAAGGATGGAACTACGGATTCTGCGTGGATTATCGCTATCTAAACAACGTGACGAAAGACAGCTATTCTCTGCCGCGAATTGACGATACTCTAGATACTTTGGCCCTCAGTAAACTGTTTTCCACCTTAGACCTGAAGTCTGGTTATTGGCAAGTGGAAATGGACCCAGAAGGCAAAGAGAAGACTGTTTTTACCACCGGATCTGGATTATGGCAATTCAACGTCATGTCATTCGGGCTCTGTAATGCGCCTGCGACATTTGAAAGACTCATGGAAAATGTCTTGCGAGGGTTGTCTTGGAAGACATGCCTGGTCTATTTGAACGACATCGTAGTACTGGGGAAGACATTTAACGAACACCTGAAGAATTTGAAAGACGTATTCAAATGACTTCAAGCTGCCAAGCTCATATTAAACTCGAAGAAATGTCAGCTATTCCAAAACCGAGACAACAGTCTAGGTCACATAGTGGACAATGAAGGAGTAGCGGTGGATCCAGAGAAAATTGCTTCCATTCAGCAATGGCCGCAACTAACCGACAAACATCAAATTATGAGGTTCCTTGGACTTTGCACATACTATAGAAAATTTATCAGGAAGTTTGGAGATATTGCCAAGCCCCTAACTCGACTCACAGAAGAAACAAGAGCTATCCAATGGGACAAAGACTGTCAAACGGCTTTTGAAACCTTGAAGAGTCATTTAACCATGCCGCCAATATTAGGATACCCATTACCAGAGGGAGACTTTATCCTTGACACTGACGCAAGCAACGTAGGAATTGGAGGAGTGCTCTCACATAGAGTGCAGGAATATTTCAGTAAAATCCTTTCCAAACCAGAACGAAACTACTGCGTCACAAGAAGAGAATTTTAGCGGTAGTGAAGTCAGTGGAACACATTTACCAGTATCTCTATGGAACGAAGTTCTTAATCCGTAGCACTCAAGTGGTTAATGGAGTTGAAGCATCCCAAGGGCCAGATCAATAGATGGATTGAACGACTTCAAGAGTACGATTTCGACATCGAACATCGAGCTGGTGTGAATCACCGAAATACCGACTCTCTGTCCAGACGGCCGTGCCCAACAGGCTATTTTCACTGCAACAAGACGGAATCTATGGAAGCTGCAGTTTCAAAAACTACTGTAGTCAACGAAGAATGGTCACCCACCAGGATCAGAGATGATCAGGAAAATGATCCTTACCTAAAGAACATTCTACAATGGAAGGAAGAAAATCGGCGACCTACATGGCAAGAAGAGACAAGATTTTCACCGACACTTAAGGCATATTATGCTCAGTGGGAGTCCCTTGTCCTGGAAGAAGGGCTGTTGAAAACAGTCCTAGAAAACGATGATGGCTCCGAGATGAGGAGACAGTTAGTTATCCCGAGAACAAGAGTAGCTGAAGTACTAAAGAAGTTACACGACAGTCCATCGGGAGGTCGTCTGGGAGTGAAGAAAGCCCTCCAGCGAATCCGTGAGAGGTTTTATTGGATAAACAGCTCCAATGATGTGAAGGACTGGTGTAAGAAATGTACGGCTTGTGCTACGAGTAATGGACGACATCGCAAGAGAAAGGCACCCATGAAACAGTCCAATGTTGGAAGCCCTTTCGAAAGGATTGCTTTAGATAGCGTTGGACTATTTCCGACGACCGAAAATGGTGGGGAATACATACTGGTTGTAATGGATTATTTCACAAAGTGGGTGGAAATCTACGCTATCCCGAAACAAGAGGCCACAACTGTTGCGGATGTATTGGTGAAAGAATTTATCAGCCGATATGGAGTGCCATTGGAAGTCCACAGCGACCAGGGAAGAAATATCGAAATTGATCTATTCCAGGAGATTTGCGAGAAGCTGGGAATGAAGGAGACCAGGACAACAGCATCACATCCACAGTCAGATGGAATGGTAGAGAGAATGAACAGGACAATTGGAAAATACCTGTCCAAAGTAGTATCCAGCCATTAGAGAGATTGGGACCAGTATCTTTCCCTATTCGCATTGGCTTATCGATCTGCCGTCAATGAGTCCATGGCTGAAACACCTGCGAAAATCCTGTTTGGACGTGAAATGAGGCTTCCTTGTGACCTGGAATTTGGCTGTAGTCCTGGAAAAGATCTAGCAGGAGAAGACTACGTGATCCAATTGAGAAGAAGGCTGGACGATATTCATGAATTAGTTCGAACAAATCTTCAAGCTGCCAGCGATAGAATGAAGAGTCGGTACGACTCACAGGCCACAGAAGGCGGTTTTAAAGAAGGGGACAAAGTATGGTTACACAACCCGACGAGGAGAAAAGGATTTTTTCCAAAATTATAAAAATCCTGGGAAGGTCCATACTTAATCAAGAAAATGATCAATGATGTTATATATCGCATAAGCAAGATCCCCAACGGAAAACCAAAAGTAGTTCACCAAAACCGACTAGCGCCATTCGAAGGAGACCATGACCTGAAGAAAGGAGTAAACCATATTCGAGATGTGTCTGACCCTACCTTCGATGAATTTATGGGCGCGTATGCAGGTGCCGGGAAAGCTAAATATGGAGTCCCTTCAGAACAACGACAAGATTTGTTTATTCTCCCGGAAGATTATTCACTGGCATACAACATCCCCACCCGTCTCAAGACCGCACGAGGGTTGGCATCCGTCTTTCGAAAGAAGTTCGAGCAATTGGAAAAACTTGAAGAGCAGATTCCAGCCCCTGGCAAGACAGTGAAACTGAAACATAATTCGCGGTATGTCTTCTACGTGGTAACTAAAAGTGAATTTCAAGATCGATCTACCTACCGTGATGCGTGGGAAGCACTTCGAAAGCTACGAGACCATGTGTTGGAATCCAGCGTGAAGAAACTGGCTATGCCTAAGATAGCGAGTAACCAGTTGGATTTGCGAATCATCAGGAACATGGTAGAGATTATCTTTCAAGATAACGGTGTCCAGATATCAATTCGCAGCTACAACCCCCATTATCAGTATCCGATTAAGACGGTGCCCTGCTATTTCCATAAGATCGGAAAGTGTAGAAATGGGGCCAGTTGCCAATTCAAACATCCAGTCTCGGCTACACAAAAGTTCCAGAAGGAACTTCCATTTAAGGAGGGGGTAATGCTACGAAACAGCACACTGGTATAGTCCCTAAATCCGACTCTGTCTAAGCCAGGTATGAAAGTTAAAATTATGGCAGACGCTCAGGGATTTCTTAGAATTGTTTACGATTGAGACTATCTTATCTAAACATTGTTTTTGTGACCAGTCTTATCTAGAAAATGCCAGAAAGACAATTGTTTTTGTGTAAGCCGCAATCTAGAAGTATCTAGTGAAAAAGGTACTAATATATAAAGGACCGACCAGGAAGAGTTAGTTTAGTTATTAAAGTGAGCTCGTGAAATAAACAAGAATACACCGAAATAGCAAACAGTAATTAAGTGAATATAAATTGATTAAGTGTTTATATAAATTAGTTTAAGTGAATATACTGTGTATATAATTAGTGAATAAATAAATTAAGTAAGTGAGCCTACCGTGTGTATGAATTTATCCCACCCGTAATAAAACGTTTTAATAAATAAGAAAAACATCACTATACCTACTTATTGGACAACTCGCTATAACATAATGTGCATGTTAGTTACATAATTGTACAACTTATCAATTAACTTTTCCATCATCTGTTTATATACTTCGAGTGTTTGTTCAGTTCTTTCCAGTCTCTCTTTATGTCTTTTATTTTGGGCCGCTTCTCTTCTTTCCTCGCTTTTTTGGAGCAACTCTAAAAGTTGCGCAACTTCTTTTCATCATTACTATCATCTTTCAAGCCCCCCAATGACGATGCACATGAAATAGGTACGATATTCGGTTTTTTTCCAAAAATTTCGTCCATTTCAATGAAATAATCAAAGTATATTGGTGGCTCGCCAGTACCTTTGACACACATATTCTCAATTCTTTTAACATATCGGCTTTTAAGGTATTTAAATCGTGCTTCACACTGATGAGGTGTGAATGTAAATCCATTTATCACAAGCTTCTCGCTAATTAATTTCCACGCAGCATCATTCTTTGTTGATTTTGTGTCAATTTTATGTTTTTTAAAACAGTGCAGAAGAATAATTGTTTCCCTCCTTTCCCATTTTGCAGCTGTGTTGCTGCTACAATATGGAGTTCCGGGTCCTGGCAAATTAGTGCTATACGTGGTTTGTGAATCCTGCTGTGCTGTTGCTTCAACTGATATTTCCTCGTAAGCATTTTCTGGAATACCAAACATATAATTTAGTTCCATTAGATTCACACAGTATTACTTGAATTTTAATCAGAAAATTAAAGAAACAGATGTTGTTACTCGCCTGTTTCATTAAACATATAATACTTGTCTTCAATTTGAATAATATTTTTTGTACAGGACATCATTATTATTGTAATATAATAGTTTTACGTAAGTATAAGAAAATGAATGCTAAGAATCAATTAAAAACCAATCTTCTTCGAATGCCGTCCCCATTTAACGGAGGTTGGCGACCACTCTCTTAAAAGCATCTCTGTCCGTAGCAATATGAAAAAGATCCTCAACGCCCATGTCTGTCCATTCTCGGATATTCCTCAGCCATGATTTCTTCTTTCTCCCAATTCCCTTCTTTCCTTCAACTCTGCCCTGCATAATCACTTGTAACAGAGAGTATTTATCATGTCGTAATACGTGACCGAGATATGCTGTCTTACGTATTTTTATTATTTTTAGTAGTTTTCGTTCACGACCAATTCTATGTAGTATTTCCTCGTTAGTAATTCGGGCTGTCCATGGTCCTTTCAGCATACGTCTGTAAATCCACATTTCGAAGGCTTCGATTCTTTTAGTTATTTGTGCCTTTAACGTCCATGTTTCCACACCATATAATAGCTGGGACCAAACATAGCACTCCATAAATCTCAACCGGAGTATTAAATTCAAATTTTTATTGCAAAAAATGGATTTAAATTTTACAAATGCTGATCTTGCCATTTCAATCCTTACACGGATTGTCTGGTCCTGATTTAGGTCTGAGTTAATGAAAGCACCCAAGTATTTAAACTTTTCTACCCTTTCTATTGCTTGATCGTTTATTATTAATTGATCATTATGTGCGGGTGTTTTAGAGATTATCATGAGTTTTGTTTTTTTTGTGTTAATATCTATTCCCATTTGCTGACATTCCATATTAACAGCATTTACAAGTATCTGCAGGTCCTCCAGACTCTCTGCCAAGATCACCGTGTCGTCAGCGTATCTTATCGTGCTTATTACTTCGCCGCCGATTTTAACCCCTTCGCTTCTTTCCCATAAGGCTTTCTCAAAGATAACCTGAGAGTACACGTTAAACAATGTTGGTGAGAGAATACATCCCTGTCTAACACCTCGTGCAATCGAAATATCATTAGTTTCTGTATTATTGATTCTCACTGTAGCTGACTGATTCCAGTACAGGCTCTTTATTATTTCGATGTTTTTTTTGTCTAAATTGATTTTTTAAGTTCTTCTCTTAGTTTTGTGTGTTGTACTCGGTCAAAGGCCTTTTGGAAATCTATAAAGCATGCGTATACGGTTTTGTTGTATTCTCTGCACTTCTGTAAAAGGACTGTTAAGGCAAACAATGCCTCTCTTGTTCCCATGCCCCTACGAAAGCCAAACTGAGTTTTATCTAATTTTTCTTCACATTTCTTATGTATTCTGTTTTGTATAATTTTTAAAAGTATTTTTAGTGAGTGGCTCATAAGGCTTATTAACCGATAGTCATCGCATGATTTGGGGTTGTTCTTCTTTGGCAGGGGAATAAACGTGGACTTGAGCCATTCCGTAGGTATTTTACTTTGCCTGTATATCTGATTTAGAATAACTGTAAACTTTTTCACTATATCGGTATCTAATGCTTTTAGTAGTTCTGTAGGGATTTCGTCTGGACCAGGAGTTTTCTTACTCTTAGCCGTTTGTATGGCCTGCTCGACCTCTGACTCCAAAATTTCAAGGTACTGGTCCTCGTCTAGCGTCTCTTGTCCATATTCCCTTCCAATCACAAACCAAAAAGTAAATAAGGCGGCAAACTGAACTTACCTACAAATAAACTAGTGCGCAAGTCGGATACTTTTCATTCTACTCTTAAATAGATTGACAAAGGAGGACGTCGAATAATGCTATTCGATGTTTTCAAACGGCCGATACAACGTTGCCAAAGTTTGCCTACTAATCTTTTCGAACGACAGTTCGCGTAAGTCTTATCCCAGATAGCACCAGATATCCATGGGATGTTCTGACAGTCTTCAATTTGGAAGATATATATCCAAATATTATAGGGTTATTCTGGGGATATCTAGAATATCTGTGGGTATACCTACATCGAATATTCAATGTAAGTCCAGTTGGAATATCCTCAGATTATTCGAATCAAATAGTATTCTATGATTATTGATATTTGTTCAATCGCTCTTTCTGTTCCATGCGCATGCGTCAGTAGTTACAGTCTGTGGTTGCGGTTGACAGTTTACCGTAACGACCAGTGCAAAATGGCGGTTCGACCATCTTATATAGGTTATTGGTGAAATAGTAATAGTATGATTAGTTATTTTTGAACGTTAATTAATCAGTCAATTTTTTGCCAGTGAGAAGTTGTTCAAATTTGACTGTCTCGACCCTTACTTCGTGGAATATGCTCATATTAGTGTTTTTAAATGAAACTCAAGGTCTCTAGTTAATTCCACAATATAATAAAAGTTATTGAAAATTCTAAAAAATTGACAATTGTTTCGATATTGATTTATCGAAGCAATTGTCATTTTTTTAGAATTTTCAATAACTTTTATTATATTGTGGAATTAGCCAGAGACCTTGAGTTTCATTTAAAAACACTAATTGTTCAAATTTGTTTCTAAGGTGTGTCCTATGCTACGGGTGGAACTAATACATACGACCTCCCGCATCAAAACAGGTACGTTTTATTGTATGTTTTTATTGCCTGTTAATTTATCAATGCTTTTTTTAGAAAATTATCGAGTTGCTGCTAAAACTTCCAATAAATGATGAGGCAAAGTTTGAAGAAGTTGGGTCAGCTTTGCTGAACAAATAATCCTATGAAGTTGAACATTCAATATTATATCCAAATCAAAATGAAGCTGCCTCGAAATATTGGAGTATTTATGTGTTAATTTTTATATTTTAGTGCATGAAAATATTCAAATAATTGTTGATTACCTAAATTTTTGTAACAAAATTAATGGATAGATGTTTTCAATTGTAATTATTCCTTTATCATATAAATTATAGCATAACTCCCAATAGCAAAAGAATGCTTGTAACTGAGTAGAAATTGATGTCGTTGCTAAAGGTACAACAAAATTTTATTTTCTCAGGTAGTTTCACGTAATTATGTTACCGAGATGTATGCTATGAGTTCCTTAATCAAATTGCCTATAGTTACCTCTATTTATTTTATTAATTGGGATCTACTTGAAAGCTCTACACAGCTGGTAATCTGATAATTCAAAGTTAAATTAGTTCTGACATTTGGTAAATAAAAGTAATATTTGGTCAATTGTCTAGTTTCATGCATATGTATACTGTTCACACAATTGAAAGCGGTCTTATATTTTTGTTCGTTTGTTATAACTTTGCTTATAAACTGTAATTGTTCAATTTTTAAAACTTATGTACATGTAAATTAATTTAATATAGCATGTACAAGAAACAACTAACTTCTAATCACTATTTTGTTTGGAATATTTCGCTTTTTCCTTCTCCTACAAGACTTTTTTTGACATTACATGATTGTTTAATTTCATCTTTTAAGTTTCAATTTTCAAGATTATATTTTAAATTGTTATACATACATACACAAAAATCACAGTAGATTAGAAATTACTTACTAGCAAAAAAAAACTATTTTATTGTTTCTGATGCCGTCCAAAAGTTGGACAAGAACATAACAAACAAAGAAGTTGAATTGAAAACAGGAAATTTTCTTAGCCAAACGTAAAGAAAGGCAGAAACCAGTTTCAAAAAGTGTCATTGAGTATGGGGGCGGATGTAATTTCGGCCGGAAAAAGGGCAGGTACTAAAAGCCGGTAGGTAAATTCGGCCGGAGGTTTTAAGTTGCTTCCTTATCTCATAGGTATTTTCGGCCGCAAATCAAATAAAATAACAGAATGCTTTATATTAAAATATTTCTTTATTTCAATAAAATTATTACATCAACTTATTTCTATAACTTGGGTAAACTATAAATTTTTAAAAAACGTTTTGATGTGATACAGATTTAACGAAATTAATTCTAGAAATATTGTCAGATCGAAGCATATTTACCATGTTTTCGATAAATTTTAGTTTGTTTTTTACTTGTTTGTCTTTAATTTTTGCTGGAATATTTAAATTTTTTATTTTTAAATATGCATCGATCTGACAATCTTCTAATTTTTCTATAAAAATAAATATAGAAGGGTGACTTGAATAAAAACTAGAATTAAAGTGCGAATGGAATGATTCGCAGGCATTTGTGGTTCTTTTAATTGATGGGTTTTCATATGCCCATATATTTGGTGGAAAATGAGATTCTGGCGCTATGTAGTTTTCTAATAAATAGTCTGCATATTTATCTATAAGTTTATGGTCCGGTTTGTATGACATGAGATCAAATATGAAACAATCTTCAACTTCAGAGGGGTCTAAATAAGTTAGCCCAAAAGTATGAGTAAGCCATTTGCTTTCCTCGCAGTTTTTATCTTTATACATTTGGGTTAACCCTAATGATTGTATTTTCCTATACCACGCCTGGTGCAAGTGGAATCTACAACCATTTAGTTTGGTTTTGGGAAAGACAACTTTTAATGCGTTATGAATTGCGATTTCAAAATCCACAAATACCTCCTTCGGTTCAAAAACAATATTATAAAGTTCAAAAATTTTAGATTTTACCAACAGAAAAAGTCTCATATATGTGTCACTGGTCTTATTGGGCAACAGACAATACAAAAGAGGAACATAATGCCCATTTTCCAGTCCATGGATGGTAAATAACTGATAAAAATATTTTGTACAATAAGAAAATGTGCCATCCATGTAAAAATCTTTCATTTTACATAAACTTATTATATTTGTATGGCAAGAAAAAACAATGATATTATCAGCTGTGCTGTTAATAAACAAAAAATTTTCACCTGTTGTGGTTTTCGGTCCATAACTATCGAGTACAGAATGTACATCGTGAATATCCTTAGGCAGGGCTGGTAAGAGCTTACGGCGGCTGTTGTACAAATTTCTTCTTATTAGACTGACATCTATCGATGACAAATTCTCAGGCAAATGATTTGAAAGAACGCTTTTAATAATTTTTGAAGGTTTCTCCGATATGTCTTCCTCAGCTTTGCGCTTGCATGAAGTCGTCACTATTTTTCTCTCCAACGTAGTTTCATCGGACTCGTGGTTGTGGATTAATTCACTTCTAGTAACTGTGTATTCCGCACCAACAGTGTACAGTTTGGCTAAACATCTTAAATTTTTCTTTATACACCTCCAACGTACTTCACCACTTTTTAATACGTCCTGTTTACAAAACTGAAACTTTTCTACAACTAGTAAGTCACAACCGCGTGAACTCTTAATTACTGAAACTGATGCCATCGTATACAAATAATATATTTTATGCTTTCTATCGACTAGTAGCTTAAAGATAAGTTATAATACTGACTAGCTATAATAATTTTATACCTGTTATTTGTGAATTTTATACATTTAAAGGAATAATCTTAAGTAGGTACAACATAGTTATTAGAATAAAGAGATAAGTAAATTAAAGGTATTTCCGACAGGTACACAGGATTAGGTATTTCCAAATAAATACACAACTAATATTTTACAGAAACTATTAAGCGTAATTACCAATATTTTAATCTCATCGTAAACATCAACCCCTCGGCCGAAGTTACCCCTGTCATAAATGGTACCCTTTGATTTATGCAGGTAGGCCAAGGGATTACCGGCCGAAATTACGCCCGCCGGAGTATGGAGTGGGTCAGTAAATTTTGTAATCTCGTATTAGAAAATTATGTTAGTTTCAGTTATGTTATGAGGTACATCTTATATTAATGTGTGAATAAATTAAATTGAACTCTACGCTTCCCATGATTTAATTTTTTCAATTGAAAATTAGGGTATCATCCATTTTGCTATATATATATTCCACAGGTATCCTTATAATATTCCTAATATTACTTGGATATTTGTGGAATATGCCTATTGGAATGTTCTATGAATATTCTGGATTATCTTGCTATATACATTCAACCGATATCCTCATAATATTTTTCAATATTCCTTGGAAACTTTTAAAGAATATTAATAGGAAATTAAAAAAATTTCTCATTTCGTGGTCCATAGAATATTCGATAAAGGATATAAATATTTAAAGTGGGTCCATAGAATATTACAATATCCGAAATCGAATATTTTTAGTACGTCCATTGTATATCTAGTGCTATCTGGGATGCTAGGATGATGTTATCGAACGTACACCAGGACTCCTTCAAACTAACCCCCATCTTCTCAGAGGGTTAATACACTTTTCCACACATAATAGGTTTTGTTAGGTAAATGTTTAAAATGGGAACAGCAAATATCCCTGTCTGTGATTTATTGTTGGACCTTGAGTCTCTTTTGCAAAGTTCGTTACGAAATTTACAAGTTACAATTGAAAAAAAAGGAATAATAACAACTAGGTTTGATACCTGGACCTGGTGGCTGAAGGCTAAAGTACCAGTAATATACATAAATAGATGTAAGCTGAAGGCTAGAGGATTTTATCAATAAAGTTAACGACAAAATTTTAGTTAAACACTCAAGAAAAATAGACCGTCACAAAGTTAGTGTGCAACTTTTACAAGAAGTCTACACTAGTAAGATAAATAGCCAATATCCAAGTTAAACAATGATTATACAGTCCATATATCATATGAAAATATCAACAACAGAAAATTAACTAAAAGTTACAAACTGTCGGTAATGCAGACAGAATGGTGCATAAATAATTTTTCTGATTCCTGTGATATATGCTGACTCGCAAAAGTATGCCTACGAGGTTGGCATTGCTGGGGAGTCATCTGTCAATGATAGAGCAATAAAGATCACTTGGTATCTAGACATGAAAAGTTGTCATGTGTTTTATTTTCATATCTACATTTTATTACATGGTGCCGAAACCATAAAGCCAAATTGAAAAATATTACTAAAAACGTAAGGGTAAACATCAATAGAAAATAAAAAGTGAAAGTATCACTTATAACAAACGTATATGAGAATTGGAGATTCTTCATTCAAAGATTTCGCAACTACATGAAAGCTGCGGAATTAACCAAGAAACCAGAAGCCACTCAATGTGCTCAAATGTTACATGTGATTGGAGATGAGTGTTTTAGAATATATAACACATTTAAATTTGAACCTGATGAGGAAAACAAAATAGAACCGTTAATCAACAAATTTGAAAACTATTTCAAACCAAAAAGCAACATATCAAATGTGAGATATAAAATGTTTAAAAGGAAACAATATGAAAATGAACCTGTAGCAAACTTCATCACAGACATTATTAATATGGCAAGGCAATGTGAATTGGGTCCACTTGAGGACAGTTTAGTAAAAACGTGCATAACGTGTGGAGTAGCAGATGAAAAAATTCGTCAACGGCTATTAGAAGATGATGAAATTACATTAGAGAAAGCAATTACAATCTGTGAAAATATTGAGGTAACACAAAAACAAGCTGAGACCATAGGCAATAACAATGCAGAAATTAACTATATAAAGAAAAACAAGAAACATGGTGGTACACACAGTAATGGAAAACAAAACAAAGCATCAAGTTATGGTGGAGGAGCGGGGATGCAGAGCAGTTCCAAATGTTATCGCTGTGGTTTAGATCATCGAGGGCAAACCTGCAAAGCACTAAAAGCTAAGTGTAATTCTTGTTTTAAAATAGGGCATTATGCGAAAATGTGTCTAAAAAAGAAGGTTAGCGTTATTCATAAAACAGAATCTGATTCAGATTTATTTTTAGGTATGATTAAAATTAGTAATATATCTGAATATGTTGAAAATTATGATTTTAAAATTCAAGTTGTAATAAATAAAAAACCATTAACCTGTCAACTTGATACAGGAGCTATGGTAAATGTTATTGCTTTACAGACACTTAAAGCTCTAGATAGCCAGGTAGATATTGAGAATACCGATTGTAAATTAACAACTTTCACTAATGAAAGAATAAAAGTGATAGGTAAAACCAATATAGCGTGTAAATACAAAGAACAAGTAGTAACAATTAGTTTTTATGTAGTTGACGCTGATGCTCCAACAATAATAGGATTGCCTACATGTAAATCATTGAATATATTAAAGCGTATTTATGATATTGAGGGAAAGGAGGAGCAAGACATTCAATTTAAAAATGATTATTCTGATATTAAACTAAAATACCCTGAACTGTTCACAGGTATTGGTTGCTTGGAGGAACCATATAGTATAAAATTAGATGAAACCGTGGAACCGGTAGTACATCCTCCAAGAAAAATTCCTTTGGCATTGAAAGAATCATTAAAGAAGGAGTTAGAAAATATGGAAAAAAATAAAATTATCACAAAGGTAGACAAAGCTACAGACTGGGTGAACTCATTGGTAATGGTTAAAAAATCTGATAAAAATTCAGTCAGAATATGCATTGATCCTCGTGACTTAAATCGAGCCATCAAACGAGAGCATTTTCAGCTTCCAACAGTAAATGACATTGCTCCTAGTTTGAGAGGCAATAAATATTTCAGTAAATTAGATGCATCAAATGCCGTCTGGAGTATTAAATTGGATGAACAGAGTAGTGATCTATGCACATTCAACACCTGCTTTGGCAGGTACAAATTTTTACGGCTTCCATACGGTCTTAGCTCTGCTCCTGAAATTTTTCATAAACGATTTAAAAAAAATTTTAATCTAGAGGGTGTACAAACTTACATCGATGATATAATAGTATATGGTTCGTCAAAGCGAGAGCATGACAAAAGACTTTTTAACGTATTAGAAACTGCTAGATTAAACAACATTAAATTTAATTATAAAAAGTGTAGTTATGGTCAGAGTGATATAAAATTTTTAGGATTTATCTTCAATGAAACGGGTCAAAAAGTAGATAATGAGAAAGTTGAGGCCATAATGAACATGAAAAGACCAGAAAATAGAGGTGATATTCAAAGATTATTAGGAATGCTCACTTATCTGTCGAAACACATTAAGAATGTATCAGAATTAACAGCCCCATTAAGGGAGCTGCTTAAAAAGGAGGTAAGCTGGCATTGGTCAGGAAACATAGTAAATATTTAACAAAAATTAAAGAAACCATATCGGAGACACATGTTCTTAAACGTTTCAACATAAACGAAAAAAGTACTATATCAGTAGATTGCTCTAAAGAATCAATTGGTGCAGTTCTGTTGCAATCTGGACATCCAGTAGCCTATGCATCTAAAGCTTTAACGTTAACACAACGCAATTACGCACAAATAGAAAAGGAATTACTTGGAATTGTGGTGGCATGCGAAAAATTTCATAGTTATGTATATGCTACAAAATTTGATATCGAAACTGATCATAAACCATTGATTTGAATCATACAAAAACCGTTGCTAAGTACACCACCAAGACTACAACGCATGCTTTTTAAATTACAAAAGTACAATTTTAATCTTTTTTATAAAAGAGGTAAAGAATTATATATAGCAGATACATTGTCCAGGTGCAGCACAGAAATACCAGAACATAAAAATAAACTTGACAATGAACTTGAGTCCCAAATATGTTTAGTAAAACTATCCTTCAACATGACCGATGGCCAATTATCAAAAATTGAACAAGCTACAGAGAGAGATGAAGACTTAGTTTCATTGAAAATATATCTTAGAAAGGGTTGGCCAGAAACCCAAACACTTTCAGAAAATCTAAAAGCTTTATTTAAAATAAAAGACGAGATTTGTTTTTCTGATGGTATATTTTTAAGAAATAACAGGATTTTAGTTCCTACCTCAATGCGCAAAGAAATGTTAAGATGTATTCACTATGGCCATCAAGGCATTACCAAAAGTAAAATATTAGCCAGGCAATAATTGTATTGGCCTTCAATGACTCTGCACATTGAACAGGAGGTTAGAAATTGTAAAATATGTCCACAATATCAAAATAAGGTTAGAGAACCACTAATTGTACACGACATTCCAAACCTTCCCTGGAAGGAAGTGGGCTCTGATATATTTTTCATAGAGAAACAGGCCTATTTAATTGTCGTAGATTATTATAGTAAGTATCCTGAAATATGTTTGTTAAGAGACATCTCTAGCGTCACGGGATACCTAAAATCTTTTATTCTGATGGCGGCAGTCAATTTACCTCTCATGATTTTGACACTTTTAGCAAACAATGGGAATTTTGTAGCATTAAATCAAGTCCAGAAAATCACAGGTCTAATGGACTCAGTGAAAGATATATACAAACGTATAAAAAAGCATTAAGGAAAGCTTACATTGACGGCAGGGATATATATTTAACTCTATTGCAATTGAGAAATACTCCCATTGATATAAACTTACCCTCCCCAGCTCAGCTGTTAATGTCAAGGATCCTAAGAACAAACGTACCTACAAATGACAATCTTTTAAAACCGAAAACACAGAGTTCAACCGAAATTGTAAGAATTTTTAAAAATAAACAGGGTAAACAAAAACTTTATTATGACAGAGGAACGGTTGCTCAAAAACCCCTGGACAATAATCAAAGTGTTTATGTAAAAGATAGTAAAGGTACAAGAAAAGGTCTTATCAAAAATAAAATAAGAGACAGAACATACTCAGTTGAATTGGATAACTCAGGAACAACTATTGCGAGAAACAGACAATTTCTTGTACCTCTACCGAACACTGATGAAAGAGAGGGGGAGGAAGATAGATATAATGAATTACATAATGAGATCAGTGGTACTGAGTTAAATGAGCTTAGCGGTGAGGCCGGCTCTAGTCCTGGCAACTCCGACGGGAGTGAATTTCAGGACTGTATAATACTACCTCGGGAGACATCCTCAGGTCGTCTAGTGAAAAGACCTGAACGTTTAGACTTGTAAATTATTTATTGTTAATATTGTACTGTCTATGTATTTATAAAAAATGGGGGATGTGATATATGCTGACTCGCAAAAGTATGCCTAAGAGGTTGGCATTGCTGGGGAGTCATCTGTCAATGATAGAGCAATAAAGATCTAGACATGAAAAGTTGTCATGTGTTTTATTTTCATATCTACATTTTATTACAATTCCCAAGACGAATGATAATAATAATTACATCACCGCAAATATATATATATATATATATATATATATATATATATATATATATTATATATATAAAGTTAGTTTTAATCTTTAAAACCGTTTATTATATGGTTTACTTGCTGCCATATTTAATTAATATCCTAGCATTTATTTTAGAGTTTTCCAACATCTGTGCGTGTTTCTCGTCGATAAAATTTGAATCGTTATCGGACTCTTGATAAGCCGGTTCTAAGCTACTTTCACTGTTGGTTTCGTTTATACCGTTTTTGTGGATTAGATGTTTGTGTTGAGCTGTTATTGTTCCGTACCAACAGTTGAACCACACCTTGATACGTCATAACTTCACCACCTGCTGCAACACGTTTTTTCGTGACTTTAGCATTTATGGAACTCTGCTTCGTAGTTTGAAGTAGCAGATCCTCAGATGACATATTTAAGGGCTCAGGCTGCTTTTCGAATTTTTCACCAACAGTCATGATTTCATGTGAAGCATTGTTTGTCCCTGTCTCGAAATTGTCTAGGACCACAATTTTATTATTATATTGAGTAGATGAGGCTTTTACTTGATGAAGATCCATACTGAACTATGAAATAAAGCAATATAATTAGTTTAAAACTTAATTTATTTGAACTAATGTTCAATTTAAACTGGTTGACGCGTTTCACTATACAGTAGCTTTCGCAAAACGAATGAGGGTGAAATTAAAAAATGTTTTAATATATATAGTGCATAAGTACAGAATTCTATTTACTAATGTTAACAGTCCCATTAAATACTTATAATTATGACAAAGAATTAAATATGATAAAACAAATAGCAGTTAATAATAATTACGATCCAAATTTAATTGACAATATCATAAATAAAAAAATGAAAAAACAGACTTTAGAACAAGTATTCCCTTCTGTTAAAAATAATAATAAACATTGTAAAAGCTTGACATACTTTGGAACGCCATCCTTAAAAATTAAATCATTTTTAGAAACTTTAGATATGAATATTTGCTTCAAAACTGATTACAATTGATCCAAACTCGTTAAAAAAACAAATCTAAATCTTCAAAATTAAACAAATCAGGAGTTTATGAATTAAAATATGGTAATGATAACTGTGATAAAATTTATATAGGTAGAACTTTTAGAAATTTTGAAAATAGAATTTCTGAACACAAACGTAGCTATGAGAACAAACAACTAGATTCTAATTATTCAAATCATTTATTAGAAAACCAACACATTTTCGACCCAAATTTTGAAATTTCACATATAGTCGGGAAATCCTCTAGTTTACATTTATTAGAGGCTCTTGAGATAAACAAAAATAAATATTCAGGTAACCTCCTGAGAAGTACAGTGCGTGGAAATTCTGTATCAGGGATAGTAGGTTCTGGCAGCTTATCTTAATGACAGGATACCTTCTATAACCTTCGGATGCCGGAGGGTTGCGCATCTGCGAAGATGCCGGAGGGGGTACGTCGTGTACCCCACATTTTTTTGCTTTACAACTCTCAAGATATTCTATATTTTCATTATTACTTATATCTAAATAATAAAAAAGCAATATTTGTTTTTGAATATAATTTTAATAGCATATTCGATACAAATATAATGAAGAAATACAAAAAATAATATTTTACATGACGAAGTTAATTAGAAAATTCTGGATCCAATAAACTACATTTTGAAATTTTTTTGATTTCGTAGTTACATGATGATCAGGACAAACAAAGTTTCTGCATCTGTCACACTTACTTCTGCTCTTCTTGTCATATTTTCTAGGGCAGAGTACACACCTTCCCATGGATTTTTGATTGCCCTGGATTCTTGTACTAGGTCCAGGATCTAAGGTGCCTATAAAATCATACATTGCATTTAGTATACGTTTGTGAAACGTCACACCCGATTGTAGTCGTCTTTCAACATAGGGTTTTATAAGTTGCTGTCCCATGTCTAGTAAAAAGTCTCTGCGTTTATGTGTACCAGTTGTACTAAGCTGGGGTTTTTTTGTTATCCACAACACAAATGCATTTAGACAAGCAATGTCAATTGTATTTTGGAACAAAACAAATGGCCACCTTTTGGTCGATCTTTTCACCGAGTATTCATTTACCATTTTGTCCATGGTGTCAACCGAGCCTTTTGTGTGATTGTAATGTAGAATTATTTCTGGCTTATAATCGGTCTCTTCTCCCGAAATTTTGTAATCATGGTGCTCAGTGCTGAGAAGAATGACGGCTTTATTTTTAGCAGGAATATATGAAACTAAGGTATATTTATCTTGAAATGCGGAAGACTTCTCGGTTTTTGAAGGATGTGGTAGGAGAACTGGAGGAATATCCTGTTTTATCTTCCTCATGGTTCCACATAGAGTCAGATTTTTGTTCAAAAGCTCGTTAGCAAGAGGAATACTGGTGAAAAAGTTATCAGTTGTTATTCCGTAACCACCTTCAATACCTTCAACTAGGTCGAGAACCACTCTTTCCGGTTTATTTCCTTCCTTTCCCGTGTAAATTTGAAGGTTTAGAGCATATGTTGAGTCATTATCCACAAGAGCCCAAATTTTGATTCCGTATTTAGCGGGCTTCGATTTCATATAAACTCGGAAGGGACACTTTCCTCTAAAAGATACTAGTTGCTCGTCAACTGTGAGATGCGAGTTGGGCAAATAGTGTTATTTGCAATATCCTACAAACTTTTCAAAGACATTTCTAAAAGCAGCCAATTTATCAAGTTTCCTGCGCTCTGCTCTAGTTGTAAGATCATCAAATCGTATAAAACGTAAAATGTTGACAAATCTATCACGCGCCATTGATGCAGTAAATATCGGCCTACTAAAAAGTGAATTTTTGGTCCAAAGGAAGTGAATAGGTTCTGTGTTTGCCTTTAGCGCCCCAGCTATGATCAAAATACCAAATGCGGCATACATTTCAACAGGGTCTACAGGTTGCCATTGACGTTGTTTGTTACGGTTTTTAGTGTTCCATTCCTCATAATATTTATCAGCTTTTTGGTTAGTGCACTCAACAATAATTTGAACTATTTCAGCGCCAATAAACAATTTGAAGCAATCGGATAGGGAAGAAATATTTTCTGACGTCGAAGTGAGTCCTGGTTTTCTTGTGATTATATTTTGCATTGCCGCTCGTGCGGGTCTAGGTGCCTTTCTGTTCCAAACTGATCCATTTTTTGATACATATGTAGGATCACTATCATCAATTTGATCATTTTCTTCATCAGTCTAAAAGTAGATGTATTATGTACATTTTTCAATAAAGTTCATATCAATATAGCATACCTCACAAATCTCAGGTTTAACATCTTGAATTTCTATGTTGTCTTCTAACTCAGAACACTCAGAATCTGTTTCTAAAACGTTCTCACCCTCATCACTCTCATCAACCCACTGTAAGGCAGTTGCACGATCTGTAGATGTAGATAAATCCAATTTCCTTTTCTGCGACATATCGCAACACCGACTCACGAAACAAGAGTAACAGTCTCAACATGCGTATCAAATAATACTAACTAAAATAAATATGTCTGTGTGTACGTGATGTATGAGCGCATCGGCAACGGTCGGCTTTGCCTACAACTAATACGAGTCGGATGCAAAGTTACGTTGTCTGAAACAGCATTGCCAACCTTGCTTTCAAGACTAATAAAAAAATACATGGATGCCGAATGGGGTACAAAATGTACCCCACCTAATTATTTTCACATTTATTTAAAAAAATAAAAAAACTGTTTTTTTGATATATGTACTGATAAATTAGGGTCCAACTGAGGATTACTCAGCAGCATTTTTTTATTCTAACCAAAATGCAAAAAATACGCCCAAAAACAGAATGTGGGGTACATTCGTACCCCCCTCCGGTATCCGAAGGCAATTGTCGGTATAAGCTCTTTCACATCTTTCTTGCGATACTTCACCTCACTTGGTATTCTTTTTGTAGTTGCGAAGCATTATCTAACACAAGAAAACATGTAAAAAGTACGGTATTATTCACAACCATTTCCATGGAAAATTTAAATATTCACAACAATTAAACCATCTTAAATAATACCCCCAACCATAAATCTCCACTAAACCTATATATGAAAAAGTTAAAATTTTGCCTGAATCGCACCGATTTCTGGAAAGGAATAATTATCTTCTTTTGTGATTGTTTTTATAGAGATTTCCAATAAGGTCAATTGTTGGTTGGGAGCTGCATACTAAAAGTTTCCGGAATTCGAGAAGGTGGTTTTAATATATAAGAGACTACCCACCAGTGGCGAGTCACTCTACAATTTATCTGATACTGAACAGACGTGAATATATTAATAGTGTGATTAGTGATTAAACTGTGAACAGTGTATTTAATATAAATTAGAGTTAAGTGTGTACATAAATTAAACATAAATTGAATAGATGAGGCTTTTACTTGATGAAGATCTATACTGAACGATGAAATAAAACAATATAGTTTGTTTAAATCTTCATATATTTGAACTAATGTTCAATTTAAACTTGTTGACGCGTTTCACTAACACAGTAGCTTTGTCAAAACGAATGAAGGTAAAATATAAAAATGTCTTAATATATACAGTGCTAAATCTATTTACTAAGGTTAACAATGGTATTAAAAGATATTACCTGGAAATTCATTCACTACAAACATTCCTAAGCTATCTTCTAGGTAAAGAGGTTCAATAAAGGAGACTGATTGATATCTATTTGGTCGTTAAGGAGATTACCTGAATATTTATTTTTGTTAATCTCTAGGGCTTCTAATAAATTTAAACTAAAGGATTTACCGACTACATGGAGAATTTGAAAATTTGGGTCGAAAATGTGTTGGTTTTCTAATAAATGATTTGAATAGTTAGAATCTAATTTTTTTTTGTCATAGCTACGTTTGTGTTCCGAAATTCTAGTTTTAAAATTTCTAAAAGTTCTACCGATATAAATTTTATCACAATTGTCATTACCACATTTTAATTTATAAACTCCTGATTTGTTTAATTTTGAAGATTTAGATTTATTATTTTTAATGAATTTGGATAAATTGTGATCAGTTTTAAAGGAAATATTCATGTCTAAAGTTTCTAAAAATGATTTAATTTTTAAGGATGGTGTTCCAAAGTATGTTACGCTTTTAAATTGTCTATTATTTTTATCTGAAGTAAACTTACATAAACTCGATTCACAATAATATCAAATTTACCGTAGAACTTGAACAAAATAAGTCTATAAACTTTCTAGACCTTACAATTTCAAATATAAATAATAAACATGATTTTTCTATATTTCATAAACCATCACATACAGATGTTACAATTCATAATAGTTCGGTCCACCCATTCAGTCATGAACTAGCAGCTTTCAATAGTATGATACACAGACTCTTAACAGTCCCATTAAATATTAATAATTATACCAAAGAATTAAATATCATAAAACAAATAGCAGTTAATAATAATTACGATCCAAATTAAATTGACAATATCATAAATAAAAAGATAAAAAAACAGACTTTAGAACAAGTATTCCCTTCAGATAAAAATAATAGACAATTTAAAAGCTTAACATACTTTGGAACACCATCCTTAAAAATTAAATAATTTTTAGAAACTTTAGACATGAATATTTCCTTTAAAACTGATCACAATTTATCCAAATTCATTTAAATTGTCTATTATTTTTATCTGAAGGGAATACTTGTTCTAAAGTCTGTTTTTTTATCTTTTTATTTATGATATTGTCAATTTAATTTGGATCGTAATTATTATTAACTGCTATTTGTTTTATGATATTTAATTCTTTGGTATAATTATTAATATTTAATGGGACTGTTAAGAGTCTGTGTATCATACTATTGAAAGCTGCTAGTTCATGACTGAATGGGTGGACCGAACTATTATGAATTGTAATATCTGTATGTGATGGTTTATGAAATTAGAAAAATCATGTTTATTATTTATATTTGAAATTGTAAGGTCTAGAAAGTTTATAGACTTATTTTGTTCAAGTTCTACGGTAAATTTGATATTATTGTGAATCGAGTTTATGTAAGTTTACTTCAGATAAAAATAATAGACAATTTAAAAGCGTAACATACTTTGGAACACCATCCTTAAAAATTAAATCATTTTTAGAAACTTTAGACATGAATATTTCCTTTAAAACTGATCACAATTTATCCAAATTCATTAAAAATAATAAATCTAAATCTTCAAAATTAAACAAATCAGGAGTTTATAAATTAAAATGTGGTAATGACAATTGTGATAAAATTTATATCGGTAGAACTTTTAGAAATTTTAAAACTAGAATTTCGGAACACAAACGTAGCTATGACAACAAAAAATTAGATTCTAACTATTCAAATCATTTATTAGAAAACCAACACATTTTCGACCCAAATATTGAAATTCTCCATGTAGTCGATAAATCCTTTAGTTTAAATTTATTAGAAGCCCTAGAGATCAACAAAAATAAATATTCATGTAATCTCCTTAACGACCAAATAGATATCAATCAGTCTCCTTTATTGAACCTCTTTACCTAGAAGATAGCTTAGGAATGTTTGTAGTGAATGAATTTCCAGGTAATATCTTTTAATACCATTGTTAACCTTAGTAAATAGATTTAGCACTGTATATAATAAGAGGTGGCAACGGTGTGTGGAAATAATAAAGTGTTTATAAAATTCGCCTGCATTTATTTCGATATATCGGAAAGTGCAGCGAAAATTAATTAACTAGAATTTGAATTGTGTAAACAAAAGGTAAAGTACGTAGTGCTACAAAAAAAAACAAAGAAAAACGTTAGATTTTGTAAAAACAATTAAATAAATAGGTTAGAATTAAGTTACTGAAATAAAAAGCAATTGATTTAAGGCGAGTTCAAAACGATATAATTCGCGACGTTGTCAATTTAAAAAATAAAGGACAAAATAAAGAAAGAAACTAGATATATATAATAAGTGGTTGGATAGATTAAGTATCTCCGAAGAGTTGATCTGGGTACCTTGGTCTTACGCTACCACGAAAATAGTATAATCAAATAGTAGTTGAATACAAAATATAAACAAAATGGATAGTGATGATTATTCTACAGAAGATTCAAAGAAAAGAAAAATGGATGGATTATTTGAAGTTAGCAAGAGGACTAACAGAACCCCACCTAAAAGTAAAAAAGATGAAAAGTTAGATGAAATCTTAGCGTTAATGAAGGAAATGTCTGCAGATCAAAAGGTTATGAAATGGGAACAGCAACTAATTAAAAACGAGATCAAAGAAACTAAAGATCAACAGGCTCTGTTTAACGAGGAAATATTAAAGTTGAAAGTTGAAAATGAAGTATTGAGAAAAGAAAACCAAGCAATTAAAAAAGAAAATGCAGAAATGAAAACAGAAATGGAAGATATGAAAAAAACAATGGAAATTATAGATAAAGAAAGAAGAAAAAATAATGTGATGATAAATGGATTGAAACTTGATACTAATGAGCCGTCGAAATTGGTGGAAAATGTCAGAAACTTTTTGAGTCAACAGCTAAAAATAAATATCGAGCCTAAAGCAGTTAACAAGATAGGGGAGAAAATGTGTATAGTGGAATGTCAAAAAGAAGCTGATAAAGAAAAAATTATGGCAAATAAAGCTAAATTAAAGGAGAGGAAAGAAGAAAGAGTTTTTATAAATAATGATATGACCAAGAAGGAAAGAGAAAAACAAAAAGAGATAAGGATGTTTGCAAAATTAGAAAATCATAAGGGAAAAGAAGTAAAAATGGGATACAATAAGGTAACAGTAAATGGGCAAGAATGGAGATGGGATAAAGAAACAAATAGAATGAAAATACTGGAAAAAATACATCCAAAAAACTAAATAAAGAACCTGATATTCATGGTAACAGAGAAAAAGACACGGTAACGGAATTTGATCAAAATAAAGTAAAATTAGCACCGGAAATGTGGAGAATTGGAACATGGAATGTTAGAAGTATTTTAGGAAAAGAAAAAGAATTAGAAGAAGAGTTTGAAAATACAAACTTGAGAATACTAGCTATAACAGAGACAAAGAAAAAAGGACAAGGGATAGTGAATATGGATAATGGTCATATACTCGTATATAGTGGCATTGAAAATGAGAAAAGAGCGGCAGCAGGAGTTGCATGCATAATACATAAGAACAAATTACTGGATGGACGGGATGGTCGGAAAGATTACTGGTGATAGAAATGAAAAATAAAAATATGGACACAAAAACTATAATAATTGTATATGGACCAAATGAAGACGATACAGTAGGAAATAAAGATAGGTTTTGGGAAGATCTAACTATGGCTACAGAAAATGCAAAAGGGAAAATAATTATACTTGGAGATTTAAATAGCAGAGTGGGAACAAAAGATGACATTTACAGTACAGTGATAGGAAAACATGGTGAAGCATTTAGGAATAATAATGGAGAACGGCTGTTGGATTTTTGCATATTACACAATTTTATTGTAACTAATACATTTTTCCAACATAAAGACATACATAAATATACACGTGTGATGGAAAGCAGAAATGAAAGGTCCATAATAGATTACATATTAGTGGAAAATAGAAATAGAAAGGAAGTATTGGATACCAAAGTTAGAAGAGGACCAGAAATGGGAAGTGACCACTATTTACTTGTAACAAAAATAAGAGAACAAGTAGAAATTACAAATCATAATAGGCAAAAAGTAGAAAAAAGAATAGAATATGAATCGGTCAGATCATACAAACTTCAAAACAAAGATATGGCAGAGAAATACAAAACGGCATTATCAGGAAAGTTATTAAATAATTGTGATATAATGAAAAATGGAAATTTAGAAGAAATGTGGGATTATTTCAAAAAAACCGTTTTGGAAACCGCTAAAGAAATATGTGGTTGTAGCAAGAAAACTAATAAGAAAAAACAAACAGCTTGGTGGACGGATGAAATTAAAATAAAAGTAAAATTAAAAAAAGAAGCGTGGAAAATATATATAAATAACAGAACAACGAAAAATTATGAAGTGTACAAAGAGAAGAGGAAAAAGGTGAAAGAGATGGTAACAGTAGCTAAAAGAAATCAGTGGAAAGAATTTGGCGAAAAAATGGAAAGCAATAGTAAATCAAATCAAAAACTGTTTTACAAAACATTGAAGTTATTAAGAAAGGAAAAACCACAAGAAAAAACATGGATAAAAAATAAAAAAGGAGATATACTAAGAAATGAAAACGAAGTAATTGATAGATGGAAAGAGTATTTTGAGGAATTACTACGAGCAGACAACAGAATTCAGGACATTAACAAAAAAAAGGATGCAATAATAGAAAATAAAGACATTGTAACTCTAAAAGAATTACAGGAAATAATACATGAATTGAAAAATGGAAAATCTCCAGGAATTGATAAATTAACAGCAGAAATGTTCAAAAATTTAGGGGAAACAGGAACAAAAATATTATTGACAATATACAACAGGGCGTGGAGTGAAGAACAGATTCCAGAAGATTGGAAGACAGCCTTAATAGTTCCAATATATAAAAAGGGGGATAGACAAGACTGCAATAATTATAGAGGAATAAATCTACTTTGTACTGCTATGAAAGTCTACGAGAAGATTATAGACAGTAAGATAAGACCAGGGATAGAAAATACTCTCGAAGAATCGCAAAGTGGATTTAGAAGAGGGCGAAGCATCCAAGACTACATATTCACAGTGAAACAGATAATTGAGAAGTTCTCACAACAAGAAAAAGAGGTATATATGGGATTAATAGACATGGAAAAATCTTTTGACAAAGTACCAAGGGAGAAGTTATGGAAAGTACTAGAAGGAAGGGGAGTAAATTACAAAATAATAGATATAATCAAAAACATTTACAAAAATAATATAAATTGTGTAATATACAGGAATAAAACATCAGAACCATTTTCAACACAAGAAGGATTAAGGCAAGGAGGGGGACTAAGTCCATTATTATTTACAATTTTTATTGATGAAATAATTAAAAAATCGTCAACTAAAATGGCAAAACTACACATTGGATACAAACATTTAGGAAGAGTGGATATATCAGAAGCAGCTTTTGCAGATGATTTAATAATTATGGCAGGGAAAGAGAAGGATTTACAAAAGAATATGGAAATATGGAGCACGGTATCGGATGAATTTGGAATGACAGTGAATCAAAGTAAAACCAAAGTTATGGTTATAGGACCGAAACAAAAACATCTAAATATACAGTTAGAGGGAATACAAATTGAGCAAGTTAGAAGATATAAATACTTGGGAGTAGAAATAGAAGAAAATGGGACGCAGGAAGTCGAAATTAACAATAGAGTACAAAAAACGATGAAACTTTATCACACGATGAACTCGACATTCATAAATAAAAAGGAAATTTCCAAGAAAACGAAGTTAAATGTATTTAAAACAATTTACCGGCCAATATTAACATTCGGATGTGAATCTTGGGTATTAACAAAGAGACAAAAGAGTCGAATACAAGCAGTTGAGATGAAGTATCTTAGGCGAGTTAAAGGAGTCACAAAGAAAGACAAACTAAGAAGTACGGAAATAAGAGAAGACCTTGAAATAGAATCAACACTTAAATTTATTGAAAAGAGACAATTAATCTGGTGGGGACATTTACAAAGAATGAACGATACAAGACCAGTTAAAAAAGTATGGCAATCAAAAATACAAAAAAGAACGAAAAAGGGAAGACCAAAACAAACATGGGATGGTGTTATGGTAGGCATAATGCAAGAAAAAGGAAAAACATGGACAGAGGCAAAAACAATGGCAAGAGATAAACAACAATGGGCTAAATTTGTACACGAATAAAATTCTATCTGGACCAAAGCATCAATGAAAAAATGAATATATGTCTTAAGTATAATGCGATGTAATTGAAATAATTGTAAAAGTATACCCTACACCATATACTATGGTAATTGGGTTTCTGATAATATATATATATATATATATATATATATATATATATATATATATATATATATATATATATATATAATAAGACATTTTTATATTTTACCTTCATTCGTTTTGACAAAGCTACTGTGTTAGTGAAACGCGTCAACAAGTTTAAATTGAACATTAAGTAGTTCAAATATATGAAGATTTAAACAAACTATATTGTTTTATTTCATCGTTCAATTAAACATAAGTGAATAGTGTATAAGTGTATAAATAAATCAAGTAAGTACATATGCCGTGTGTATAAATTTATTCCACCCGTTGTGTTAAAAATTATTTAAATAAATAAAGTTAACGTTACAGATAGTTGGTGGTATAATTCCTGTACACAAGGTAAAGATAGAGGTTTTTCATATTTTGATGCTTTGAATCTGTTTTGTTTGTTAACTGATTATATTATTTGTTCGTCCTATTTCGAACATTTTATTTAACATTTCTTTAGGATAATTGTTTTTTCTTAGTACAGCTTTTGCTTTTTCATTAGCTTTATACCTAGATTCAGGATCTGAATGAATAGCTCTATCAACCAAATTAACAATCATCAACACATACCACATAACGATGAAGTTCCAAGCTGATCATCGATCTGGAATAATTGATGAGAAATGGCAGCAGTTTGGCCAGTTTTCTTGTAGTTACCGCAATGTATTCTTTCAAAATGTACATATATTTGGTTACATTTCGAGACCCAATAAAAATTATTGCAGATGTTGTGCACTTAATATGCCGGACAATATAATGGGACACCCAGTATATAGCTGTAGTTTGTTTTCCATTAATACCGTCTGTACGACCTTGCTCCATCCATTGGTAACCTTATGAATTATTTTATTGAAAGACATCATTCCTGTGTGCTAGGCAACTCACACAGCAGCTAGTATAAAGAATTGCCTGGATCTTACATTTAACATTTTATTAATTTTCGTTACTTACTTAAAGTTGAAATTGGTTTTCAGACACCATATTTTAATAAAAGGAATGTTATATTCAGGCAGAAATAGAAAATTTAATAATAAATTTCCATCATTTATTCAAGTAACCACTGTATAATTGTCTAGTGAGCGGTATATTTTTTAATAAATGGATAAAAATCAATAAATTGTATAGTGTTATATTCAACTTTTATGAATTAATTTAAGGCATTTCAAGGTTGTTATATTAATTATTGCGCAAAAGCTATGAGTCAGATTAGTATTCTAGACAAAACTTAAACAAAACAGTTTAGGCGTAATAGATAATATTTAAATATATTTGTTTATAGTAGTCAATCCAAGATAACTCAATTTATCCAATACGATTCTGATAAAAAAAATAATGATTTTAATAAATTACAATTGATATTAAAAACATCAAAAACGTTATAAGTGATAAGGCTAATTAGTATAGAAATTTCATACATGAATTATATTTAGCCGCAAATTGTTTAAATGCAAATCTTTCCCATACTTTATGCTGCATGCCATAGTGTTGCCAGCTATTCAATCTTAACAGGGGATCTACCTACTGTTTTATTTCATTTTTATTTGTGATCTTATTGTTAAAGCCTCTCAAAACAGGAATTACATAATGGTGTTGAAATATGTAGGTATATATGAGTGGTTGATTAGAAAAATGTTGTATCTAAAAGTTTATTTCGAATTAATTTATCAATAAATATTAGGAAATAAATATTCAGATTTGTGTAAAAGAATGAAGTTTCTATACAATAAAACACAGTTTCATTAGATCATGATTACTAAAATCGTATTATCATGGCATGGTATGAAGACGATTTGTTTTCGTAATATTATATTGTTTGTCTTGGTAAGAGAATATCTGCTTGGCAACTGTGGTCGATTCACAGATTTTTCATTCGCGTCAAAGTAATTGATAAGTTTGTAGTGATTTCAAGTGAAATATCGTGTTGATTAAGAACAATTTGTGGTTTAAGTGAAAAATGTCGGACTATCCAACCAATTTTCCCCCTCAAACTTACTCTTCATCTTTTTATATCAACGCATTAGCAGAAGTAAGGTTTATTTTTATAGGTTAGGTTAGACTGAAAACATAAACATTGCATCTTATTTTTAATCTAGGTTATAGAGAGTGAGTGCATTGCACCTATGTCGAATAGTTTAAAGGCGTTTCCAGTATTTGTTTACATAAAGTATGGAATATGTTGAATCAAACAGTCTTAAAATAAATTGATGGAATTTGAAAAACTTCATGTTAAAATTAACCATAAATAAAAGAGTGGTTATTGGTGAATGACGTCAATTTAGACAAAAAATAGATGCATATTTGTATGTATGTCCTTCGCGTCAATTATACTGCAAATAAAATCTTAAACTAGGTACCTAATAGCATATTCTTGAAGATAAACTAGAAACATAACAAAGGGAAACAAATTGTTTAATTGTTCACAGACATCTCTAGGGTTTGGGTTTTACAATATATTATAATGAGTTCCTAGTTTATCTTAAATTAAAGCTTATTATAAAATGGTTTTTATTTCAAGAATAATCCATGCCAGTAAAATGGTTTTATTATAAATTATAAGTATTCTGTTTAATGATTAAAGGGCAGCTTTTAATTTGCACATTGATATAAGTTACATCAAGCAATATGCTTATTTTTTGGGACATCATTACCCTTCTCATTGATAGAATATCATATATGGCAATTTGTTCTGGACCAGATTATCAAGTATCGCAACCAAGATATTCTTCCTCTCACTGAATCTAATTTTTAATGTACTTAGTTTGCATTCAAAAAAATGTGTGCAAAAATATCAAGATTGATTTCTCATGATGTGACTGAGATGTTGGAGTTTTCCAGTAATAATGTAGATCAGTTCCAAATTCTTCTCATTTTTCTGAACTCTTTTCCTCATACTAGATGTCTAATTAACTCAATATGGTCCTGATTTTGTTAAACACAATTATTCGTTTTACCAATACCAATGATACTTTTACTTTGCTCCCATAATTTGTATATATAGGTGCTTATGGAGAATTGGCATATGGGTAGTATTTCATAAAAAGCCTCTTTCATGGCAATCCAATAAATTTGAATGAATACATGTTCCCTGTTTCCTATAAATCCAGATATACTACAATTTTGGAGAAATTTCGGATTGTTAGCTTGATACAGCCTCTAGAGTATATATATACGTGGCCAATTTTATGATTGGATATTGTTCAGGACGTGATACAGATGAACCCTATTGATTTTCAGCTTCCCAGAGCCAGTACAACGGGTCCTGTAAATCCAAATATACTACATTTTTGGAAAAATTTTGGTTTGTTTGCACTATACAGCATCCGGAGTGTGTACAAGTGACCAATATCATAATTGCATATTGTTCAGGGTGTCTCACAGATGAACCCTAATTATTTTCAGCTCACCAGAGCCACTCCAACGGGTCCTATAAATCCAGATATACAACATTTTTGATCATTTATAGTTTGTTAGTACGATACAGTTTCCAGAGTGTATACAAGTGATCAATCTTATGATTGGATATTGTTCAGGGCATCTCACAGAGTAACCCAATTGATTTTCAGTACACCAGAGCCACTACAACGGGTCCTATAAATTCAGATATATTACTTTTTGGTAATTTTTTGAGAAATTTTGGTTTGTTAGCACAATACAGCCTCCGGAGTGTATACAAGTGACCAATTTTATTTTATGATTGGATATTGTTCAGGGTGTCTCACAGATGAATCCTAATGATTTTCAGCTCACCAGAGCCAGTACAATATATATTAATCCAGATTTACCACATTTTTTAAAAAGTTTGGAGAAATTTTATTTTATTAGCAAGGTACAGCTCCCGGAGTACGGAAAAGTTAGTTTTAATCTGTAAAACCGCTTATTTTTATTCCGCTCAGTGAAAGCCTCAGCAGATAATGGTGATTTTAATTCAATTATAATGGCAGCAGAAGCATTGAATATATATATATATATATATATATATATATATATATATATATATATATATATAGGCCGGTTTAGAACGTCTTTCGACGTTGTCCGACGCCTTGACTCATGGCTTTAACCACGCCCTGTTTGCAAGTGGTTTTCGGTCTTCCTCTTTTCCGACGTTCTATCGGTTGCCAGCTTATTACTTGTTTAGGGAGTCTTGTTTCTGACATACGTTGTATGTGCCCATACCATGTAAGTTGTTTTTTCTCTATGTCGTCTATAATGGTACCTTCAATCCCCATTATTTCTTCAATGGTGTCATTCCTGATTCTATCTCTTCTTGAAATCCTGAGTGATCTTCTCATCGCATCCATTTCAACAGCTTCTAATCTTTTTTTATATTTCTCTGTTAGTCTCCAGTTTTCAGATCCATACAATAGGCTGCTTTTCACTAAAGTTTCATATATATATTGAATTTTCTGTTCTTTGTAATATTTTTATTCCACAGAATGCCATTGAGACAAGATATCGCTTTTTTCGCTGTTGTTATTCTACTTTCTATTTCTTTGTTATCTGTCCCAGTTGAGTCAAATGTCACTCCCAGATAGTTATAGGCCTGACAGTGTGTTATTGTTCGATCACTAGGTTCTCCACCGATACAAAGATATTTGGTCTTTTGAATGTTGACCCTTAGACCCCAGATTTCGTACTCTTCAATCAACTTGCGCATCATGTACTCCATATCTTCCTTATCATTTGATATAATTGCTTGATCATCGGCAAACTGCAAAGTATAAAGTGTTGTGTTATCGAGTTCTATTCCCATTCCATGAATTTTCCTTTTCCATTGTTTTAAAGCTGCTGCCACATAGATTTTGAACAATGTTGGCGATATACAACATCCCTGTCTCAAACCTTTATTCACTGTAAATTCATCAGTGATATATTTTCCTATTTTTACTCTTGAGTTTTCTCCATTATAAAGATTTTGTAGAGCTGTAATAAGAGTGTGATTGATGTTGGTGTCTTTTAGAACTTCCCAGAGTTTCACCGTTGGTATTGTGTCGTATGCTTTGTGTAAGTCTACAAATGTTATATGTATTTCTCTGTTAGTAGCTGTCTTCTTTTCAATAATTTGTTTGAGACAAAATATATTATCGTTACATGTTCTTCCAGCACGAAATACGCTTTGTTCTTCTTCTTCTTGACCTTTAATTTCATCCTCTATAAGATCTCTCAGTACTCGTCCATACAGTCTACTGACTGCACTTGTTACGGATATTCCTCTGTAATTTTCACATCGTTTTCTACCGCCTTTTTTATAGATTGGTGTTATATATGCAGTTTTCCATTCTTCTGGAACGGGATGTCCATTAATGCACATTTTGAATATGTACGCTAGACCCCCGAACAATGTATCTGTTCCATTCTTCAGAAGTTCAGCGCACACACCCTCAGGGCCACAAGCTTTTCCATTTTTCAAACCTTTTATTGCTTTTTTGATTATATCCCCAGTGATTTCAACGTTTTGAATTATACTTGCAATAAATGTTTTAAATTATTTCAAAGAATGCCGACAGATGAGACAGTTAAGAGTTTTGAAGAACTTAGATGATAGTTAGGTACATATTGAGTTGGAAAACGCAATCCTCCCATCCCTCTTCTTTATTACCGAAACTTGGTCCAGCTATATTTGAAGCCCAAAACGCAAAATGATGGATTCTGTTACCTATTCTTGTTGCCTTGTCATAAAAACAATTATCAAAGGTGTATGTAGAGGATTTTGAAAGTGACACTGTGAAGATCTGAGGTGTGGTGTCATTGTATGCGTATTATTTAATCAACTAATGAGTTTCCTGATTTCTGAAAATTAATTATTATTGATTCATATTCAAAATTATTTCTGCTTCATCTCATTGTTAGATGTCTGATGAACTGCAAAACAAATTGAACAATGGTTCTACAAATTCGGATGGAAGGAACCTCTTCAATGAAATTGAACTTTTACCAATGTTCATTGATGACTACTACAACATTGGAAATACTGAAATATTCATTTTTGAACAATTTGAGATCAGAATTGCTAGTATGACACAAGTTACATTTCATGTGATGCCTACCTGATGTTTAATAATTATTTTTGGATAGACCAAGAAGTGGCACCCTATGATTGACTTAATATATACTCGTATGACTAGAAAAAAAAGAATATACAATATTAAAGCTTAGATATTATTAGCCCTATGGGGATATCCTGGATATCTTTTTTCCCATTTAAGATCAGTATAACTGTGCAATTTAGCATACACAAATCAAATAAGAGACGGTTTGATGTATGCTGCACGTTTCTGCACAACTGACCTGCGTATGGAGTATCGGCAATCGTGAACTACAAGACTGTTTTACATAAACAATATAGAATAAAATAGTTCAAAATTAAATTACAATACATTTTTACATATCGCCTTTAATGTCGATACATATTATAAAATATCCTAGTATATTAACTGTTAAGTCTTAAAAATGAAGATATCCAAAATCAATCTTACATTGGTTAGTGTGAAACTGGCTTGTGTTTGTCAAATTCAAAGTGACAGTGTCTCAAATATAATAATTGCGAACAATATGGCATTACAAGGTACAAGGGTGAGTAAGATAGTTATTTGTTAATTTATTTAGGATTTAGTTCTAATACAGTAAATAAAAGTAAGTGAACCTTTGAAATGTCATCACCAGGTAGAATTCGTCATAGTTGTGTAAATATATTACTAAGGATCAGGATAAAACTGAATTAATTATTGTACCTAGAGGTAATTTCAGCACTACAAGATGTAGAATTAAATGTAATGGCAACTGTTTGCAATCTAGCGAATACAAATCGAGCAGACAATTAAGTAGACATTGGGAAATTGAAAAACCTGGTCCTTATTTTTTTGTAAATGGAAAAAAAATAATAACTTTATATGACCCTCCTCATCTTTTGAATTGTTGGAGAGATGTTTTATTTAATTATGATATTTTGATAACCATAAATGTGCAATGTTACAAAATATTAAAAATGCTTTTTATATTGATCAAACAAAAAAAATTCAGTCTTTGCATATAATTCAAGAATCATGTTTTGAAAGTTGAATTGTTCCTGGTAAATTACCACTTTTAGGTCATGTAGAGAATATTACAGAAAAAACTGAACTCTTTGCAAAAGGTTATATAAATTTTGATTGGTTCACTTGTGGAAAACATAAATCATACATATTTTCTCAACTCATAAAAGTTTGTGTCCCCTTATTAATTAAAAAAATATTATAATGATGATAAGAGGACTAACAAACAAAAATATATTTATTTAGTAACTTAATGTACTGCGTTCATTTTTTTTTCAGACCTGTTCCCATCTTCATGGAAATGGGAAATCTACTTTTTAAACAATTTTTTGTTTTTGTTGTCGATTTTTTTAGAATAACTTAATGTGTAATTTTAGTAAAAATATGTAATTTTGTGATTAATAATAATATGTCTGTATGATAAATTAATGATATAGTGATAAATAATTTTTTCATGTTTTGTAATACCAATTTAAAACATCATTTAATATTCAGGCTAGTGTGCCATTCCATTTTTACTTTTAGTTTTCGTTAAGTATATGTTCATGGGTCCATTGTGTTTTTATACAACTATGAGTTTTTCTCTGTTTTACATGTTTTGTCCTTTTAATTCATTTAAAAAAAGTAAATGTAAAAGTTATGTAAAATTTCTTGTTTTCTGAAATAAAAAAGTTAAAAAAAGGTGAGCGTTGGGCAGCTATGGGGATGGTGGAGGCTGCAATAGAATTTTTTTGAAAAATATGTAGTTGTATAAATGTCTATAGTGCATGTGTCAGGAAAATGTTTTGTTTTTTTTGTCAGGAATTGTCAGGAAAACTCTGTTAAGCGATATTAGAATAATAGGAAGTATTATTGAAAATTTACATTTTTTTAATAATAATGTAACTGATAATTTAATCAGATTTTTTTTGTTATTTTGATATTATCGTTAACTACTAGAATTTCAAAGTTGATAATGTATATAGAATAGTATGTATAAATAACAAACCTATGTATTATGTACAAATATTTTATTAATTTGTTTTTATATTATGTGCAGGTTATTAAAAAATTAAAATGAATGCTGTTTTATTAATTATTACCTAAATTATTTGTCTGACAATTGTTTATTATAATTATTTAATTAGAAAGAATGACATATACCTAATTCTATTTTATTGGAATAAAATAATTATATAATAAACAATTTTAAGACTAACTGTAAAATTTACCTTCCCGTAATCCAAACTACCAAATTTAAATATCTCGCCTGTAAGAATTAGTTCTGCCAACCGCAAGGGGTGCGTTCAGATCGACGCGATGCCAGCTGTTTACGGGAACGAACACTTTCTTAATATGCGTATGTGTAATAAATAAAATATACTGCTGCTAACTACCTATATCACCAATAAGCGAAATGCGTTCTATTAAGAGTGAGAGGTCCGTCTACACTCTGTGTGGCCATGTTAGTTATGCGCAAGTGCTGTATTTGCCGCCTGTAATATTTTTAAACGAAGATATTTCAGTCAACAAAAACTTCGTGTCTGATTTTTGATTTGACCAAATAAAGTGCAATTATGGAATTACATTTTTTTTCACTTCTAACATAAATCTCAAATTACGTCTATTATAGTTGTCTAGCTTACTTCAAAAGGAATCGAAATAAAGTAGATAAACATGAAATATATAGTGAGCACATAACCAGTTAGAGTTATTATTTTTATAAATCATTTCTTCGATATCTACACACTAATATAGCCCTACATATTGACAAATTAAATGAAGATGGAGTACCTCATGGGATGATTTTTTTTCAAACTGAATTTATTTTTATATACCTGTAAATACTTACCTATGAAAATTTAAATTTGGACCAATCTCATTACATAAAAAGCACCGTCTTGGAGACATAGTTTTTAATAAAAGTCTAAATAAAAGAAACACGTAAAAACCACAACACAATTATAAAACAAATAACAAAGTCACTAAACATCCAAACCACAGTCTAATTTTACTATGCTGTGTCCAAAGAAACAACCATAGAGAAAATAAAATATATTATTTGTCTATTCAAACAACCTATATCTCTCCCCTGAAGGTCTAAAATACAGCCAATAATATTAAACAATGCAACGTCTCGTTACTCGCATGCGCGTATTGATCTTGGCCACAGACGGTGCAGAGATATATATGTCGGCACTCTAATGGTTACGCTTCCCTGACCGCTAGGCGCAGTATATTTTATTTATATGTATATGTTTATTCCTCTATGTCTTCTAGTATCTCGACTTGCCAGTAAAACTCGTGAGTCGAGAGTACTACGTTGTGATTGCGACTTATGCGCGAGTTGAGAAACGCGCGAGTGCATCTGGACGCAATATATCTCACACTCGCGTGTAAATCACCTCATCAGGACAAGCACTAAGAGATCCACGATATGAAGTCGTCAATGAACAGAGAAACCTAGTGAGTTCTCTACTTTTAAGGCTTCTGCCTTCTTAAGTAATAGCAAATATAGTTCTATATAATTGCACAGTTGTGCTGATCATAAATGGGAAAAATATATCCAGGATATCTCCATAGGGCTAATAATATCCAAGCTTTAATATTTGTAATATATATTCTTTTTTCTATTCATATGCAGTGTTTAAGAATATTCTATGCCAACATAGGGTTTTCAATACAGAGTCTAAAAGCGACAATATGTGAAGAAACAAGTATATCCAGTGTATTACCTATTTTCTTTAACATGGTATCATAACATGCCAAATAAGTATCATTGCAACTGTTAATGTATTTACAAATATCACAAAGATAAACCGTCTGTAATTCCTACGCTCCTGATAAAACGATTTCGTCTAAAGCCGTAATTCTTCTATTTTTATCTATCCCGTCTTCATTTTCAATCTACACGTTGGAAGTGTAAGTGCCCATATAATATTCCTTTTTATTAATAACAGAAATTATTGTTCATTAAATTTCAATTTAAAACTATAATCCCCTAATAGTCAACGGGAAAATGTAAGGGTCACATGGCATTACTAGTGTGTAAGAAAGACAATAATGAGATAGACAATCAAAAGTCAGCGTAGATTATTACAGTTAAAGTAAGGATACTAGAGTATACGAATCACGCGTGCGCTTCTCGAGGGCGGTACCTACCATACGAATCGCGCGTGTGCCCTCGAGGACGTTTAACTGTACGTCTGGGTACGTCACTACCTGTTTGATGCGTAAGAGGGACGATCTTTGTAAATCTTATAAAATGAGCATGCAGATACACCAAAAAGTGCAAATTGTAAAATTGTATTAACAGGGTAATTTATATCGATAAATAGCAGAAAATTTGTTTATTGTGACATTCGAAAATGCCCAACCAATTAGCAAGAAACAAGTGAGGACAGTTATAAAAAATTTTGAAGAGCATGGATGTGTCACTCCTACAAAACATGGACCGCGAAAACAAAATTGTCAAACCCAATCCGGAAAAGAAGAAAGAGATATTTTAATCTGTGCAAGTGTGGAAAATGATCCTGTACACTGTCCACTCATTTAGCCAAGGATTTTGATGTTGATCCGAAAACGAGTCGGACTGTATTTAAAAAAATGGCTATCGTAGTTTTAAACTGAAAAATAGTCATGAAATACTCCCAGACGATCAATTTCGTAGAACGTAATTTTGCGAAGTAGTTATGGAAAAATACAATTGGGCGCAAACTTTTCGATAAATATTTTGTTCACAGATAAATCGACTTTTCCCATACACGGTACACAATTTACATCCGTTATGCGAAATTGGACCAGGACAAACCTACACAAACACTACAATGGTAGAACTCAATATCCCCAAAAGTTAAATGTTTGGGCTGGAATATTAGGTGAACATTTAATTGGACCATTTTTTATTGACGGCTATTTAACCGAACAAAATTATTTGAATATGCAGCAAAATTTCCCAGCAGATGATCTCCACGAATGGAAACTTTAGATGGCCTGTTACATCTCCAGAGCTGGCGCCCAACGATTTCTTTTTCTGGGGTTGTGTGAAATAGAGAATTTATGGATTCCAGGAGAACAGGACCAGTTTCTGAATGAACTTAGGGAACAAATTCTACAAGTCTGTATGGAAATAACACCTCAAATGCTCACACATGTTCGTCAAGAATTTTATAATCGGCTCGGTTACTGTTTAGCTCAAAACGGGGGTTTATTCGAACATTTGATTTCAGTTCATTGAAGAATTAAAAAGTTTATTTTTTACCTATCAGAATATTAGTTTTACTTAAAAATAATAGGCATTTTCATTAGAATTCTCTATTTTTATGTTTATTATCGAAAGCGTTTCTCAATTTGTACTATGTGTACACAAAGAGTTCGTTTCTCATTTGGAAACAAACGTAAACCAGTCAAACATGTTTTGTTAATATATACAAAAACCGAACCAAGTGTTCAGAGATATCTTTCACGTTGCAAAATCTGAAAAAAGTAAAGGTTTTAACCGCTTTCAAACTCAAAACTAGAACAATTTCCAGCATTACAATAAAATGTTCAACAAATAGATCGGATTAATTATCTTGATCTATTACAACACCTCGAATTATCTTAATTAAAAGCTTATTATAACTTGTTCTCGTGTTAGAACAATGCATTTTACAATTAATATAAATATACATTGAAAGTTGGCAACACTGTTTCTGTTATCCTGTTAGTACATACAAAGAATTTATACTTGTCACACAGTCGCCGATTATGGACATGTATTGTACGTTTTTCACTTTATGGTATCCTGTTAGCGAAAAAGAGTAATACACTGAATTTATATGTATTTGTTACTTTTTAACACATTGTCGCTTAAACATATGTGCCCACAGAAAATTCCTAATACTGTATATTATGTCAATCATAAGGTCTTGGTCTATCCAAAAATAATTATTAAACTTCAGATAGGCGTCACATGAAATGTAACTTCTGTCATTCTGACGATGATTGTAATATCGAAGTAATTGTAATTTTTTTAGAATTTTACCTTTTTTCATTATATTGTGGAATTATTGAGAAAAATTTTCATTAAAAAAAGTAATAGGAGTATATTCCACACAGTAAGGGTTGAAACAGTAAATTTAACTAATTTGTCCCTGATAAACATTGAAAAAGAAATTCACATAGAAACCAGTGACATTGTGAGGGATTTTTGCTGATGCAAAAGCTGGAAACGAGACTGGAAATGAGAACTTCGTTATTGTAAAGCCTTAGTTCTTAACAATATATGATAATTCGAAAGAAATCTATTTTTGTGAACCATTAAATGAAACTAGATATACATCTTCATTCGATTGGACTCTAGTAACTTACTACCAAAAATGGTGGGCGAGGAGTGCCAAAATATATTTCGCTCCCGAGCGTAGAAAAGCCGCCTATGGAGAATTGGCATAAGTGTATTATTTCACAAAGTGTTTCTTTGAAGGCAGTACAATAAATTTGAATGAATACATGTTTTCTGTTTCATATTTTTTTAATATAATCTCTCTTTGGTTAAAATTTTCATAAAATGTTTTCTAAATAAATATTATCTGCTATGACTTGAGATTGGCAATATGGAGCACTATAACCAAAAGTTCTTCTAGAATCGTTGAATATGTGGTATAATAAATATACTGGAACTTCAGTACATGATCTGTCTTACTCAATTTTTCTGTGCTGGCATATAAACTGATATTTGTTTTTTTTTTTGTTAGGGGGACAAAAGCGTTCTTGTTTCTGATACTGACGAAGAGGATGACTCTAAAAATGAAATCAAAGTTAAAAACTCACCGTTATTAGATTGCTTCATATCTACGGTAAGTGTTTATTAGGCCTATTATATAAACTAAAAACATTTAAAGACGCAAAATTTATTTAATTTCATTTAGATTAAGAGCCAGGGCGTGCCAAACATACGTTTTAGTATTTTTTATGTGCAATCTCGTTAAAATAGGTAAGAATTATTGTGTATTACAAACCTCGATTAATGGTGACTTAACCAGGTATCAGGTGTGCAATAAATGTACTCCTTCATGTTAAAGTATAAAGTCTGACATCAATACATATGTTGTTTAAACAAAGCCAGACCAATCTGATGGGTCTAACACACCGCCAGGCTCAGTATAGGAGTAAAAAAACACATTATTCAAGTTTTGTAACACCCGAGCATGTTACGTACTGTTGTGAGAATGAAAACCAAAATTTGTAGCCATTATACTTTAACTTAAATTGAATACACTTTTTACTACCACCATGTAAACTTTCTTTGTACAGGGCCAGAAAGTTTAAGGAATTTCAAAGAAGTGCCAGAATTCTAGAAAACATTCATTTTGTTTTGCAATCTTTTTATTAAAACATTACACAGAAATGCTTATTAGTTAACAATTTAATTTTCATTGAAAGGCCCTGCCCTATCACCTCGTAGCGACCCGCAACACATGAATTACGCGGCTAGTCTAGCAGGCTCCGTTACCTATGCGTCTGTTATTCTACTTCTAGTAGAGGGTTGTGTCTAGCTGAGTGATGTAGCATCCAAAATATTAGTATTGGGTAACTCTCGATGTTTTGTGGCCCTATCTGTACGGAAGCATTGGCGTATGGTTGACAACTGAATATCATAAATTTGGTTTTGGCGACATCCATTTTTAGACCCATTTCCCGCCCTGTATAGTGTTTACGCAATCCAACAACTCTGGACGGCCCCGAATACTATCGCAAAATATGACCGTGTCGTCAGCATATCTAATATTATTAATCAGTCCACCATTGATATTCACTCCGAGGTCCTTATCCTGCAAAACCGGTTTGAAAATTATATCCGACTATATCTTGAATAATAGTGGGGACAGAATGCATCCCTGTTTGACGCCTCGTTAAGTTGAATATAACATTCGTCGGTTAGTTTTCCATCAATTTTAACAACTGCTTTCTGCTTCCACTACAAGTTTTCTATGTTACGCAGATTCTGCCATCGATTCCCAAGGTTCTTAATATGTTCAAAAGCGGTCGTCCATGCTGAACCCTATCAAAATATTTTTCATAGTCGATGAAAGCTACATAGATGTATTTGCGTTGGTCGAGATACTTCTTTTGGAGAAGTATATTTAAGACAAAAAGTGCGTTACGGGTGCCAAGAGCATTCCTAAAGCCATACTAGGTTTCATATAGGTCCGATAAGGTTATCTATGTCTAGGACCCTTTCGCATCGACTTCTTATTTTTCCATGTACAGGGTGTCCCAAATTGGTGTGTTTTGCAGGGTATCTTGTAAACTAGAAGATATAGAAGAAAAACAGTTAAGATGTTATGACTTCTTTTTTTGTTAAAGTAACGATAGCCTAATTAAATCTTTAGTAACTCCCTGCAGTTGGAAGATACAGGGCGATTATTGAAAACTATAACTTCTTCATTAAGAAAAATATAAAAAACGTTATAAAAACTTTTGATAGATATAATATTAAAGAGTTCAGTCGCGCACAGAATTTTTTTGTTAGGGGGCTCACTAAGGAAATATAATGTAAACTTATGTTGTTTTAAATGGGACACCCTGTATATTTTGACGTTTTTCGTTTTCTTTTTCAATTCTCATTCACCTGATATGATATATTATCCGAGTATATCCATTTTCAATGGTTGGAGCTACAGTGCAAATAAACCATTTATGGATGTTATCAGGTGAAACACCCTTAAAAAATTGAACACTCAGTAACGAAATTTAACATTTTATTATAAGGATACTGATGGGTGACAATTTTATTTATCAAAATTATAATTAATAAAAAATAAAACTAGATTAAAAAAATATAAACAATAAACTTATGAAACAACAAGAAATATTGTAACAACTAATCTACCTATAACTAATTTTTTTAGAATTTAAAAATCACATTAAATGTTCAAAATGTCCTCCGTTTTCATCGATTAAAAAGTTTTTCATTTAAATAATCTTTAACCAATTCAGCTTTACCAAAAATAAAATCAGTGAACTAAAAACAAAGTAGATAAATATAGCGGATTGTTGATTTTAAGTACCTATATTATTATTATTTTGAAATTATTGAATCCGTTTTTTGGTAAATAACATCACGAAATAAGACGTCTGTATTTTCTTACCGATTTCACTTTTATTTTTAATTATGTTTAACCCGATATGTTGTTATATTTTAGTCTGTTTACCTCAATTGACATGATTGTTATCTTATAAGAATGTTCATTTCATCAAGTAGGCTTTGGTCCTCTTACCATGGAAAAAAATTTACAACGTGCAGTCTTGTCAACAACATGAATTTTGAAAATTATGAAAAAATATGATATGCATTGAATGTCAAAAGAATATTAGTGATGCGTCTGAATTATATTTTCAACGATATCCAGAAAGAAGGCAACCTGACAAGAGAATTTTTAAAAAACTCGATTCAGATTTAATCGAGTATGGATGTTTTGTGAAACCACGGCGTAAATACGAAAATAATCATGAAGAAAGAGAGGTAAATACATCGGGATATATCCAAGCACATCATGAATCTTCTCTGCGTCAAATTGAAAATGAAATAGGTGTTCCAAAAACTACTGCAGGAAGGATTTTAAAGAAATATAAATTTAGGCCTTATCGGACATCCGTCCGTCAAAAATTATACCCAAACGATTTTTTGAGAAGAACACAATTTGCACAGTGGTATATAGGAAAATGTAATGAACAGCCAAATTTTTATTCAAAGGTAATATTTAGCGATGAAGCTCGCATAAGCAGTGCAGGAATATTTAACAGACAAAATGAACTATATTGGAATGACTCAAATCTACAGTTAGTTCAGGGGATCAGGAGACAAGGCAGATTTGGCTTTAACGTTAGTTGTTTTGTCAAACATAATAAATTAGTTTATCATTTATCTAATGATAAACTAACTGCTGCTGAATATATAGATATCTTGGAAATAAACTTACACCAACTTTTGGAGGAAGAAGTGTTGGCTGATAGGGACACATTTTGGTTCCAACAAGATGGAGCACCTGCCCATAATGCTCTATTCATTGGAGATTATTTAACCGAAAAATTTCCTAATCGGTGGATTGGTACAAAATGCGCATCTAAAAATACAAATCGACGTGTCCAAGCGTTTTTCCCATCACGCTCTCATTTATTCGTTATCGAATTTATTCCATTTGGCTGTTGCACACTGTATGTGATTTCGTTGTATTTTATGCTTTTTAGTATTGTATCAAGTTGATTATGTAATATAGTTTATTTACGATAATAAGACGATGACGATGCAAAACAAAATATTGTGATGTTGCCAAGATGTAGTTTTTTCCTTTACATAACGAAAACTAGAAAAGTCAATCTGATGTTAGATTGACAGTTCTTCTTTTTCATTGTTCCGTGACTCGTAGGGCGTAAGTCAAAAATATGTATTTAAAAATAAAAGACTTGTATGATAGGCTTGATTAATTTAATATAAATATTTATTCATGAAAAACTATGGATAAGATACAACAAACAGTAACCAATCATTCTATATTCGAATTAACATTTAATTATTTTATATAGAAGAGGGTTAAATGACGAACTGTAGGCCCTTATACCTTATTTTATACTCTATAGAACCATCTTCAAGAGCACTGCAAGTGTTTACACTAAAAGGAATCAATACAAGCTGTAATCATCTTCATGCAAATTTAAATATTGTTTCTTTATACAATATCTATTATATTTATTATAATAAAAATATAATGGAAAAGAAAAATATAGATACACAAAATAAAATTTTGTTACAAGATATATAAATAAAAGATCTCCCATTTCATCAGTATTATTCATGTAGAGATACTGTGGTCGTTGTTTTAATTTGTGTATTATAGAATAACTGTACCTTATTAAATTAATAATAATTATTAGTGATTTTGAAAAGGTGGAAATAAATCAAATTGAATAAAAATATTCAAAAAATAAAACACAAGATTTCCACTACTCCACTACAAAATCATCACTATCTTCATCGTCACTGTCAAACTTAATAATAAGTAGAGGCACATCCTGTCTATCAAATACTACTTCTCAATCCCACCCATTTTGTATAATTTTTTCAGTGTGCTCTACTGTTATTGACGAAATATCAGGAGTCACTTTTTCTAAAGACTTTTTCCATACACCTATTGCTTGTTCTGTTGAAGAACCATCAGCTCCCGCATGATCTCTATAAAATGTTTTAACTATGCCCCAAATAAGTTCAATTGGGTTGAACATACAGTGGCAAGGGGGAAGTCGAAGCACTTTGTGACCATATTTTTCAGATAATATGTCAGCTTCATATACTGTTGGTGGTTTATTCCTACAAAAATGCATATATTTAAACAAAATAAGTTATCTAAGTATTACCATAATATATTGCAAAATGTTTATATCAACTTACCGTAGTACTAAATTCAATAATTGAGTTTTGAGGAAAGTATTTTCAAAAGGAATATCATTTTGTATCAACCAGTTCTATATATCAGCCATTTTGGTGGCTGTTGTTGGTACTTTATTGATCACTGTACTGTGATAACTTGCATTATCCATTACAATTGTGGCAGGTTCTTCCAAGTTCACTAAAAGCTGGTACTCAAACCAATGCAAAAGATTTTCTCGGTTCATTTCACCGTGGTAATCACCATCTTATTCTTTGGAAGAAAAACCAGCCCTGCTCCAGGAATAAATCCAGAAGAGGAACCAGCATGCAATACTATATACCTACAATAAGGAAATAACAAATTACTTCTAGGTTTCCTAGATAGACTGCATAGCTCAAAACAACTATTAATAATTATATAGATTTAAATAAAATAGTGTGACTAGTAAACATTTGAAAAGGTCTTAAAATGGCAAGAATGTTAGTACATCATAAATTAATCGCTAAATTTTATTATTCAATTACCTTGGACCACCAATTTTCGTTTTTTTCACGCTTCTATGATTAGAATCTTGTCAAGAACATCCAACAGTACCGTCTTTAAATATCCAGGTCTCATCAAAAAACAGAAATTGATATAAACCTTCCCTTTTTATCTTGAAATATTCATGTAGAAAATGTACACGTTTTAATGCAATATGTGGCAACTCCATTACCCCTTTGACGAGGATCATCTTTCTGGTATTTGAATCCAATATTTTTCACTATCTTCCAGAGTGATGTTAAACAACCATTAAAGAGTTCACGCTCCTGGAGTTTATATCTTAAAGTTTTCAAGGTTATGTGTTCCCCTGAAAAAATATCGTGTTAGTTAATTGTGAATAAAATAAAACAGTAAATTCAATATACTCACTGTTTCCATACATTTCGTATAACATTTCGGAAAGCATTTTGATCAAAGTTATCAATTTCATCAGTAGGTTTTATGCGTTGTCTCTTTTTAGGTGGGCTTTTAGGTTGTTCACCTCTATTATGCTTGGCGGAAATACGGTTAACAGTGGTAACGCTAAGTTGTAAAGCTTCTGCAACTCTCTACAATATAATTACTTCAATTTATGAAAGAATAATATATTCTCAAGTTTAATTAACCTAACCTAACATTAAAAACATTTAATCATTTACATTTACCTGAATATGTAACAATAATATTAATAATGATGAATACAAATAGCGAATACTATCAATTCCGTCTCTTACAGCAGTAAGCGGGAGAAGCGGGCCCCCATTTCGGCATTCTCGTTCAAAATAGCTCAACAAAGATGTTACCATCTCTTGACATTTTCTGTTCAGCTGCTTCCGCATTTTATTAACCATATACTGCAGATTTACCTAAATAATTAGTTATGAAAATAACTGTTTTTTTAATCTCAAAGAAGCAATGAATTTAAAAGCACCAAAAAAATTTTGTAAATATTAGACGGTGATCGAATGTCAATAAACGTTAAAACAAACTGGGGAATTTTACCAGTTGATTTGACAACGTCTTGAAGTTTTGCCAACCCGTTAGCTGTAAATTGCCCTGGCTGTTGAGGATAAATTCTATTCACGGTTTTTTTTTCTTTTTCTTGTTTCATGGCGTTTGGAGGTATCCATGCAGCCAAATACGTTGTGTTAGGTTATATATACAGTATATATGGTGATGTATTTGAAGTTTATATTTGAATCCAATTTCAATTAAGTGCCAATCAGAATCGATACTGAATTTGTTATTGATTTTCGTGTTGTGGATATGTATCTTATTACTTAAGCGAGCCCTAATTCAACCCATCAAACTATCGTCGTCTGCGATTCAAGTTAATACCGCTTTTCGATCAAAGGATTGGCACAGGGTTACAAGTTTTCTCGCCCAGGGGTCGTTCAGGGCTTTATTTGAACACATACAAAGGTAGACCACGGATGGAAGGTATAAACATTTGGGTTAGGGTAACAAAGGTCACAAGCTCTATATAACTTAACTATATCGATATGTTAGTCATCCTTAGAAATTTTACTAGACAGTCTAATATTTTGATGTTATTCAGCGCCAGTAAGTGTAACATGTTGATGGGAGGGAATATTTTTTCATGTATTATGTTATTATAAAGTTCTTTCGTGGCATTACGATATTCCGAGCATTCAAAAAATATATGATCCAGGTCTCCTATGACATTGCAGGCTGTGCATAAGTTTGATTCGATTACGCCTATTTTGCTAAAGTGCTCTGGGTAAGACGCGTGTCCAAATTTCATTCGAATTATACTGCTAATTTCCCTACGTGAATAATTGATTCCTTTATACCACTGTTGTTTTGGTATTTCCCTATGCAGTAGTGTGTATCTAGTAGGCTTTGTTTTTACATAGTGGTCCCATTTCTCTTTCCATGCTGCTTGAAATTTTCTTTTGTATTTATTTAAGCAATCTTGTAGTGCCACTTCGTTCGGTTGACATTCATCTTTTTCAGCACTTGTTTTGGCTAACTGATCAGCTTTTTCGTTGCCGTAAATTCCATAATGTGCTTTTACCCATATTATTTGAACGTCACTCTCTTTAGTAAGTTGGTGTAGTAGGGATTGAATTTTCTTAATGTGTGGGTGAGTGATGGTATCTACTGCATTATTATTCAAACATTGGATAACAGACAGCGAATCCGTTAGGATAGATACATTTTTCTTTTTTTGGTGGATTGTGTGTTCTAGCGCCTTCATTATGCCTGCAGCTTCTGCTGAAAATATAGAATAATCGTTGCTTAGCTTAAAGGTTTTTCCTTCTTTCGTTTCTTGCACATAGAACGCTGTGCCTGTACCTTTTGTTGTCTTTGATGCATCTGTATATATTGTTATTGTACTGTTGATGTCTTTTTTGTAAGTCTGATAATTTTTTCTTTGTTTAATTCTGGTATTTCTGAGTACGCAGGAATTATTATTTTTGCAGAGTGTTCTATGTTCTCAAAGTAATTGCAGCTTTCATACGTTAAAATTTCTTCTTTATTGGTGTTACGAAATGCGGTGCATATCGGTGGCGAGTTCTTTTTTTCCCAATATTTATTCGTCAGGTCCAATGTATTTAACTCACATATTTTGGCCATCAGTGTAGAATTTTTTGCTTTATTCTTAAGTACCATTTTTTCAGCGAGAAATGTTCTTCTCAATTCCAATGGTGGTTCGAGTGCTTCCACCCTTAGCGGTTCCACAGGTGTTGTTGACATCGCTCCTAAGCATATTCTTAACGCTTTATTCTGTATTACTTCTAGCTGTTTCAGTGATTGTTTTGATGCAGATCCGTATAGGACGGAACCATAGTCTAAAATGGACCTTATATATGCTTTATAGAATAACAGGCATATTTCAGTACTTGCGCCCCACCATGTTTTGGTGATCATTTTGAGGAAATTAATGGCTTTATTACATTTTATTTTGATTGCCTCGATATATGGTTTCCAATTTAATTTATTATCTAATGCTACTCCTAAGTACTTAATTTCTTTTTTATATGGTATCATGTGGTTCCCCAACTGGATGTTCTGAGTTTCTGGGATACGGTGCCTTGAAAATATGGTGACATTTGATTTAGACGTTGATAGATCGAACCCTACATCTTCAATAGCTTTTATGATGTTTGAGGTGGCCTTGTTTAGAGTATTTATACAATTTTCATATTTTTTGTCCTTGACATATATTACAAAGTCATCAGCATATTGTATAAGTGTGTAATTCCTGCATGCTTGATGCATTTTGATGGTATATATGTTGAATAACAGTGGTGCTAAAACGGAGCCCTGTGGTAAACCTCTAGATGTATGTCTTGGTCCTAATAATGTGTCTTTTTGTCTTATAAATATTTTTCTGTCTGTCATAATATCGCACAGAATATTTCGTATTTTGGTAGGCATACTGATTTGTTTCAGCATTCCGTTCAGTATTGGAATTTCTACAGAGTCGTATGCGCCTTTTACATCCAGGAATGTAGCTGCAGTATACCCATTTTCTCCAAAATTAATTTGTATATCAGTGACAAGTTGGCTCACCGCATCCATTGTGCCATATCCTTTCCTGAATCCGTACTGATGAATTGGTAATATTTTGTGTTCTTCTAACCACCATTCTATTCTGTTTTTTAATATCCTTTCGAATGTTTTCAATATGCATGCTAATAATGATATGACTCTGTAGGAGTCAGGGTCATTTGGATCTTTTTGATGTTTTAATATTGGAACTGCAATTAGGTTTTTCCAATCTTGTATTGTGCATTTGCCCATTTTTAGTATGTTGTTATATATTTCCAATAAAAAAGATTTGGCATTATTTGGTAGGTTGCATAACATCGGATATCTGATATTGTCTAAGCCTGGTGCGGTGTTTTTTCTTTGTTTTATTGTGTTTTCTAGTTCTAGGATATTTATCAGATTTTCGAATATTTGTGGTATTGTTTCCTCATGTTCCTGTTCATTTTCTAAATTATTTTGGTAGAAGGTAGATGGCGGTGCTATTCTCTCTAGTAGCTTTTCTTTCCAATCCTCACTGGAGAAATGAATGTTCTCTTTCTGTATGAAAGTTCTTTTCATTTTCTTGGCCTGTTTCCAAATGTCTGACATTGATGTGTTTTTATTCAGATTGGTGCAGTATGCTCTCCATGAGGATCTTGCCTTTTCTTTCAAAAATTTTTTTGTGCTTGCTGCTATTTTTTGCACTGTAATGAAGTTTTCCAACGTGCTGTTAATTTTGTAGGCAATTACCGCATTTTTTCTATCTGTTACAGCTATGTCACATTCTCTGTCCCACCAAGGTGGTAGTGTTCTTGACTTTATCTTGAATGGTTTGTTTGTTGGTATGGATACTTGGGCAGCTGTGTTTATTCCTTGTATTAGATATTCATATTTTGCATTAATATCATTAAAAATAGGTGGTGTTTGTGAGAAATACAGTTCTGCTTCGTTTTTGAATATTGACCAGTCTGCTCTATTTATATTCCATTTATTGGAAGGACATATTAATTCCTTTGTTTGTAGACACTTTTTTTCAGGCACATTGATGTTAATAAGTATTGGAAAGTGATCTGAACCCAGTGTGTCCTTTATTACGTTCCAATCTATGTTGTTTATGAGATAGGGTGTACTAAGTGTCAGGTCCACTGCGGAATTTTCCCCGTTGCGGTTTAATCTAGTAGGTGTTCCATCGTTTGCCAATATTAAGTCATGATTTTCTAAGACGTCTAGAAGTTGTATACCCCTCTGATCATTTTTGTACGAACCCCATGTTCTGTTGTGTGCGTTAAAATCTCCACATATTATGCCGTTCTCTTTAGATATGATATTAAATATGCTTTTCCAGTCGCTGTTATTGATGCTAATTTTTGGGGGGCAATACACAGATAATATTTTAAACTGTAAATATTTATTAAAATTAATTTCGGCAGCACATACGTTGATGTCAGTATTTACTTTAATGTTAATATCTACTTTTTTAAAATTTATTTTTACCTTTATTAGTATTGCTGTACCTCCATATCCGTCATCCCTATCAGTTCTAATTAGATTATAACCTGGAAAATTGATGATGTTGTTTTTTTTAAACCACGTTTCAGATATAACGCAAATATCAATATCGTGTTCTGACAGACACTTCATCAAACTATATTTATTTGCAATCGCCGAGCGCGCGTTCCATTGTAATATTTTAATTTTATTAAGCATTGTTATTTTTTGGCAGATTATGATTCATTTTATATAACCTATCTGTTACAAATTAAATGTCAACTTTTTGTAATTCTTCAAATGAGCTAATGTCTTCCAAGATGTTTTTGAAAACTTGGAAGAACGTTTGAATAAATGTTGTATCATTTTCTTCATTTGACTGCAGGGATTCTATCTCCATATTTTCCTTCGTACTATTATTTTTAAATTGGAATACTGGTTTACTAGGACCAAAGGATCTGGGAAACATGGGTGCTTGTGTGATTTCATTGTTGGGTGATTGTATCCTACGTTTTTTGGTTTGTGTGATTGTGTGTTTACTGTGTGATGTTGAGGGTTCTGATGGTGTATTTTTTTAAATGTATTACTTTCCCTATTTGTTTTGTATTGGTGGGTTGTTGTCTTAGGAAGTAATGGAAAGCTTTCCGACGTATTATCAAGTACATTGAACCTATTATTGCTAATTTTACTAATATATGAATTATCAGACCAGTTTTTTGCTTCTATATAGGTTACATTATTATCTGACATGAATTGTTTTATTTGCTTCTGTTTTTCAAATACGGGGCATTTTTTATGTATCGTTTTATGATCGTTTGATTTACAATAAAAACAAAATGTGTCTTCAGGATCTTTGCATGAATGATTTTCTTCCTTTTTTTTGCTACAATTTATGCATAGTGTGTTAGTGCTTTTACACTGCTTGGCCACATGGCCATACCTCAAGCAGTTGTAACACTGTACTACCTTTTGAATGTATTTTTCTACAGGACATACAACGCTATTAATTATAACAAATGGGGGTAACACGTTACCATCGAATGACACTAAAACTGTTTGCCTTGGTATATATACTGCTTCCCCATCAATATCAATTTTCCGTTTAAATCTACGAATACTGGTGACTGCGTTTGGAGACTCAATATTTTCCAACAAATACTCGTCACTGAATGTGGTATCTACTTCTTTGATTACCCCTTTCCTTTCTATTAAATTATTGGGTATGAATGCTTTTAATTGTTCCTCTTTCAAGTTTTCGTTTTCTATTAACATATTAGCGTCTTTAGTAGTTTTAACCTCTACTCTTACTCTATTTCTACCTACCTTTTGTATTTTGGTAATGTTTTGAACTTTTAGTTTTTTATGTAATAAGTGTCCAACTGACATGGGATGTAAATTTCCTAAATTTTCATTATTAATTTTTTCGATAAATACATAAATTTTATCAATTGAATATAAATTAGGTTTATCAAGTTTGAACTTTTTTGCTACTTGTACTGAAATACCTGTCGCTGCCTGACCAGACAACCGTGTTTCTTTATCCTTTCCTAAGTTTTTGCTTTCCTGAAATGCTGTTTGGTATGTTGAATTGTAACGCACATTCCTTGAATTATCATTATTATTGCACAAATCTGAAGTTCCCCCTTTGTCAGGGGGATCTGCACTAGACATTTTTCACTGAACTATAAATTTGATTAACTGATTTACTAGGTGGATTGACCGGTTCAATAGAATTGGAATTCTTAACAAAAACGATTTGTTGATAAGAGAGCTGTTTTAAACACGTCTATACTAATTGACTGTTAAAATCGCACTCTTATTCACGGTTGGTAAATTAATATTTATTCTGATCATCGTCTATTTATCGTAAATAAACTATATTATAATTAAATTGACTGTCTCGACCCTTACTTCGTGGAATATGCTCATATTAGTGTTTTTAAATGAAACTCAAGGTCTCTAGTTAATTCCACAATATAATACAAGTTATTGAAAATTCTAAAAAATTGACAATTGTTTCGATAAATCAATATCATCGTCAGAATGACAGAAGTTACATTTCATTTTATGCCTACCTGATGTTTAGTAGTTATATTTTTGGCTAGACCAAGAAGTAACCTAACTTGTGATTGGCTTAATTTATGTTTATAGAAAAAAAGAAGAAGATGTGATATTACAAATATTGAAGCTTAGATATTATTGGCCCTATGGTGATATCCAGTTAAATCTAGGGAATTCTCCACTAATAAACTGTCTTCTTAAGTGATAATTGTAAAGATCAGCAGATATAGTTTTCCTGGTTTTCTATATCATTGCACAGTTATACTGATCTTAATTGGAATAATGATATCCAGGATATCACCATAGGGCCAATAATATCTAAGCTTCAATATTTGTAATATCACATCTTCTTCTTTTTTTTCTATAAACATAAATTAAGCCAATCACAAGTTAGGTTACTTCTTGGTCTAGCCAAAAATATAACTACTAAACATCAGGTAGGCATAAAATGAAATGTAACTTCTGTCATTCTGACGATGATATTGATTTATCGAAACAATTGTCAATTTTTTAGAATTTTCAATAACTTGTATTATATTGTGGAATTAACTAGAGACCTTGAGTTTCATTTAAAAACACTTATATTATAATTAATTGCCTTAATTTATTGAATCGTTAGTTACGCCAAAATTTGTTTTCCTACAGTGTCCTTATTGTTACAATCTTATAGAGCTACAATTACACCAAAACAGCTATGAAAAATAAAAATCAACGAAGATATTAATTAGTTGAGTAAACATTAAATGTTCCCGTTTTTACCAATTTTATTCGCCTCCAATTATTTATCCAATCGGGTACATCGACAATCAATTTTATTCGTGATTCAATCGCCTACAAATTTTAATAGATGCTATCTTAAATTATTTTTAATGTTATTAATGAAAAAATGCAACAATTTCTGGTTGCAACCTGAAATTAACATGTAATTAACTGGATCTTAAAAAGTTTTTAGTGTATTGCAATGACCTCCTCCTTCCATCAGATGATTTTTTAACTTTAATTTGTGTCTATACTGTCAACATTCAACAACTGTTAAATGTGTTCTCGTCTTGAATATATAAAGTAAAATTATTGTCCGGAGACAAACGATAAGTGTAAAAGTATTCTCATTTTTCATACCATTTATTTACAATTTGGTCATATTCTGATGCGATCCAAACAAAGCCGGTCTAAAAATAACATTGAGTAGGAGAATATGGGCTGTCTAAAAAAGTCAATAGCAGCCGATTGATTTAATTCGATTTGCAGTCCGTAAAGGAATCCATTTGCCGATGAGTTGAATTTGCGTCACGAAATTGTTCACTTGACCTTTTTTTTCGACGACCGTTGGTGAAACTGGGGACAAGGGAAATAACGCTCGGTGCATTTCAATTGACGTATTAGCAAATAAATGCAATTACATTTAATATCGTCATTAATGAATGCGAGACTATTGAGTTTATAGTGTTAAAGCTGGTTTTTATATAATTTTCGTATACAAAATTTCGCTCTTTTCTAAACTATTCCACCAATTCGAAAATCGAAGATTTATTACTGAACTCGAATGACTGACTACCTTTATATAAAGTACGTGTGTTTCTGGATGGCGAAGTGGGCAATAAATCGTTATAATATATAATTAAAAACGTTAAATAAATTTTATAAAATTCGAGGTATTTATAATATTATCAAACAAACTTTGAGTGTTTTTTCTGGCTATATATCATTCTAAAAACGTAACGTTGGTCGGCTTACTTGTCGACACACTCTGACGGCTCGGTATTAGGCTTCTCTCACAGTGGAAGCGTAAACATGCGAATTGTGGGACGGTTTCGCTGGTGCGATTGCGACTACGACTTATATGGTTTCGCTGGTGCGATTCATACGACTGCGACTGCGATTGCGAATGGTAGTGTTTCGGTGAAACGTCTAGACTGGAACAGTTTTAAAATGATAGAAGGCAAGAGAGATGGAATGGATGACGTCGATCTTCTGACTCTTGTCTTGTTAGAAGAAGAGGAAGATGATGAATATTTATTAAAACACAGACGAAAAAGAGGCAAGACACATGAAATATTCCGGAGACGTGCAGAAGAAGGCCGCTTTAATCTTCTTTTAAATGCCCATTTAAAAGAAGATGAAAAGAAATTTAGAGAATGTTTTCGATTAAATCCTGAACAGATGAATTTTGTTTTGTCACTAATAGAAAATGACATAACGAAACCTGGAACAAATTTCGTGAAATTTCCGATTAGTGCAACGGAAAAGTTAGCATTAACATTAAGGTAAGTAATATGAAAATAATAATTGGTAGATTGCAAATATCTTTTGTTTTAAATAAACTTTGGTTCTACGTAAGATAAATAAAAACATAAATAATATTCTGTACTTATACAAATAAAAGAGAATTCGAATAGTAATAATAAAAAACCAAATGGCTAACTTATAACTTAGCTACTCCTATTGCAAGTTTGGCTCGTTCCCAGGAATATTTTGATATGTTAATGGAGTATTGTGTGATGGAGTGGAATGTTCAGGGTTGTACGAATAGAAAAAGGAACTTAACGAGTTACTTGGTTCAATGGATGTTGAAGCGGGATTGAGGATAGGTGCATTGTTTTGTTTTTGTGTGAAAGGAGAGGAAAAAGTAGGGTTTGAGTTACGTAATTGCAATGGAGTCTAGATTCTTCCATAAACTGGAGGAGGAACATAAGTAGCTGCTTTTTGCTCCAAATTACCTACGAGAGTTGAAATTGCAAGTTTTGCTTCATTTATAAGAGCACGTGGAAGTTTTATAACAGACATGGAGACACTTTTCATGAATAAATCTACATCGTCTTCTTTCTCTGCTTTCTGACTATTTTTGTGTATGGCTTCAATGAGATCAATACGCTTTTGAGCTCTTTCATGAAATTCTGACAAATAAGAAGTTTGTAATTTTCGAGTTTTCGATTTTCTTTCGTTGGTTTGCATAGGTGTAGAACAACGACTATCACAAGTTGAACTTTCTAGGTCTTCAGTTGACTTTTTTCCGATAGATTGTGTGCGAGGAGTCGGCGGGTGAACGTCGAATTCAGAATCATCCCATGTAGATTCATCCTCATGTGCAGATTCGGTTTCATGGTGACTGTCAAATAATTCGTCTTTTCGACTTTCATCCACCAAAGTGCTTTTTGAAGTTCGTTCGTGTTTGACGTTAGAAAGAAAGGCAAGACGATTGTAAAGTGTCAATTCAATTGGTTTATCGCATGAAGAGGAACCAGTTCCTAATTTCAGTTTTTTCGTATGCCTGAAATACGTATCCTTTATATTTCGCCATCGTTTCTTGCAATCCTCTACTGCAAATAAGAATAAACAGTCATAGCGTGGTCTTTTAAAACTCATTGCGTAAACTTTGAATAATTAAATTAGAACTTAATTTTATGGAACATTAGGTATTCAAAAATTCATTTATTTTTATTTCAGGTATATGGCTACCGGAGAATCTTTTAGATCTCTTGCATTTTCTTTTCGGATCTCACACAGTTATATCAGCAGTATTATTAAAGAAACTCTATCAGCTTTATGTACGAACTTGATGCCTATTTTCATTCCTTCACCCACGAAAGAAGGTTTAAGAAGAAATGCGGTTGAATTTTAGAAACGATGGAATTTTCCCAACTGTGTTGGAGCCATCGACGGCAAACACATTAGAATTTTTTCACCTGCAAAATCCGGATCTTTATATTTCAATTATAAGGACTATTTCTCTATAGTTATGTTAGCACTGGTTGATGCAAATTATAAGTTCATCGTTTTGGATGTGGGATCGTATGGAAAAGAAGGTGACAGTTCCGTATTCAATAAATCCGCTCTTGGCAAAAAAATATTACTACACTCCCAGTGTTTTTTCCCGTCAGACCATTTATTGCCTAATACAAATACAATATTTCCACATATAATTGTCGGGGATGAAGCATTTCGCTTACATAAAAATATTATGAAACCGTTTAATAAAGCAACAGCTGCTTCTGATCGGTCAAAAGCCTCATTCAATTACAGATTGAGTAGAGCACGAAGAGTTAGTGAAAACGATTTTGGTTAGCTTTCTCAGGTATTCCGTGTATTTTACACACATATATCAATTAAACCAGAGGTATGCGACGATATGATAATGGCTGCTTGTTGCTTGCATAATTTATTGCGAGGATATTTGGAAAAAAAGGACTTCCTTATTATGAGTATGACCCTAACCAAAAAGAAACAAATATTTTTCATAATTGACCAAGAGCGGGAGGGTATCAAAATGCTGAAGGGTTTAGCGTCAGAGATCAATTTCTGAATTTCTTCCTACAAGAGGGAGCTGTCGAATGGCAAGTCAACCAAATTTCAAAAACAAATTGAACCCTCGCGCCCGTTTTGAAATTTTGACCTGTTTTTAAATAAAGTACAGGATGAGTGTTATCTGGAATAAATTCATTAGTTCGAATACTAATAATTTGCTCGGTCCTTGAACTTACATTGAACTACATTTTCCAATTTGATTTTTCTTTTAATTATGGCAAGGAATAAAAATTTAATATTTGGCAGTTATGTAGGTACTACAACTTTATAATCGTTTTAAAAATAACCATCAAAGTGAGTGTTTCCATTTAAAATAATTGTAAATGACGTCATATCTTTAAACAAAAAATGATGATTTACTTCTGGTGTCAATAAAATCAGAGTCAGATAAATGTTTTGCACTATTGAATAACGAATTGACAAGCGAAAATATTGCTTCTTTCTTTGCTGGTGTAAGTTTTAATTGCACTGTCAAGTCGGCCGAATCCATTTTTATTCGTAAGAAATAAATTTAAATTATGATTCTATATTAACACTTCAGAAAGCAATTAAATACTTCACAACAACTAATAATATGTGTATGAATGAAATATAATTTGAACGTGTATTGCGAAAATCTATCAAATGAAGTAAAAGATCAAGAGAATAATTTGTGGATATGCCGAATTTATGTATATGTATATGAAATGAATAATAAAATATAGAGATGCGGATGCGGGTTCAAATCCAGCTCTAAGGATCATTATTATGGTACACAAAAAGCGCATTTTTCAAAAAAACTTGAACCTATTAGTATTCGATCTAATATTTTTTTTCCAAATTACAGACTCACTCTGTGTATTGAAAAGTATAAATTTCATTTATATTGGTTTATTTATTTAGGTTAGGTTATTTTTTATTTTGTCAAACTGTATATATCCACATGTATCTTGTATCTTAAATAAATATATTTTACATTTTCGTACTACCCGTGTACTTTATTCTATGTATAGGTAAAAATTATTTGCAATTTCCAGATATTAAGTACAGAGTACGATAATTTTTCCGCAACATTTAAATCCTCAATAAATTTTACTTACCATCTTTTCCTACTGCGATGGAAACATTATTCCATCCATTTTCTTTAATTATAAAATTTTTGTAATTACTATCCTCATAGTCGTACAGAGATGGGTATTTTTGAATCTCGTCTAGCAAGATTTCGTTGTTGTTCGCTGAAAAACGAGCCATTTTTCCCTTGCGACTGCGACTTGACTGGTCTCTCTAGCAGTCGGGACGCAACGGCTGCGACTCGATCACAGTCGCGTTCAGTCGGACCGCACGAGCGAAACCGTAAACATACAATATCATTGAAGCAGTCGTTTGCGATTAGTCGCAATCAAAGATTATATACACAGATAGATCTGCCACTCTGTACAAAAATTTTGTCGACAAATTTGAATCTCAACGCCATCTACATTCATGCTCATATACTAATCTTTTAATTGTGCAAAGGTTCAGATCCATGCTAACCTAGTGAATGCGCGGGATATTTGAAAATTGCCTTGCGCGGGAAATTTAAAAATTGACTTACGATTGCGCGGGAAATTTAAAAATAAAATTACCCGCGAAATTTAAGCGATCGAATCTAGTCGTCACCTCAAATTGTGAATGAAACAAAAGTATTTTGCAAAATACTTTTTTTTTACTAGCATTGCAAATTTATGAGTTGCTGTTAACAACAAAATATTAAATGTTGAAATGCTATCAAAAAAGAGTATTTCACACAACGCTTTTGTTCTATTTACAATTTGAGGTGACAACTAGTTTCGATCAATTAAATTTCTGGGGAAAATAATTTGAATGTAAAATTTTATTGGAATTAGTTAAATGGATTATTAAAACACATAATGAACATTAATATCATTTTTATTTTGTTTGCCATTCTACACATTACATACATTATCAATGAAATATAAGAAAAAATAAGTTTTATAATAGTTATTTGTAAAACAAGTGTCACAATGACTTGTTTTGTAGTGTGAATCACGAGTACTACAGAAAGTAATTATGACACAAGTTTGGGAAGACAGAGAGGATGAACCGTACTCTGATGGAAAGAGCTAGATGTATTATGAATGCTTCAAATGTTCCTAAGTTTCTCTGGGGAGAAGCAATAAGAGCATCATGTTATGTGATAAATAGGTCACCTATGGAGAGTCTGGATGGAGATATTACACCAGCCAAGATATGGAACAACAAAAAACCAGATGTTAAACATTTAAAGGTAATTGGGAGTACTTGTTATGCTCATATTCCAGTTGAGTTAAGGAGTAAGTTTGATGATAAAGCAGGAAAATGCATAATGTTAGGCTACGCACCTACTGGATATAGACTGTGGAATATAGCAAAAAATAAAGTAGTTATTGCCAGAGATGTAAGGTTTAATGAAAATAAATTTTATTTTAAACAAATGGCAATACTAGATGTAGATGAACAAGTAAGGAGTAGTCAAGATGAAAATATGGGGAACATTGGTAACAGGCTAGAACAAGAAGTATACGACGGAAATTACGAAGATGTAATATATCAAGAAGAACAGAAAGCGAGTGAAGATAGATATAGAAGCAGTCGAAGCATAAAACCACCAAAATGGCTAGAAGATTATGAGACTTACATGGCTCTAGATGCTATGAGTTTGGTTGAAGATGTGCCACAGTCATTTGAAGAAGTAGATGAAAGAGATAATAAAATTTGCTGGCTTAAATCAATGGATAGAGAAATTAATTGAATAAATAAAAATGGTACTTGGGAAGCAATAAGTGAAAAACCTGTAGGAAAAACTATTTTGGATACGAAATGGGTATATACTTTTAAACTTTTTGAGTAGAATGAATCTGAGAAATATAAGGCTCGATTGGTAGTTCGAGGGTTTGCACAGGAAAGAGGAAAAGATTACGACGAAATTTATTCTCCTGTAGCAAAAATGACCACAATTAGGGTGATCTTAGCTATTTGAAATCAATTTTCATTCTATTTTAGACAACTATATGTTAGGTCAGCATTCTTGAATGGAGTTTTGGAAGAGGAGGTTTATATATATTCGCCAAAAGGAGTAAAATGTACATCTAGAAGTGGGATATATAAGTTAAATAAAGCGTTATATGGGTTAAAACAATCGTCAAAATGTTGGAACATGGAGATTAATTCTAACTTAATTGAGATAGGATTTGTAAGGTCTGAAAATGATTTTTGTCTATACATCATAATGAATAAGTGCTACTTATCTCTTAATTTATGTAGACGATATAATAATATGTGGTCCTGATAATGATTTTATAAACTACTCGTATATTGTAAAGTAATTAATAAAAAAAAATTCGCAGATGCAGAAGTGGATGGTGTTTTCTTAATTATATCCATGTAGACAGATGTGGATGGTTCATCCAAAAGCTTACTCGAGGAGCTACCTACAATTTACATAAATACATTACTTTATTGTTTCCTATACACTTCTAATCACTATTTGAGAGCTATTGAAACATGAAATAAAGGCTGCTTTTAATAAGGATCCTGTAATGTGGTTTTAAAATTAACTATTAAAAGCGACTCTTTGTGTGAACTTTATTATGACATTTGTTGAATTAGACAATTAATGACTGTTTTGTTCCACACTTTTATAACATGAAAATTGTAGAGAGCTGTTTTTTTATTGTTTTCGTCATTTATTATTATTTATTCATTTAAAAAAAGAGATTTGGTACATTTGAAATATTATACCACATGGACCAACAATTCAAAATTGCTATTATGATGGGTGTTGGAGAAGAAGATAGGGCTCCTACTTCTTCATAATATATAATGAATCCAATAACGAAGGAGTTCCTCATAAACAATTATATTGATGAAGTAATTTTTTTTTACAAAATATAAGAAAAAACAAATAAATAGATATTACATGTACATAAAGTACAGAACAATTAAAAAATTGAAAACATCATATATTGACAGTAAATATGACAGAATGACATGAAAGTTGGCAAAATAAGGAACTTTTAATTAACTACCACCTTCCTTTATTTAAGTAAAGTGCAGGAAGCCTGTATTTTATTAAAATACTACCGTGAAAGATCCGATGAATGCGCATGAATACATGTCAATATATGACAAACTTTATTAAAGTAAAAAAGAAGCTTTTCGATAACTCTCTATTAAGTAGAAATGATTTTTTTTATTTTTATAGTTATTTGTAAGTAGTTCATTAAGGTCTATTTATGAATCATTGTCATAGTCAACACTATCATTGTCTTAGCATAACCCCTATCATTTTTCAAAATACAAGATTTGTACTTTTAATCCTTTATCACACACTAAGCGGCACCCCGTGCCACAATTTTGACTAGTTTCAATTTTCCATGCCTATTTTAAGAACAACTCCTCAGTACCCGTACACCAACATTTGTATTCAACGAAAACAAGCATCCGAAGCATTCACGAGAGATTGCAAAGCAACTTGTCGATCTGAAATAAAGGCAATGTGAGTTTTATTTATACTAAGAGCAAACAAAAGCTGATGTTAGATGTGCATAGAAGAATGGAACAGGACTAACTATATGTGGGGCGACATTTGGTAACAGATTCCAATTTTTGCTACAGGCTATCTGTTTTGATGATGTAAGAACTCGAAAAGAACGGATAGTACCTGATAAACTGTCACCAATATGGGTATTTATTCAATATTGAATCAAAACTTTTAGAAAAATTATAGTTCATCAGAATTTGTAACAATAGAAGAACGATTATACCCCTTCTGTGGAAGATGTGGGTTTGTTATATGCCCGACAAGTCTGCCAAGTATGGCCTGAAAATATGTTCCATGTGTGAAGCTAAAACAAGTCAACCAGTAGGTTCATTAATATTTGGGTTCCAAGATTGTTGCACAATCGTCTCTTACATGTCTAAAATAAATAAATGCATAATTCTTCTCCCCACCATACATGACGATGACAACGTTTGCCCTAAAACTAAAGTCTCAAATAATTCTAGACCACAATAGCACAAAAAGGGACGTCAACACATGTCGATCAAATGTGTGCTAACTACTACAAAAAGAAAAACAGTCAGATGACCACTAGCTATTTTTTTCAGATTTTTAAACATGGCTGGCGTAATGGTGTTATTATTCATGCTGCTGAAAAAAAGGTTGGAATTTCTGGAAGGGCTGGCGTTTGAACTTTTTGAAGAACACTTAAAAGATCTAGCAAAAATTAAGAATCTCCCATTAGTATTGAAAGCTTTCCTCTCAAAATATAAAGAATCACCCGAATTACCCTAAAATCGAACTCGAACAAGGATAGGTTCATGCAAACATAGAAATAATAATACTGTTCGCTGTTTTCATTTCCTGAAAAATTTTGACAATATGGTTAATAATAGATAGTAACTGTGAGCTAAAACAAATTCTAAATGTCGAAAACCTTCAGAAAATTGAACCACGGCACTTGGTGCTACTAGCGGGTAAGAACAATTGTCAGGAAGCCACTTGTCACTAAGGGTTGTCATTTTTTGTGGTTATGGTTACAAATAAAAATTAAAATTATGTATAAATACTTCTACTGACGTGCATGAGTTCAATTTGATTTAATTATTAAGACAGTAACAATGGTAGTGACTACGACTTACCAATATATGTTTATACTTACAAGGTTCTTCTTCTAAGGCTTGAAATAATCGCTTCCTTGTGTACACCTTAACAGGTTTTCTTACTTCTTGTATTGGGCTAGCACCAGTACAGGTTGTAGCAGAAGAACTAAGTGCAGCAATGGATTCTAAAAAATGCTTCGTCTTAGTTTCAATAAATGAAAAGGAAGGAAAACAAGGAAACAAGAATAAATACATACATACACCTTTCACAATACTACTTAATATACTATACCTTTTAGCTTTTTAGGTGTTGAAAATGATGGTTGATGCTCCTGTACCCAAAAAATGTCATCTACACCTTTTTGGTAACCTATAAACAAATATAACTATTCTTTTTATCTGCATAACTTTTCAGAATGATCCCCTATAGGTTTATTGTAACTCCCAACAAGTATTATTGCAACAGTAAACATAGAGTTGAATACTTACTAGGCAAATGTAGTGTTGGTAGTGTAAGCTTCATTAATTTACCATTAGGGAATTTGGAACTTTCTTCAAAATGAATATCACATATTCTAAGACGACAATAATGTACCTTCAAGTGATAACTTTGCAACCAAATTCCAGAAACATCTTTATTGGTAGGTATGGAATGTCTATAAAAAGAAATTATAGATAAAGCTCATTCAATGCCTTCAAATTTAACTGATTTATTTCAAGTATACATGCTAATTTTTAATTATCACCCAATAATTCCCACTATTAAGTTCAACATAATATAATTTTATACATATTAATCGAGAAATAAAAACTTCATCCCCATTTAACTGCTTGGATTTAACTTGAATATTTTAATGAATAACAAAGAATGTGTACATTCTTATCCCTGAACTGCTAGTAATTGTTATAATAGTAGTTTACGTTAATTTAATATAATTACCTTTTCGCCTCTTTATCAGTACACCCTGGCACACAGCATTTCTTTATTGTTCCACTCATATTAAGCTCTAAGCTATTATACACACTCGTAATTTCACAAAAATACAACTAGATAAATGAATAATCTTTGAATTAGATGAACAAACAAATAAACAATATCAAATACCGTTGTAAAATGCACGTTGTTTGTCGTTGTCAAATTGTCATCTTTCGTTGTTTCGCTGTTGATGCATGATTGCAACCTGCTACGCTCCACAATGGCCAACAATACGAAATAAAAATACCAAATTGAAGTAAACTTTTAGTTTCCGAACACGAATGTAGATGGCGTTAGAGAACGTATTTTATTTCGCCCAGTGCCTGGTCGCAATCGCACCAGCGATACCGTACCTTTACAAGGATCTGTGGACAATAGTTTCTACTTATGGGTCTCGTCAGCACAGAGGCATGGTTTCTCGTTCAGTCTCTAATTAGTGCAAGAAAGTTAGCTGAATAAAAGGGCTAAGGTAGAAAAAATTGTTCACTAACGATTTTTATTGGCAATGTTTAGCGATGTATATCTGGAATAACCTAGAAGTCCTATGAGATTCGGGTATGGCAAGTTAGAAAAAAATTACCGCCTTTTTTGTTATTTGCAAATATATGGAATAATGTCGATTTCTCGAAAAAACATCAGGAGACATTTTTTAAACATCTAGAAAAACTACACATAAAAATATATTTTATTATACGCAACCTTAATATTTATTAAAGATCTTCCATAAGTTAACGGGAACATAAAACAAAAACTAGCATTATCATCATAATAATTAGCCAAAAACCTGCATCTTTATTTACAACAAATAAAATAGCTACAAGATATAAGCCCTGCTTTCACGATGAAGGGATATTTACAATAAGTAAATCGGAAAAGTTTTGGTCTGGCATTTGGACGGACATGGTGATAGAACAATAATTAATGAGGGCAATGAAAACTGTAGGAGGACTGACAGACGGTCGAGGCTTTAGTGACTCTTCTTTAGCTAAGTGGGTAGGTGCAATGTCAGTATGTGTACCAATAATTAATGCCATTGAAGACTGCTGAAGTAAAATCATTTACTTCGGAGCAGCATGTAGATTTACGCCAAGCGCAAAAACATTGTGACGATGCGAATGAATGCATCATTTCTAGAATGGCTTAAAGAACACAATCCTTTTAAATGCAAAGAATGTGTATCAATTTTTTCGGGGCTAGTTGCAAAACCGGATAATACAACTGCAATGTATATGATGAAATTGGGGAATAGATACTGAATCAAAATATAAATGCATAGAGTAAAAAACGTTTCTCAAATAATAATAATACAAAAATTCATCAAACCTGTGTGGATATAAATCCCATGCAGCTATTTTATACAATAATATGCTCTAGCAAATCTTTAGCAGAAATAAAACACTGCTTTAAATTCGAACTATCGCCTTAATCTTTGTCTCTATTTAAAGACGGTAAATTCAGAAGAGGTCGATAGAGTATTTTATTTAAGGAATTTGATAATGTCGAACAACCTAATTTTATTCCACGATCAGGATCACTACACGTCGTAGATGGAGGATTTTTCTTACACAAATTTGTATGGCAAATACCTGCTACTTTTCAGATGATTTGCGATCAGTACATATATTATACAAAGCATGCACATGGTAATCAATGCTTACTGGTTTTTAATGGATACGATTCAAAATATTTATCGACTAAAGAAATAACTCAAAATTTGAGATAACAAAATACAATAAAGGTATTAGTAAAATTAGAGAACACAATTGTAAGGCCACAAGAGGAATTTTTGAGAAATGGCGTATCAAAGAAAAACGAATCGGTTTAAAACCATTTCTTGAAACAGAAGCCTTCAGAGTGACGGAAGCTAAAAGGGACGTATATTATTTAATAGTTAAAACTGCAGTCCATAACTCTACACAAAATAACATATTTTTGCTTCACCCTGGAAAAGCGGCAAAAACTGACAGTTACAAATATACATAATCTTCAGATGAAATTGGCCAATTTGAAAAGAGCGATTCTTTTTTTAGATCCTGTTTCAGGTTGCGATACCACTTCTTTCATTTTTAAAAAGAGCAAAAAATATTGTTTACAACTTATCAAAAAAGATATTGATTTGTGCAAGAACCTTTCAATATTTTTGGATCCAAACCCCGACAGACAAAACCTAACTGATATTTATCTAAAATTTATTACATAGCTATATCAACCAGTGAAAAATACCCAAGAAATTAACGATTTGATGTTCACTTTCTATAACAGAATTACTTCAAGACAAGGATTATAATTCGAGATGCTGCCGAGCAAAATATTTTGAGGGTGTATTATCAGGTAAATGATTTAATTCTTTTCCAGTGAAATTTTAATAATTATTAATTTATGTTTTTGTCCCTTTTTAAGGTTCACGATTGGAATGGTCGAAACCTAAATGTTTTATTAACCCTTTTTTATTTAGAGATAATAAATGAAACGGGGTGTTGTAGTTTTTACTTCTCTCGAAGGACCTTATATGATGTTCACTGTGGTATACGTAGGATTATGTCGGTTGTATAAATTAAACAATTGTTTCACTTTCATGTTAGTTATATTGCTCAAAGATATAAGTTGTTATTTTTGCTTGAACACGTAAGAATTCCACTGAAGCAGAAGTATTTGCACTTTTAATTAATTATCACATTATGTGATGAAGTTAATGAATGCATTACTTGTAATAATGATTTACCGGTCTCATGCCGATGTTTTCTTATAAAATGAGTAACGTTGTGTACGACGTATGATGGATGAAGAGAGAGAATGAAGGATGACTGAGAAGTGTATGAATGCCGACTGAGAAGTGACTAAAATTAAGGTTTTATGCATATTTATAAGTCGGTTAAAGTGGTTGCGAGGAAAAAGAAAAATATTAGGATTTGACCAAGGGAATAAAAGAGTTTGAAATGTAACGGTCAGATACAGCGAGTGAAAAGTATGCAGTTGGGGTGATTTTTTGTGGCCTAAAAAGGTTTGGTAGATACAGATAACGGAGTTTAGAAGAGATTTTTTATGAAGTGATAAGTTGTCGGGTACTTTGAAATATTAAGTGGAAATTGATAAGACAATATTTAGCTGTATTTATTATGTGATAGTGGCGTTAAAATGGAATTTTGTTGATGTAAAGAAATATTAAATGTTGAGAAGAATGATATATTTCGGTATATGGTTTGGGCAGAATATATGAATTGTGTTATGCAGGGGAAGTTGAAAATAAAAATCACAGGAGAATTTGGTAGTTAAATCACATTCGAACACTAAACCTTTTGGAGTATGGTTAAGAAATAGCTCCACAAGACTTGTGGAAAAAGCTGTTCTTGTATAAAGCTTGGTTTAAAGTGTTCTTCTAAGTGTGGACAATGTTTTGGTATAAGTTGCCGCAACAAATAAGTACCTGAGGTTGAAGCTAACGAAGAAGAAAACTACATGTTCGATTAAATTCATGCTAGTGAACTCTTGTAAAATAATCATGTTCGCTTCAAAACTGTTTTTTATAGTTATAATACCGGGTGGCAATCTTTATTTTCCCTCATTTTAAATGCCCATAACTTCTAAACGGTTTGAGATAGAAACATGCGGTTTTCACTAACATGTTTCATTTCAGTACAAGTTTTGTTCAAAATAGTTAAGTTTTTTTTAATCGTTTTGCCTACGCTAAAACAAAAATGGCGGATGTTTGACAATTTTTTTGTTGACTTTTGTTAATGGAACACCCAGTATATTTTTGACAGTTTCATAGAACCGTCCTTTACCTATTCTTCAGTGCAAAATTTTTTGAAATCGGTTAACGTGTGACTGAAAAACTAACTTTTAAAATGAGAGATGCCAAGTAGTACTTAATCACAAAACGTAACAACAATTTTATTCAAAACAATACACAAACGAAAAAGTGATAGTTTCAATTAATTGAATGTTCAATGTGCCGTCTTTCTTGATCAAAACACTTGCTTAACCTTTCATATAAATTTGTAAAAGACTTACCCAACATATCTTGGGTAATGCTGTTGAATGCATGACGAATATTAATCTTTAATTCGTCCAAATTTTGTGGTGCAGGATTATACGCAAAAGATTTTATATATCCCCATACAAAAAAATCAGGAACTGTCACATGAGTTAGAAGCTCATTCTACTGGACCACTTCTGCCAATCCAGTTGTCACCAAATTGATTGGAAACAGAGTTTCTAGCTATTAAAGAAAAATAGGAAGGTGCCCAATCCAGCTGGAAATAAGTTTCATTCCAATTACCATTTAATTGTACATCTTGATCCAACTGTGGATAAAGAAATAATTCCAACATGTATGTATGAGTATTTCCATTGATTGTTTTTTCAGCGAAAAAAAATGGTCCATAGATTTTATTGTTGTTGACAGCACACCACACATTTACTTTAGGTGAATCTCTTTTACATTGTTCAAACTCATGCGGATTTACTTCAGACCAAATTCTGCAATTATGTTTATTAACTGCTCCAGTCATATAAAATGTGGCTTCATCAGACATTAGATTGACGTTTGGTACATTCCTCCTGAGATCCATTAACGTTTCACACATAAAAACACGCTTTTCGAAGTCCCTCTCATCCAATTTCTGATGAATTTGAATTTCATAAGGTTTTAGTTTTACTGCTTTCAAAATGTTATGAACTTTAGACTTACAATGTTGAAATGGGAAGCAACTTTTCTTAATGACGATTTTGGATATCTCCTAACAACGTCATATACAGCCATGGTATCATATAAATAATTATTAACTGGTACTCTTTTCTTTCGAGATAATGATCCAGTTCTTTATAAGTGCGGAACCAACTTCTAATTGATTTTGAACTGGGTGGTTGTTTATTAAAACCTCTGAAAAAACGTCTTTGAGCTAAAATCACCGATTTTGTTTCAGCAAAGGTAAATACAACATTTGCTTTTTCTACGTCTGAAAACACCATTTTCACATAAAAACAGACAATAATAATGACTCACAATTCGCAAAGTTGATAAATTTGACATTTACATAAAACTGCCAAAGCTTACTATGATTAAAAGTAGTAAGCAAGCATCTCTCATTTTAAAAGTTAATTGCTCAGTCACATGTTAATCGATTTTGAAAATTTTTGCACTGAAGAATAGGTAGAGGACGGTTCTTTCAAACTGCCAAAAAATATACTGGGTGTTCCATTGACAAAAGTCAACAAAAAAGTTGTCAAATATCCGCCATTTTTGTTGTGACGTAGGCAAAATGAATAAAAAAACTTAACCATTTTAAACAAAACTTGTGCTTAAATGAAACATGTTAGTGGAAACCGCATGTTTCTATCTCAAACCGTTTAGAAGTTATGGGCAGTTAAAATGGGGGAAAATAAAGATGGACACCCAGTATATCCGTTTCTAGATCATTAAACTAGTTTTTGTTTCATGTTGCCGTTAACTTATGGAAGGGTATCATAAAATGTAGTTTTTCTAGCAGTTTAAAAAAGGTCTTTTGAAATTTTTTCGAGAAGTCCATATATTTGCAAAAAACAGAAAAAACAAAATGGCGGCCTTTGCTTTAGCTTCCCTTACCCGAATCTCATGGGATTTCTAGGAGGTTATTCTGGATATATTTTCCTAAATATTGTCACTGAAAGTAGCTTGTAAAAACTTTTTTCTACGACTGTTATAGAATTTCTATATTCCGACGTAGTTTTTGATTATGGAATAGCTTCATTCTAGCCCTAGGGTAAGAATATTCATTCACGCCCTTGGTATGGAATGAATACTTGTGGCGCCCACGAAATGTCACAGATCATTTGCCAGAAAGAGAAAATTGGCGTGTTTCGTTTTCTACACCAGCTTTAAACTGAACGTAAAGTAACTATTAAGGTCGTTTAGTATTAATTGTTAGAGCCTGAAGTGCAGCATAAGTGTATTTTGTGGCACTTTTTAAGAAAAAAACGAACAACAGTTATTGTCAACTCTCAAAAATGTCGATTGTCAAAATTGTTTAATTATTATCTATTTTTTTTAATTTTCAATTAAAATTGATTAATCCTTCAAAAAGAAAATTTAAAAATAAAAACAGGCAAAAATATAAAGAACTAAAGAACAAAATAAAATACGAAATCGACAGAGCCAAAGAGAACTGGATGAAAGAAAACTGTAAAGAATTGGAACAGCTAAATAATAAACACGATACAGCAAACCTTCATAAAAAACTAAAAGATATAACGGGCAACACTAAACACAGAACACCCTGCGTCACTAGGAATAACCAGGGTCAATTAGAAACGGAGGATGGACAGATAAAGAAGGTATGGGAACAATACATTCAAGCTCTTTTCAGCGATACAAGGGAATATGGACAAGAGACGCTAGACGAGGACCAGTACCTTGAAATTTTGGAGTCAGAGGTCGAGCAGGCCATACAAACGGCTAAGAGTAAGAAAACTCCTGGTCCAGACGAAATCCCTACAGAACTACTAAAAGCATTAGATACCGATATAGTGAAAAAGTTTACAGTTATTCTAAATCAGATATACAGGCAAAGTAAAATACCTACGGAATGGCTCAAGTCCACGTTTATTCCCCTGCCAAAGAAGAACAACCCCAAATCATGCGATGACTATCGGTTAATAAGCCTTATGAGCCACTCACTAAAAATACTTTTAAAAATTATACAAAACAGAATACATAAGAAATGTGAAGAAAAATTAGATAAAACTCAGTTTGGCTTTCGTAGGGGCATGGGAACAAGAGAGGCATTGTTTGCCTTAACAGTCCTTTTACAGAAGTGCAGAGAATACAACAAAACCGTATACGCATGCTTTATAGATTTCCAAAAGGCCTTTGACCGAGTACAACACACAAAACTAATAGAAGAACTTAAAAACATCAATTTAGACAAAAAAGACATCGAAATAATAAAGAGCCTGTACTGGAATCAGTCAGCTACAGTGAGAATCAATAATACAGAAACTAATGATATTTCGATTGCACGAGGTGTTAGACAGGGATATATTCTCTCACCAACATTGTTTAACGTGTACTCTCAGGTTATCTTTGAGAAAGCCTTATGGGAAAGAAGCGAAGGGGTTAAAATCGGCGGCGAAGTAATAAGCACGATAAGATACGCTGACGACACGGTGATCTTGGCAGAGAGTCTGGAGGACCTGCAGATACTTGTAAATGCTGTTAATATGGAATGTCAGCAAATGGGAATAGATATTAACACAAAAAAAACAAAACTCATGATAATCTCTAAAACACCCGCACATAGTGATCAATTAATAATAAACGATCAAGCAATAGAAAGGGTAGAAAAGTTTAAATACTTGGGTGCTTTCATTAACTCAGACCTAAATCAGGACCAGGAAATCCGTGTAAGGATTGAAATGGCAAGATCGGCATTTCTAAAATTTAAATCCATTTTTTGCAATAAAAATTTGAATTTAATACTCCGGTTGAGATTTATGGAGTGCTATGTTTGGTCCCAGCTATTATATGGTGTAGAAACATGGACGTTAAAGGCACAAATAACTAAAAGAATCGAAGCCTTCGAAATGTGGATTTACAGACGTATGCTGAAAGTACCATGGACAGCCCGAATTACTAACGAGGAAATACTACATAGAATTGGTCGTGAACGAAAACTACTAAAAATAATAAAAATACGTAAGACAGCATATCTCGGTCACGTATTACGACATGATAAATACTCTCTGTTACAAGTGATTATGCAGGGCAGAGTTGAAGGAAAGAAGGGAATTGGGAGAAAGAAGAAATCATGGCTGAGGAATATCCGAGAATGGACAGACATGGGCGTTGAGGATCTTTTTCATATTGCTACGGACAGAGATGCTTTTAAGAGAGTGGTCGCCAACCTCCGTTAAATGGGGACGGCATGCGAAGAAGAAGAATCCTTCATAAAAAGTAAGTAAATATATATAATTTTATTTAAATCATAGCTATTACATGGCTTCATCCATTTTTATTGTTTGATACTGACAGCAGTGATGATTTTACCACAACTTCTTCAGAAATTCAGTAGTAAGCAATTCAATATATGTTGTTTTGTTTTTATTTGATAGTCGTAGAAAAAGTATAGTGGAATTCTAAATTCTACACTCGTAGAACCGTTTACCTCGCCTTCGGCTCGGGAAACAAATATTTCTACTCGTGTAGAATTTTGTTTATTCCACCCTTGATATAGAAAAATTTGTTTCCCGAGCCGTTGGCGAGGGAAACGGTTCTACGAGTGTAGAATTTTGAATTCCATCCGTATTTTAGACTATAATTTTTCTACGACTATCAAAAAAAAACAACACATCTTAAATTGAAATGGTAACTCCTTAATTTCTGGAGGAGTTGTAGTGAAACCATCACTGCTATCAGTATCAAACATTAAAATGGAATTAAACCATGTAATAGCTATTATTTAAATGAAATTACATAAATTTACTTATATTTTACGAAGTATTAACCAATTTTGGACTAAAATTAAAAAAAAACAGATAATAATTAAACAATTTTGAGAATAGGTACTTTTAGTTTGTCTTAAATTTCTCACCTATCCGTATCCGTAACGAACTGCCCATGCGTAGACCCGTTACGGCTCATCCTATATGATCCGTTGAACGGATTGTTACGTCCCCTACTCCGTATACGTAAACGTATCCGTATCCCGACCAAAATCAGTATTCTGTGCTATTTTACAGGTCTTCTTTGATATTGGTTTGGTTTGATTATAACCACAAAGTTAATTTTTAGTTATATTTGTCATTTTTTTTACTTTTACCAAAACGATCCAGTGAAACCTAAAAAAGTTTTGAAGTTATATAATTAAAAACAGAACGAAACGATCCGTCATCTGCTAAAAAGGTTTTCTAGACAACTTCAATACAGAAGTTTATAATCGACATTTTTGACAGTTGCCAATGATGACTGTTTTAAATGAAACTTACAGTTTCTAGATAGATTCACAATATATTGAAAAAATGTTAAAAATAATTATAAATCAGGTAGGCATCAAATGAAATGTAACTTCTGTCATTCTGACGATGATAGTTAATATCGAAACAATTGTCAAATTTCTTAGAATTTTTACAATATATTGTGGAATTACCTGGAAACAGTAAGTTTCATTTAAAACAGTAATATGAGTTGATACCACTAAGTAAGGGTGGAGACAGTTACTTTAGTTGTCAATTTTTGTTCTTTATTTTTTTCTTGAAAACTGCCACAATATACACTTCTGGCTCTAACAATTAATACTCAACGACCATGTTCGTCATTTTACGTTCACTTTAGAAGAGTTTTTATGCATTTTGATATTTCTGCACTACTTCTATTTCTGTCAAATGAACAGTCATATTTAGAGGGCGCCACAAGTATTCATTCCATACCAAGGGCGAGAATGAATATTCTTACCCTAGAGCAAGAATGAAGATATTCCACAATCAAAAACTACGTCGGAATATAGAAATTCTATAATAGTCGTAGAAAATATACTATTTCCACCTCAAACCTTAATTTTCTTGTTCTAAATGTGAACAGAAGATGACACAGCTCTTTTTTTACAATTTTTATCTAAAAAACATTTTTATATAATTTTAATATAAAGCAAAGTTATTTGTTTCAAAAATTTATTCACTCAAAGAAAAGTTCAGACAATTTAGTATCAATTTTAAAAAGCAAAATCTAGTAGGTAGCCTTCCAAATAATGTCATTTTCATTCTTGTAATCTTTGGAGCGAATCAGTATTTTTGAAGCGATTAAATTTGTTATTTTAGTGTACTTGTGACTAATTTCTTGTTTCGTTTGTCGATATTTTTGTAAGTTCATTTGTTGTTTTAAGTTTAGATTCATTTTTTAATAATTTTTAATTTATTATAATAGTTATAATTTCATTAAAAATTGTTCGTGTTTTCCTACTGTTCAATTTATTTTATTGTTTATATTTTTGGTAGTTTTTAATTCTTATCATTTAGTTATTATTTATTTTTCTTCTCGTTGTAAAATGCTTACTCGTGAAGAAACTGTGCAAATTATTCGTATGTATTATGGCGGTCACGGTAGTCGTGATATTAAACAATTTTTATTTAGTATGTCCAATGGTCAGACTGATGTACCGCATCACAGGATACATCAAATTATTAAACAATTTGAAACAACGTTGTGCCTAAAACCGGAGCACCAACGAAGAAATCGAACAACATTAATGGAGATTGACCTGTCCATTTTGTTGGCTTTTGTCGAAAACTCTAGGACCACCATTAGACGCGTGGCACGAGATTTAAATGTTAGTATTTTTAAAGTACTCAGTGTTCTATGAAAAAACGGCTTCAAAGCTTACAAACTTCATGATGTGCAAGAACTTCTTGAGCTAGACAATTTTTCTGCGAAATTATGATAGACAAAGCCAACCTAAATAGGAATTTTTTAAGATACATCTGTTTTACCGACGAGTCTAGTTTTGTTTTGAAGAGAAAAACTAACAAACAAAATCAAAGGTATTGGGATACAGTAAATCCATGTAAAATAAATGTAATTAACTGTATCGACCCTTACTTCGTGGAATCTGCTCATAATAGTGTTTTAAATGAAACTCACGGTTTCTAGTTAACCTAGAAACCGTGAGTTTCATTTAGAACACTAAAATAAATGTGTCTCATACCCAATACATCAAAACAGTTTACGTATGGGCCGGCATATTTTGTGATAAAATAATTGGCCCGTTCTTCCTAAGTAATAACTTCAATGGCCAAGAATATTTGAATTTTCTCCAAAATGAAATAGGACCCCAAATTGCAAATGCCGCATCTAGAAATGTTTCAGTATCGTATCAACATGATGGTTGCCCGGTTCATTCCAGTAGGGAAGTACGGGAATACCTTGATACTGTTTTTCCAAATACGTGGATAGATCGAGGGGGTACAATAAATTGGCCGGCAAGATCTCCAGATTTAAAACCCCCCGATTTATTTTTATGGCGTTTCCTAAAAAATAAAGTAGCATAATATGGACCAGAGACAGAAGATGAATTGAAAAATATTATTATTGAAGAATGTCGGAAAATTAGAACTGTTATTAATAATGTACGGCGGAACTTTTATGATCGTTTGGGACACTGTTTAGCAGCAAACGGGAAACAATTTCAGCATTTAATTAAATAAATAAATTTGCAACCTAAAAAAATTGTTTTATTTTAAATATCTCTACTTAAAATATCTTTTTGGAAAAAAATTATGAAAAATATTTCGGACACACTGCGGGAGCGAACCGCGACCCTTTACATCAACTTGAAATTTTGAGTACCAAGTACCAACTGGGCCACATCGGCACCGGTCCTTAGTATTCCAAAGTTTTTACGACTTTTTAAAATATAATTATGCATTTTCATATTAAACCTGACCGAATTTTAGAAAATTAAAAGTGCATTTGAATTTATTTTTTAACGACCTTTTCAGATCTGTTATTATTTTTCACGATGGTATTTTGAGAGAATGATATTGGCTCTGATCTTTAGCACTTTGCTATAAAATTTAACAGCATTAAAATAATAATTGGTCCGTACCAACTATAAATTATAAAAAAGGAAAAATATTCATTATGATAAAAAAATAACAAGTAATCTATAGAGAAACCAATTCGTATTAAGTTCAATGTCCAAGCAATATGTACCTGTCTAGAAAATGTTTTATGTCTTTCATGTGATGTCTAAAATAATGAAAGAAACGTAAGAATTTATATTGTTTTTATGTAAATTGATTTTGTAAATATTGATGTAACAATTTTCGATTATTTTATTAACCAGAAGATGACTTCATAAGTCGAAACGTATGTCTTAATAAATGTTTTTTAGGTGTATTTAATTGACCTTTAATCCAAGAAACTCTAAAGGTGATTATTAAAACTCTTTTTTACTACCCAACGTTTCGAAAATGTTTATTTTCTTTATCAAGGGCTAAAATATAATTTTGCATAATTCACTGTTATAGTTATCAAAATTCGGTACTTACTGCAAGGTGAGTTATGACTTTAAAACTTTATAAACCATGAGTTAACATTAGGTATGTTATAATACATTATATTTTAATTTTAAAAATCAAACAGAAAGAGTTTTAATAATCATCTTTAGACGGAATCCCCAAAAATCACAAGTTTTGTTTTCTAACTAGCCGTCGAGACTACCTTCTTGATACATTTATATATATATATATATATATATATATATATATATATATATATATATTTATATATATATATATATATATATATATAACAACAAAGAGAATCATGGGTAATTCACGCAAAGTAAAGGGCTACTGAAATAGAGTGGTAACCGTGGACATGCATGTTTCTGGCTCATTTTGCCTCATCAGCACGGCATAACCAAATAATGATGTGAAATTTGGGAGCAAAGATGTTAATCGAAACATGGGAAAACACAAAATAACGGATTTCAGCAGGGAAACCAAACGCTCATTTGTGTCTTCAATTGGAAGATCCCGAGCTTTCAGGACATCAACCAACATCGACACGGAGGCGCATATAGCCCCCCCGCCATGAACCTTCCGACCCATAGTAAATAACAAAGAAGATGTAGGAATATCGCGTGATATGTTAACAACAACAACAAAGAGAATCATGGGTAATTCACGCAAAGTAAAGGGTTACTGAAATAGAGTGGTAACCGTGGACATGCATGTTTCTGGCTCATTTTGCCTCATAAGCACGGCATAACCAAATAATGATGTGAAATTTGGGAGCAAAGATGTTAATCGAAACATGGGAAAACACAAAATAACGGATTTCAGCAGGGAAACCAAACGCTCATTTGTGTCTTCAATTGGAAGATCCCGAGCTTTCAGGACATCAACCAACATCGACATGATTCTCTTTGTTGTTGTTGTTAACATATCACGCGATATTCCTACATCTTCTTTGTTATTTACTATGGGTCGGAAGGTTCATGGCGGGGGGCTATATGCGCCTCCGTGTCGATGTTGGTTGATGTCCTGAAAGCTCGGGATCTTCCAATTGAAGACACAAATGAGCGTTTGGTTTCCCTGCTGAAATCCATTATTTTGTGTTTTCCCATGTTTCGATTAACATCTTTGCTCCCAAATTTCACATCATTATTTGGTTATGCCGTGCTGATGAGGCAAAATGAGCCAGAAACATGCATGTCCACGGTTACCACTCTATTTCAGTAGCCCTTTACTTTGCGTGAATTACCCATGATTCTCTTTGTTGTTGTTGTTAACATATCACGCGATATTCCTACATCTTCTTTATATATATATATATATATATATATATATATATAAAAAAAAGATGTAGGAATATCGCGTGATATGTTAACAATAACAACAAAGAGATTCATGGGTAATTCACGCAAAATAAGGGCTACTGAAATAGAGTGGTAACCGTGGACATGCATGTTTCTGGCTCATTTTGCCTCTTCAGCACGGCATAACCAAATAAGGATGTGAAATTTGGGAGCAAAGATGTTAATCGAAACATGGGAAAACACAAAATAACGGATTTCAGCAGGGAAACCAAACGCTCATTTGTGTCTTCAATTGGAAGATTCCGAGTTTTCAGGACAACAACCAACATCGACACGGAGGCGCATATAGCCTCCCGCCATGAACCTTCCGACCCATAGTAAATAACAAAGAAGATGTAGGAATATCGCATGAATCTCTTTGTTGTTATTGTTAACATATCACGCGATATTCCTACATCTTCTTTGTTATTTACTATGGGTCGGAATGTTCATGGCGGGGGGCTATATGCGCCTCCGTGTCGATGTTGGTTGTTGTCCTGAAAACTCGGGATCTTCCAATTGAAGACACAAATGAGCGTTTGGTTTCCCTGCTGAAATCCGTTATTTTGTGTTCTCCCATGTTTCGATTAACATCTTTGCTCCCAAATTTCACATCCTTATTTGGTTATGCCGTGCTGAAGAGGCAAAATGAGCCAGAAACATGCATGTCCACGGTTACCACTCTATTTCAGTAGCCCTTATTTTGCGTGAATTACCCATGAATCTCTTTGTTGTTATATATATATATATATATATATATATATATATATATTTTCTTGGGTTCGTAGGTTGTTTGTGTAAAGCAGTTGATGAATTTTTTGTATATTTGTGACCATTCATTCTGCTCTCCAAGTATTCTGTAGTCATTCCTATATAATTCCTTGGACAATTCATGCTTGGTATGGTGTATATAATATTTGGTTTCTTATTATCTTTGGTTTTATTTTTTAGTTTAGTAAAAAGTGGCGATAATGTGTTGTGGGATTTATGGCTTACATTGATGTTATGTTTTGATAAGATGTATTTAAGATTTTCTGATAATTGATGTGTATGAGGTAGGGCTATATATGTATCTTTTTCTTGGCTTGGTTTCATTTGTATATTTGGTTTTATGTTGTTATTGTACAATTTATATGTACATTGTTTAATCATTCTATTAATTTGATTTTCTGGATATTGATTATTTTTCAGAACATTTTTGAGTGTTTTCATTACTTCAGAGCGATATTCAGGTGAAGTTAATTTTATAACTTTATCCGTTAATCCTATAATAACACTGTTTTTTGTAATTTCAGATGCCATGAGTTATAAATTAGATACCGTCCATGTTTCTTTTGTATATAGTTTGTTTTTTATTTTATTTTTGGTTTTTATATGTGTCATGTCTAGAAGATTCATCTTGTTGTTGTTTTTGATTTCTAAAGTGAATTGGATACTTGGGCAGAATTTATTAAAAGCACTTAGGAAGGCATCGCACTTGTTACTCGAAATTACAGCTAAACAGTCATCAACGTATCTTTTAAAAAACGTTACATCAAAATTTATATCGTTTAATACTTTTTCCTCTATATATTCCATAACAATTTGCGATAGACTTGAAGAAATTGGAGATCCCATTGTACATCTGTTTAGTTGTTGGAAAAAATTGTCATTGTATTGAAAGTAATTATTTGTTTGGATAAGCATAATGCCTTCTAGAAATTCGTCATAATTAAGTGATGTATGTTGTTTGATCGAATCCCATTTATCTTTAGTACCTGTGTTATAAGATCATTTGGAATATTTGTGTACATTCAGATGACGTCTAGGGATATGCTTTTATAATTATCAGGAATATGCACTGTATTTGAAAAATGTTTAAGCATAATTGAATCTTTCACATAAAAATTATTTTTGGTTGTTTTTGATAGACTGTATATTTAGATAGTTTATAAAAAGATGACTGGATGTATGACACTATTGGACGCATTGGTATATTTGGTTTATGTAGTTTTGGTAGTCCATATAGTTTTGGTGGTAAAGCATTGTGTGTTTGTAATTTTTTTGCTTCGTTTACATTGATAGAACCATTATTTAAAAAGTTTTTCATAAATGTACTATTTTTGCTTTCAAATATTTTGGTTTTATCTACATATACCAAATGACATAACAGAAATATTAGCATATGGGAGAAATTTCGCTCTTCCATACAAGAATGAGAACGAACTACCTTATACAGTTTATATTGCAAGTATAGAAACAGCCGTTATACATAAACTAGATCAAATAAAAGGACAATATTAGAGCTGATGTAGTAAATACTATCACCAATCATAAACTAAAACTCCGTCATCATAAAACTCAATAAAACATCCAAAAAAATTGAAGAAACCTAAAGAACTTATAAAATGCAATCCCCAAATTACAATTATACAGCTGGATAAATGTAATAAAACACTAATAATGCACACCGATGATTGTAATAATAAAATGACAGAGTTACTGAGAGAGAAATGTTTATCAAAAAATTAATTTAGATACAACCAAAATATTTCAAAGCAAAATAATACATTTAAATAATGGTTCTATCAATGTAAACGAAGCAAAAAAATTACAAACACACAATGCTTTACCACCAAAACTATATGTACTACCAAAACTACATAAACCAAATATACCAATGCGTCTAATAGTGTCATACATCCAATCATCTTTTTATAAACTATCTAAATATCTTGCATACAGTCTATCAAAAACAACCAAAAATAATTTTTATATGCAAGATTCATTTATGCTTAAACAGTTTTTAGATACTGTGCATATTCCTGATAATTACAAAATCATATCCGTAGACGTCATCTCAATGTACACAAATATTCCAAATGATCTTATAACACATGTCCTAAAAGATAAATGGGATTCGATCAAACAACATACATCACTTAATTATGACGAATTTCTATAAGGCATTATGCTTATCCAAACAAATAATTACTTTCAATATAATGAAAACTTTTTTCAACAACTGAACGGATATACAATGGGAACTCCAATTTCTTCAAGTCTAACGCAAATTGTTATGGAATATATAGAAGAAGAAGTATTAAATGATATAAATTTTGATGTAACATTTTTTAAGACTCGGCAATGACTGTTTATCTGTAATTCCAAGTAACAAGTGCGATGCCTTCCTAAGTGCTTTTAATAAATTAAACTCAAGTATTCATTTCACTTGAGAAATCGAAAACAACAACACGATCATTTTTCTAGACTTGACACTTATAAAAACCAAACTATATACAAAGGAAACATGGTCTGGACGGTATCTAAATTATAACTCATGCCACAAAAAACAGTGTTATTATAGGATTAACGGATATAGCTATAAAATTAACTACACCTGAATATCGCCCTGAAGTAATGAAAAAACTCAAAAATGCTCTGAAAAATTCTCAATATCCAGAAAATCAAATTAATAGAATCATTAAACAACGTACATATAAATTATATAATAACAACATAAAACCAAATATACAAATAAAACCAAGCCAATAAAAATATACATATATAGCTCTCCTTTATACAAATCAATTATCAGAAAATCTTAAATACATCTTCAAAACATAACATCAATGTAAGCCATAAATCCCACAACACATTATCCCCACTTTTTACTAAACCAAAGATAATGAGAAATCAAATATATTATATACTTCATACCATGCATGAACTGTCCAAATAATTATATAGGAATGACTGGACAATACATGGAGAGCAGAATGAATGGTCACAAATATACAAAAAATGCATCAACTGCTTTACACATATATGAAAGCATTGAGAATTATAAAAAAAACAAAAACCTTTGGTCAAGACACCAATTATCAAAAATTATCAATTAAAGAAATGATACACATAAAACAAGATACGTTTTCTGTGAATGATAGACAGGATATGAAAAACTTGAGTCAAATTTATTATAAGCTGATTAATTAATTCATTTTAACCTACCTCGTATAGTATCGTTCCATTGAAATTCTAAGGTGTGGACATCGATTTTAATGCTATGTTTTTATTGATGTTTTTAAGCAACCTACTAATGATATGTTTTTATCTATCTGCAAATATTTTTATCGTCCCTTATTTTTACAATGGTTATTGTTTTGAAAATGCTCCCAAAGAAGGAGCGAAACGTTAGAGTTATATCCATTTTCAATAGAAAAATGTGAACTATAATCGTCATTTCATTATTTCAAATAACCTACGAATCGAAGAAAATAAACTTTTTCAATATTATATACAAATGGCTGAAGAAATTAAAGAATTTATACATTTTACGTATTTCATCAAGAACAACACGAAAAAAGGGTTTTTAGAAAAAAATCCTGTGTGTATGTCGTCGTCGTTGTCATCGGCCACTTTTCGTCACATGTCTTGATAGCACGATACAGCCTCCTGAGTGCAACTAGTGACCAATTTTATGATTGAGTATTGTTCAGGATGTCTCACAGATCAATCCCATTGATTTTCAGCTCAGCAGAGCCAGTACAACGGGTGTTATGGTACTTGAAGTACGACATTTTTGCCATTTTTTGCAATTTTAAGATTGAATATTATTCAGGACATCTCACAGTTGAACCCTATAGATTTTCAGCTTACCAGATCCAGTACAACAGGTGCTATAGTACTTTAAGTACGACCAATTTTATGATCTTATAGGTGAACTTTTTTGATTTTTAGCTCACTAGAGCTAGTATAACGGGTGCTATGGTACCGCAAGTGCCACATTTTTGGTTATTTTTGGAGAAATTTCGGTTTGTTAGCACGATACATCCCCCGAAGTGGGGACAAGTTACAATTTTATGGTACAATATTGCTCAGGGCGTCTCACAGATGCGGAAAAGATAGTTATAATATTTACAATCGTTTATTATTAATACGGTTTTCAACGGCAGATAGGGAAAAAACAACTGATATATTTTTGTAGCTCTATTCACGACTTCTCCAACGTCATAAATATTCCGGGTTTCTGGTGTACATTACAGGTATAATGGCTATCTGAGTTGAATAGGTTGGAAATGGGTTTTACCATGCCTATCATCGATTTTCGAGTGATTTCAGAGGCCCATGGTGGCTACGATCAAAAATTTGTTTTTTTTCAAAAAATTCGAAAATTTTACTAAACCTTGCTGGTTTCATGAAGACAACATTTGAAAAACTAATTTTTAATGTAAAAAATTAAATTTTATTTAATTTCATTCGTTTCATGAACAATATGTGAGAAAAATCGATTTTTTGTGAAAATATCGATATCCCATTTAGTTTTGTTCGTTTCATGAACAAAATGTTAGAAAACTTGATTTTTTGGACTGATACGATATACTAAAATTTTGATTCTTCTTGAAAATTCGCGCCTGAAAGTTGGTAATAGCTAAATCGACCACCGAGAGCATAGATGATTGATACGTGTAAGAGCTCACTATCACTTCTCCACTATGACAGTTTTACATCCAGAAAATCTTTGGTAAAAATATTAGTTGAAATACTGAATAGATCATAGACTGAAATGCACTGCAATCTTTTAATAAGTAACTATCGTTCCCTAAACCTCCATTGAATAATGACCCACTGTATGCTTAGACCCAAACGACTTTAGCCTACTGAATGATATATTTGAAAATATAACCTGAAAAAATTATATGTACCCTCAAAAGTGGCCAAAATGTTTGTTTTGATTATATAACCTCAAATATCTCCAAATCCTGATGTAAGCAAAAAAAATGACTTCTCCCTTCGTTTTTAAAAACAATATCATGTAATATACAGGATGTTTCATTAGTGATTGGAAATATTTTAACTGTTGAATCTTGAGCTCAAAATATAAGATCTAACCTAAGTCACTCAGATAAAAATTGGCTCCTTACTGAGTTACAGGTCTTATTTAAAAATTTTAAAACTATGTTAGATAAAATAAACTTTTATTAACGTGACCAAATCTAACCTAATCAAACCCAACCTAACCTAACCAAACCCAACCTAATCTAACTAAACATAATAAAACCTAACCGAACTTATCAAAACCCAACCTCACCAAACCGAACCTAACCAGTAACCTAACCATATCTAAACGAACATAACCAAACCCAACCCCAGTTGTGTTTGTACATTGACAGTGAACGTATCGATAGTTCAAGCGATCAGGTATTAACAGTGCCTAACGAAAACTTCGACTTCTACACATGTCCTAAAAGATAAATGGGATTCGATCAAACAACATACATCACTTAATTATGACGAATTTCTATAAGGCATTATGCTTATCCAAACAAATAATTACTTTCAATATAATGAAAACTTTTTTCAACAACTGAACGGATATACAATGGGAACTCCAATTTCTTCAAGTCTAACGCAAATTGTTATGGAATATATAGAAGAAAAAGTATTAAATGATATAAATTTTGATGTAACATTTTTTAAGACTCGGCAATGACTGTTTATCTGTAATTCCAAGTAACAAGTGCGATGCCTTCCTAAGTGCTTTTAATAAATTAAACTCAAGTATTCATTTCACTTGAGAAATCGAAAACAACAACACGATCATTTTTCTAGACTTGACACTTATAAAAACCAAACTATATACAAAGGAAACATGGTCTGGACGGTATCTAAATTATAACTCATGCCACAAAAAACAGTGTTATTATACGATTAACGGATATAGCTATAAAATTAACTACACCTGAATATCGCCCTGAAGTAATGAAAAAACTCAAAAATGCTCTGAAAAATTCTCAATATCCAGAAAATCAAATTAATAGAATCATTAAACAACGTACATATAAATTATATAATAACAACATAAAACCAAATATACAAATAAAACCAAGCCAATAAAAATATACATATATAGCCCTCCTTTATACAAATCAATTATCAGAAAATCTTGAATACATCTTCAAAACATAACATCAATGTAAGCCATAAATCCCACAACACATTATCGCCACTTTTTACTAAACCAAAGATAATGAGAAATCAAATATATTATATACTTCATACCATGCATGAACTGTCCAAATAATTATATAGGAATGACTGGACAATACTTGGAGAGCAGAATGAATGGTCACAAATATACAAAAAATGCATCAACTGCTTTACACATACATGAAAGCATTGAGAATTATAAAAAAAACAAAAACCTTTGGTCAAGACACCAATTATCAAAAATTATCAATTAAAGAAATGATACACATAAAACAAGATACGTTTTCTGTGAATGATAGACAGGATATGAAAAACTTGAGTCAAATTTATTATAAGCTGATTAATTAATTCATTTTAACCTACCTCGTATAGTATCGTTCCATTGAAATTCTAAGGTATGGACATCGATTTTAATGCTATGTTTTTATTGATGTTTTTAAGCAACCTACTAATGATATGTTTTTATCTATCTGCAAATATTTTTATCGTCCCTTATTTTTACAATGGTTATTGTTTTGAAAATGCTCCCAAAGAAGGAGCGAAACGTTAGAGTTATATCCATTTTCAATAGAAAAATGTGAACTATAATCGTCATTTAATTATTTCAAATAACCTACGAATCGAAGAAAATAAACTTTTTCAATATTATATACAAATGGCTGAAGAAAATAAAGAATTTATACATTTTACGTATTTCATCAAGAACAACACGAAAAAAGGGTTTTTAGAAAAAAATCCTGTGTGTATGTCGTCGTCGTTGTCATCGGCCACTTTTCGTCACATGTCTTGATAGCACGATACAGCCTCCTGAGTGCAACTAGTGACCAATTTTATGATTGAGTATTGTTCAGGATGTCTCACAGATCAATCCTATTGATTTTCAGCTCAGCAGAGCCAGTACAACGGGTGTTATGGTACTTGAAGTACGACATTTTTGCCATTTTTTGCAATTTTAAGATTGAATATTATTCAGGACATCTCACAGTTGAACCCTATAGATTTTCAGCTTACCAGATCCAGTACAACAGGTGCTATAGTACTTTAAGTACGACCAATTTTATGATCTTATAGGTGAACTTTTTTGATTTTTAGCTCACTAGAGCTAGTATAACGGGTGCTATGGTACCGCAAGTGCCACATTTTTGGTTATTTTTGGAGAAATTTCGGTTTGTTAGCACGATACATCCCCCGAAGTGGGGACAAGTTACAATTTTATGGTACAATATTGCTCAGGGCGTCTCACAGATGCGGAAAAGATAGTTATAATATTTACAATCGTTTATTATTAATACGGTTTTCAACGGCAGATAGGGAAAAAACAACTGATATATTTTTGTAGCTCTATTCACGACTTCTTCAACGTCATAAATATTCCGGGTTTCTGGTGTACATTACAGGTATAATGGCTATCTGAGTGGAATAGGTTGGAAATGGGTTTTACCATGCCTATCATCGATTTTCGAGTGATTTCAGAGGCCCATGGTGGCTACGATCAAAAATTTGTTTTTTTAAAAAAATTCGAAAATTTTACTAAACCTTGCTGGTTTCATGAAGACAACATTTGAAAAACTAATTTTTAATGTAAAAAATTAAATTTTATTTAATTTCATTCGTTTCATGAACAATATGTGAGAAAAATCGATTTTTTGTGAAAATATCGATATCCCATTTAGTTTTGTTCGTTTCATGAACAAAATGTTAGAAAACTTGATTTTTTGGACTGATACGATATACTAAAATTTTGATTCTTCTTGAAAATTCGCGTCTGAAAGTTGGTAATAGCTAAATCGACCACCGAGAGCATAGATGATTGATACGTGTAAGAGCTCACTATCACTTCTCCACTATGACAGTTTTACATCCAGAAAATCTTTGGTAAAAATATTAGTTGAAATACTGAATAGATCATAGACTGAAATGCACTGCAATCTTTTAATAAGTAACTATCGTTCCCTAAACCTCCATTGAATAATGACCCACTGTATGCTTAGACCCAAACGACTTTAGCCTACTGAATGATATATTTGAAAATATAACCTGAAAAAATTATATGTACCCTCAAAAGTGGCCAAAATGTTTGTTTTGATTATATAACCTCAAATATCTCCAAATCCTGATGTAAGCAAAAAAAATGACTTCTCCCTTCGTTTTTAAAAACAATATCATGTAATATACAGGATGTTTCATTAGTGATTGGAAATATTTTAACTGTTGAATCTTGAGCTCAAAATATAAGATCTAACCTAAGTCACTCAGATAAAAATTGGCTCCTTACTGAGTTACAGGTCTTATTTAAAAATTTTAAAACTATGTTAGATAAAATAAACTTTTATTAACGTGACCAAATCTAACCTAATCAAACCCAACCTAACCTAACCAAACCCAACCTAATCTAACTAAACATAATAAAACCTAACCGAACTTATCAAAACCCAACCTCACCAAACCTAACCTAACCAGTAACCTAACCATATCTAAACGAACATAACCAAACCCAACCCCAGTTGTGTTTGTACATTGACAGTGAACGTATCGATAGTTCAAGCGATCAGGTATTAACAGTGCCTAACAAAAACTTCGACTTCTTTCTAAAGATAAGTAACTAGTTTTATTTTTGTTTAAGTATAGAATCGAATAAGGCTATTTAATTGAATTCACCAACTTATGGACTTAAATTCGGGCGGCGAATCGCCGCCCCTATTAATTGATAAATGGTCTTCCATAAAAGATTTTCAAAATATTAATTTCGAGAATAAGTATCAGCCTTCGGATGTTGGTCCTTATTTAGTTTATATAGAACATAAAGAAAAAAATGTAGGTCGTTTATTTCCCATTAAAATCGGTCACTTTTTAAGAAACATTACAGAATTTAGGCAAAATATATCAGATATAAAACCTGTAGGGGTAAACAGGGTAAAGGTAATTTTTAAAAATTTCAATGTTGCTAACTTGTTGGTAAATCACGAAGTTTTATCAAAAAATAATTACATTGCTTATATTCCACTATTCTTCACGCATAAAAAAGGTATAGTACGTATGGTAGATACTTATTTTAATGCCGAATACCTAAAAGACGCAATTGAATCTGGAATTAAAGTAGTTGATGTTAAGCGATTAAAGCGTAAAATTGTAGACAGTGAAACCAAAGAAACAAAAGAAGTAGATAGATAAATGATCGTGGTTACTTTCTTAGGAAATACGATTCCCCAATTCGTTAAAATAAATATGGTAAACTTTCAGGTAGAACCATACATATATCCGGTGGTTCAGTGCTATAATTGTTTACGTTTCGGTCATACTAAACATCAATGTAAAGGTAAACAGAAATGCCAAAACTGCTCTGAAGAAAATTGTAATTCAGTTTCCTGTGAAGAAAATAGAACACATTGTGTACATTGCGACAGTAATGAACATAAATCCTAATCCAAAAAATGCCCTGTTTACAATACACAATTGAGTATTAAAAAAGTAATGGCCTCTATGAATGCATCTTTCAAAGAAGCCGAAACTATTGTGAAAAATCCTGCTTACGGAAAAATCACAACTAATAATCGATTTTCATTATTATCAAATCCACAAAATTTCCCTGAGCTAACCCATACAGCTTCAACTTCTTCTTACAGCTCAATCTTGAGTAAACCTAAGCCCTCCGTACATTTACCTAAACTTAATACGAGTACATCTGCGTCAAAAAAACGCAGAAAGTCCTCACCTCCAACTTCTCCTCCAGTAAATCATGAGAACAAAAAACTAACAAACATTCTTCCATACTCCCAAATCCTTATAGGGAAGAGTTCAAATTTTATAAAGAGCAGCTAGCATTATTAAAGATATAATTCTCAAAAAAAGTAACATTAATGAGATCAATGTTGAACAAGCAATTAACAATATCCTGGATAAATATGAATTAAAAGAAAAAATTAATATCAATAGACAAAATGACGAAGACTCAGATACTTTCTAATAAGCATATCAGAAATAATATCACAATTGTACAGTGGAACTGTAGATCTATTATTACAAATCAGGCGAGTCTTGTAAAATATATTAAAGACACACATGTATATCAGAGCACTGGCTAAAACCAAACAATAAATTTCGCATAAAAGGATATAATCTAGTAAGTAAATGTAGAAAAGATGGTTATGGCGGGGTATGAATTTTTGTGATTCAGGGTCTTAACTATAAAGAGGTTTTGCTAAATACTGGAATCAAGGACTTAGAAGCATGCGCCGTATCGCTTGACTCTTTGAATTTGACTATAGCATCAATATATAGACCTCCAAACGTAATGGTAAGTCGAGTCAACTGGATTAATTTATTCAAACAATTTGATTTATCTGCTACAATTTTTTGCGGTGATTTTAATGCACATCACGATATATGGGGACCAACTCCTGATGATCGACACGGAAAAATACTGGTAGAAGCTATGGATGACCTAGAACTTATAGCTCTCAACGACGGTTCCCCTACTAGAATTAACCCAAGAGGCAATCACTCAGCAGTCGATTCAACTCTCACCTCCAACACTCTCGCTGCAAAGTCTTCCTGGACTATCTTAGATGACACATTGGGATCTGATCATTACCCTTTAATAATTGAGATTCAGATTAATTCTACAAACCTTGCATTAAATCCTTCCTCGAAATGGAATGATTCCCACGCCGATTGGAATACATTTCAAAACGTTTTGCAAACCGAAATGGTAAAAAATGATTTTGATGAAAATTCAACTGGCCCGGATAAAGTGAAAAGACTTTTTGAAATGATTTCAAGCGCGGCGTGTCAATCCATTCCGGTCAAGAAGCCTTGTATAGCGATTACCCCTAGGCCTATATGGTGGGACGAGGAATGTACAATGATATTTAAAAAACGAAAAGAAGCTCTAAAAAAATATAGAACTCTAGCAAGTTTTGAAAACTTTTTGAACTACCAAAATGCTGCCGCTAAAGCTAAACGTTTATTTAAAGTTAAACAACGGAACAGCTGGATGACATTTTTAAACAAACTTAATAGAAATACCCCACTAACTGATATATGGAGATATATTAGATCTATGAACGGCAACTGCAATCAAAATCGTAAAAAACCTATTCCTAAAGAGCTAATTGAAAAAATTTTAAACAAACTAGCACCTCCTTCTGCACCCAATCTCTTAAGTTGCTGCTCATTTGGTTTCCAACCCACGGATTATACATTAAAAGCATTTACAATAGATGAACTAGAATTTGCTACAAAAGATAGTCGTAATACAGCCCCAGGGCTATATGGTTTTACTTATAAAATTATTCAAAAGCTACCCTTATCTGTGAGGATTTTCCTTCTTCAAATTTTTAACGATTGGTGGGTGAAACAAGAATATTGCGACGATTTAAAAAATATTATAATTTGTCTCCTTTTAAAACCAAATAAAGATGCAGAGTCTCCTTCATCATATCGACCTATTTCCCTATTGTCTTGTATAACAAAAACGTTTGAAAGACTAATCAAATTTCCACTTGAATATTTTCTTGAAAGTAATTCTATTCTTCCTAGGACGCAGTTCGGCTTCCGAAGGGGACTGGGCACAGTGGATGCTGTAGGTGCATTAGTTGCAGATATTCAAATATGTTTTTCGAACAATCAGTACACATTATGTTTATTTATCGATTTGATAGATGCATATGATGTAGTAGATTTAAATATTTTATTTGAAAAAATGGTAGATGCTGGTATTAGGAAAAAGGTTAGTGCTAATGTAATTAATTTATTCACAAATAGAAACATTTTTATCCGCGACCATAATAACGTGTTACATGGTCCACGCACAGTCTTCAATGGTTTACCACAGGGATCCATATTAAGTCCCTTGCTTTTTAACATCTATACTGCAGAGCTGCATAGGTTAGGCGATGAAACAATTAACCGAATTCAATACGCTGATGATTTATGTTTTTATGTTACTCGTAATTCATATGAAGAATGTGTTAAAGACTTACGAGCATTCCTTCAAGTACTCAAACCATGGCTGGTAAATATGGGCTTTAGTGTTTCTTCGGAGAAGTCTGCTTTGGTATGTTTCACTTGCCATCGACTGGAAACGTCCAGGGCTCTCTCTCTAGATGAGTTCACATTCCCATTTGTCGACGAATACAAATATCTGGGCATTGTCCTGGAAAAAAAATTATTATGGACTAGCCATATCAAGTACACTAAACAAAAATGTGAAAAAAGTATGAATCTTCTCAGAGTAGTTTCCAAACAAAAATGGGGAGCTGACTCAAACATTTCCTTCATTTTTTATAAGTCTTATATCCGTTCAATATTGGATTACGGGTGTACATTTTATGGTTCCTCATCAAAAACCAATTTAATAGCTGTTGACCGAATTCAATACAAATCATTAAAAATATGCCTAGGAGTTATGATGTCATCACCTAATCAAGCTGTCTTAGCAGAAATGCAAGAGCCCCCGTTGCATATTAGAAGGCAATACCTAGCCGAAAAGCTTCTTATTAAATACCGAACATTTAACACGTACCGTACATGGTTCAAAAGATTTCAGCAATAAACACTAACAATCTGACTATGCCATACTGGAGAATAAAAACCAGTCCTCCATTAGCTGAGGCTTTTCTTAATACCAACAGCAAAGAAAATCATATCGTAAAGCAAGATAATTTCCCTATTTTTCAATGCAATTATGAATCTTTAGTGACTGCTCCTAACATCATATACCTCTCCTTTTACGAAGGTACTAGTATCAACCAAGTAATTTTGAAAACTGAACTTAACAATATAGGCGACAATGTTACCACAATATACACTGATGGATCGAAATGTGATGAAGGAACTGGGGTAGCATTTCTTGTTTCAAATACTAATTACGTGGAAAGATTTAGAATTCCCAATTATTGTTCTGTTTTTTCTGCAGAAGCTTCCGCCATATCAAAAGCGTTAACTTGGTGTACTTTAAATCCGATTCAAAGATCTGTTATTATGTGTGATTCCAAGTCAGTATTACAGGCTATAGAAGGTTCTCCATTCAAGTGTTACAGACAAAATATAATTTTAGAAATTAAAAAATTAACAAGCGAATTAAAAACCCTGAACAAAAGTATTGTATTCATGTGGGTAAAAGGGCACTGCGGTTTAGAAGGAAATGAGTACGTGGACTTGGAAGCCAAGAGAGCCTGCAAAATGACTTATTATACCAATCTTTATGTCTTCTCAGACCTTTTAAATTATTATAAGAAACATATTAGAACTAATTGGGAGCGGTCTTACGCCGACTTCGCTAAAACATCTAATAGCCAATATTTCCTTTTGCATCCTACTTTACCAACTAAGATTCCTAATATTTTTAATTTTGATTATAGAAAACAATATACTTCCATCATATCACGTTTAAGAATAAATCACGGTCGTTTCCCAGCTCATCTTTTTAAAATAGGTATTGTCAATTCTCCAGCTTGCTCCTGTAACAAGGCATCAGTAGGAGATCTGAATCATATTTTCTTTGAATGCACTGAAAACAAAAAGGCAACTACTGAACTTTACAATTTTCTTATCAATTTCAACGTTCCTCTTCCCACAAATATAACCGCTCTTTTGGCAAATACTGAGAAGTCTGTACTTGATTCAATAGTGGATTTCATAAATAAGTCTAAATTGTCTATTTAGATATATGCTTAGATTTATGCGCAGTAATCAGCATTTTTATATCTTTACTCCTTTACAGTCATTTTAATATTTCAACCTTTTACTCATTTTTAATTTTCTGTGGCTAATAGACTATGTCTGAGGCCATTCTCCCACACACCTATACGTGTACGAAGTACCTTGTGAGGACAACCACATCCTGATAACATTCTGGGGACATCGTAAAAAATAGGCCTACGTAGTTTATATTTCGTGTACGCATATTATATTTTTTTTTCTGTCGTGCATTAAGTTATTGTTACTAAACACTCAATATAAATTTTAAATACACAAATATTTCTCTTATCCATACTACTTTACGCGGACAACAAATTGACTTTGCGCTGTGAGAACTTTTCTAATTGAAATAACACTATGGGGGCTGTAACTGTATATAGCGTAATCAGGTACCTAATAATTTTTTTTGGCTTCACTATTCGGTATATAATAAGATCTTTGGCTAGCAAATTCAAGAATTAAGTTTTGTTTATCGAGGCAATAATTTTTCAAAATATATGTTTTAGAGAAAATAAAATGTGTCTAGAATATCTAAACAGCAATTATTCTCGAGCACCTATGTTAAGTTTGCATATTATTCCGTTTTTAACATGAATACTGTAGTTAATAGTAAATTACATTACTTGAGGAAAGAAATTGGAAAAAGTTTTTCCGCTTTTAATTTATGAAAACACTGCCAGAATTTTTACAAAACAATCCGTTTGTTTTTGTTCTGCTTTTATGTTTTACATAAATAATTATTTTATTTTTGAACTCATTATTTACTAAAAAAAAATTTACAATTCTAATTTATAAAAAAACATTCATTTGCGAAGTAAAATTTCCGTAGTATTTTTAATACAGTGCATACTTCCAACACATGTGCCGAACCACTAATTCAGTAATTTTTTTACTGTTTGGTTTGATTTTAAGCCGTGCAACAAGAAAAGTTGAAAATGTATCAACGTACTCGAATAGTGGAAACATATCGCTCACTCTTCTTGTAATGAGATGTAGTTATTTCACTTTGTGTCCCTTACTTATTTCCTATTACTGATATACAAATGACCATCCATATCTGCATTATGAATTCCCTAGACATAACAAAAGTATTGATTAGAAATTAAAATCTAGTAACTTTGACCTAACAAGTAGGGTTGGAGTAGTTTTATTTAAGTACAGGTTGATAAATAACTTGGGTCCTATATACAATTAAATTCTAGTACAGTTCATACAATGAATTTGGTAATTTAAGTACTATTTACTATACAGATCGGTCTACTCTAAATCAAATTATATGACTAGTTGTGTAGCAATATATATATCCTCTATTAGAGTTTACTAAACCAATTTTAGGAATCTAATCTAAAAATAGTTTAAAATTAATCCTTGGGTGAGATTTACTATTTACACCTGTCCTCCATGGCTAGATGGTACCCAACAGTTGTTTAGTTGTACAAAAATGATTTGACTAAAAATGCAGTGTGCAATAATTTACAATTTATTAAAATTTGCCTGTGCGCTTTCGCAGGTTAGGAATCCAAAAACTGAGTGAAGATGCCGTCGACAGGACCGTTGCTAGGCCTTCGGCCGCCCGCGTGCTAGAATTAATTCGGCCGCCCGCTCTGAAAATAAACTTTAAAAAATGAAGTAAATGTTGTAACTTGTAACGTTTTTATTAATAATAATAATTAAACATTAAATTATTTGTGCAAATTAGCACGTATAAAATACATTTAAACATATAATGCAAGTATGGAAGTAATATTAAATAAAAATAAAAAATAAACATAAAAAGAAATAAACGCTTAGGTCTAAATTGTCTATCATAATAAAACGTTATAAAAAAGGTACTTTTCTAGTTTTACTTTCCGCAAATTCTTGAATTGTGTCATTAATATTCAAACTGTCCAAAATATCATGTTCAATAGATATTAATGATAAATTTGTTAATCGTTCTTGCAACATGGTAGACCTTACATAATTTTTAATAATTTTTAATTTTGAAAAAGACCTTTCGCCGGTTGCAACTGAAACTGGTAAAGTTAACATTATTCTTAAAGCAACAAACAGATTAGGAAATGTTGCCATAAGGCTGTTCTCTAAAATAAATTGTAGAATATCCTCAGGTTCACGTTGTAAAGACTCCTTAAAATGTAAATTAAAAGCTTTAATTTCATTATATAAATCACTTCCGTCAATATCGGACTCGTTTAGGGATTCATCTCGAAGCTTTAAATCCATATCTTTACAGTTTTTCATTAAATCTTGGTCTGATATGTCACCGATTTTAAACAAAAAGCCAAAAATGTCACTATAACTTTGTAAACCATCAAACCTGTCACTTAAAGACGATAATATCTGATCAAGGACTTTAAAGAAAAAATTTATTTTAAAATGAATTTTGGGATCTCGCACTGCTTCGTCTTCATGCTCGTAATCAAATTGACGCGAGGTTCTACGACGACGCATGCTATGAACGGGCGGGAAATCCGTTTGTATTTCTAAATCATTTGCAAGTTCGGTAGCTCCTACAAGTACATTCATATATCCCTCATCAGAACGCATTTTTGAAAAAAAATCTATTAGGTTTTCAAGATAATCTACGCAAACTTTTATATTTAATGAAGAACTTTGCATCATTTTACTTAACACGTTTACTTTAAATAAGATATCATGCCATGTAATTACTGCGCATAAAACTTTATAATCGTGCAGTTTGAGTCCCAATGCTTGTGCTTTATGTCTAGTAGATGCATCGTATAATACTAAGTTTTCCGAAATTTCAAATAACGCATCATAGACATTGCCGATTTGATACCTTAATGGTTTTAATGCATCGATTCGGCTTGACCATCTTGTATCACTTAGTGGTTTTAAAGTTAATGTTGGCACGTGTCGTTTAAGAACATCCCACCTTTTGGTCGATGCAGAAAAAAATACGTATAAATCTTGGACTAAATCAAAGAAACTTGTTGTTTCATGAGACACATTAGCAGCATCATTGACAACTAAATTTAACGTATGCGCTGAACAAGGAACAAAAAATGCACGAGGATTTATGTCTAAAATTTTCTTTTGCAAGCCATTATGCTTACCTCTCATGTTTGCTCCATTGTCATAGCCCTGCCCACGCATATTATAAATGTTCAAGTTTAATTGAACAATTAAATTAGTTAAAAAATCGCTTAAGCCCTCGCCAGTACAATCAGTTATTGGACAAAATCCCACAAAATGCTCTCTTATTTCTACCTTTTTAGATTCATAATTTAGAAAAACAAATCGAAATATAATTGTTATTTGTTCAGTATGGCTCACGTCTGGAGTACAATCTAATATTACAGAGTAATATTTTGCGGCCCTGATCGAATTCAATATAAATGTTTTTATTCTCATGCCTATTAAAGTAATTATTTCATTTTGGATCGTATTACCCAAATAATGACTCATGTGAATTTGACTCTCCTGTGATTTTTGGACACGAGATACATGTTCACGCATTACAATATCAAATTGCGCTATCATCTCTACGGCTTTCAAAAAATTACCATTATTTGGTTCGTATAATTTGGAAGAAGACCCTCTAAGAGCTAAACACTGTCGCGATAAATATTGGATTATTGAAACAATTCTTTCCATAACATTAAACCAATATTTTTTTTCTGATTCTAAAAGTCTTAATTCCATTTGGTTGACGGTACTTTTTTGATTTAACATTTTAATTAATGATATCCACTGTTTAACGTTTTTGTTATGGCGAACACTTTGTTCGTGCCTTCCTAATATTTCTGATAGATGGTGCCAGTCAGAAAAGCCTATTTGGTTATTTAAATTGCCAATAAATGAAGTGCCAAAAATTTTGCAACAAAAACAAAATACTGCATCATGAGAAATTGAATAAACTAACCAATCTCTCTTAATTTTTTCACCATTTTTTAATGATTTATAATAATAATTTTCCGAAAACTTTCGTCCAGATTCACTAATGGGATATTTTAAGTTTTTAACTTGAATAGGTCCCCTTTCTACCAACATTTTTGCCATACTGCTAGTGATGTTTTCAGGCCACGTCCCTGGATCATCCGATACACTGATAATATTTACATCAATTTCATCTTCATGAGATAATTCAGCAGGCGGTTCGGCTTTTTGCGCGGTGGAAATCTCTGTTAAATTGACTTTATTAAACAATTCCGATCCTTTCTCATCAGAATCAAAATCTCTGGTTTCCTCCTCATTAGAGCCTCTAGCTTCTTCTTCTATATCTACATCCATGGACTGCATGGATGTGCCCCTTGTAGAGGGCATTTCTGTCGAAAATTCTTCAGTATTCGTTTCTTCGTCTGGATTCGTTTCCTTCTTTAAAAAGACATACATGGATCCTGCTAATTTCAATTTCTCCTCCTCACGTCTTGATTTTTGTTGTCGGTAATTAAAACCAGATAATCTCTTTGTTTTTCTTCGTTTCTGGAAATCAAAATTCGCATTATTATTTTTTAAATTTTTGGTATTATTGTAAATATGCATGAGAGAAAGCGCTCTCGATAAGATTAGAATTTCGATGATCGTTAGTTTTAGTTTCAGATGTAATTTCAGATTGTAAAATTAGTTTCAGATTGTAAAATGATTTATTAATTTTAATTATTTTACGAAAACTAAACAACAACAACAACGCACCTGTTATCTTCTTAAAATTATTTAAAAAAAGAAAACCGAATCCAATTCAATAGACATCAACTTAAAGTTTAAAAAATAAGACTAAATTTACTTACCATATTGTCCATATTTTCACTGTTCAATACCTCGTCTTTTTCTCACAACAATAAATTTAAAAATGATGTTTATGTCTTTACTAAACTTTAGTTAACACACTAACATTATTAATAACTAACATAAGTACAATAACGAAAATTAGTAATTATAAAACACGACACTTAACTAACGAATTTCGGACTCAAGATGATATAACTGATTCGTACGTAAGTGCAAAAATGTAACTGAAACTGACTGGTGAAACTAAAAGAAATAGTTTATTACAAAAATATTATTATTACCTACTCCTACTGCAAAATTAATGTATAACCAATGAGAAAAATCTACCACAATTAGGGGGTAGAAATGGGCGGCGTTAAGCACGAATAAATACCAAAAATAAACGTTATTACGAATTCATAAAATATTTTGCCCTAAAAGGTAATAAAATAAATGCTAAATTTGAGAATAACATGCAAGTACGTGATCAACAAAGACTATAAGATCGACGGCGCTGGGAAAATCCAGTAATTCTGTGTAATGTCTACTCAACAAAGAACTTTACAGTGGCTGTAAAGTAACAAAATAATTGCCTTTGCTACCTGCTACGCCCCAGATCTGAGTACTTAAACACCAATCAATAAATTTTTATGATGTGGGGATAAGTATGGAATATTGCACCAATTTTATACAGATCTTACTTGTTACTTCCGATATTTTAATTTTTTGAAAATGTTGGCAACTATAAACTAAGCAAGAGTTGGCCCTGTGAGGCCGCCCCAAAAATTGGCTGCCCGCGTTCCATGAACGCCTTGCACGCCCGCTTCCAACGGCCCTGGCCGTCGATATCATTTTACTTAGATGTTTAAAATTTGACTAATACAAACATGTATCACATCTACTGATGAACTATGATATCAAAGATATTTTATTTCAAATAAAACTTAGGTAAACTCTCACATACTGTGACTTCTACAAATTTAAAAAGAGAAGTTTGATTTTTACCGTACATCAGGGTCGAGATAAGTTCAAGAAAAACAATTTGTCCGACTTTTTCCTGATATTTTCCGATATTTATTTTATTCCAGAAAAATGGACGTGTCGCTCAGCAGTTATTTAAGTATATTTAAAATTATCAGCAAGACTCTGATTATTAGTAGGTCACAAAAAAAGTTAGGTGGTAATTTGAAAGAACAACTTTATTATTCAAAAATATGAAGTACAAAATTAACACTTAAAATGACAAACATACAAAAATTAAAACATCTATGGTAGGATAAAAATAGAAACCAATATGTAAATTAAGACGTAGTGATTAATCCCGGATTTCGACAAAAGTTATTTTTTTCTGATATGGTTGTAAATAAAATCTTTCACGTTGGAGCACTTCCGTTCGGAAGAAATAATGCTGCTTTGTTCTTTTAAAGAAATTTCACACTCTACTTTTCCCAGAACTGCTTTTGTCAATAAGTAATTTTTAAAGTAGTTTAAGGTTACGTTAACTTCGGCTTTTTCACAATTTGTTCACGTTTCACATATATTGGAACCTTTTTTACATTTTTTAGGTTGTAACAGCATTTGGTTCGAAAGTTGCGTTATGGCCTAAAAATTTGTCCACTTTGCTTCTTAATATATCTTCGTCTTCCATTTCTATATCTTCCCAATTTTCTAAGTCCTATTCTTCTTCTGCATTAACTACTTCACCCTCTATAGAGTCATTGACATCAATGTTATCTAAAAATGTTCCCCCCTTCATATACTCTATGTTTACCTTCTCCATATTTATTGAAATTTTACTAATCTTAGTCAAATCTACAGCTTCATTTTGCAAACGGTAGTACTCTCGGTGAACACGTATATCGTGACCCATAAACTTAGCAAAACAATCCAGCTCATTTTCGCGAAGGTTTAAAAGTTGAACAGTAATGGCAATATGTAATTTGGTTGATCTTAAAGCTTCAGGTGCTTCGGAACCAGCATCGATAGAATATTTTCAAAGTGGTGGGCTTGATAGAATCCATCACAGTGAACTCTTGAAGGATATATATATATATATATATATATATATATATATATATATATATATATATATATATACATATATATTGAACCAGATATCATAGATAATAAGAGAATTAGTATTATAAAAATATGTTGCTAATATTAAAATATATGAAAATAATATAATTTAAGAAAACAGGTAAAAAGGAAACACTTTTCTTAATTTAAACAACATATCAAATAAAGATATATTAAATAATAGCCTATAACAATATAATAAATAAAGAATTACCTCAATAATAATACAAAATATAGAGATTGCCTAACCAATGTAATGATGTAAATAAAGTTGCCTAAGACGAAGAATATTTTCCATACCATAACCAGCTGTTCACCTAAAAAGAAATAATTATATAGTCAAGTCAAGAGAATTTTAGATATAAGTAGTTACATTAGAATACAAATATTATTATAGATAATTCATTATAATCATTAATTTAAGAATAAAAAACAAATACAAATATTGAATAGAATAGAATTCAATAGATTTTCATAGATAAACAAATAATGACATATAGATAAATGATATATGCTAAATAAAATGAACGTTGAATCAATAAATAGTAATTTGTTAAAGTTTATTATAAATAATATAATGCAAAGAGTTTAGACAAATAACATAAGAGAATTTATATTTATAATTAATATGAGTGTAACAAGGATATACTATCAATAACAATATTGAATGTTGTACCATGTAAATGTATCTATGTATAACCAATTTTAATTTATTTGTATGATGAAAAAACTCATAGGAACTCTATAAATGAATTAATAATGTAAAAGAGTGTATGTATGAAAATTTTAATAAGTGAAAGACAATATTTTATTGGTTATAAAATATGACAGAACAAATTGTGAATCAACAAATAAACTTTGAAATAGTGACCTGAAAAGGAACAAAATACTGTTTGTTGAAAAAAGTAGAGAATCGAGGGGACGCTTAAGGAGGAAGGGAAGCTGGTGTCAAGAAGCGAGGAGTGTGTGTGATGGTGTTCCTGAAATTTCAAGAAATTCCCGGTTTAACACATTTAAACCTATAAAGTACTATTAAATATAATCTTAGTAATACTCACAGTCAATTGTATCAAGTTTTTTCGGCAAGAATCTATGAAATTTTCATCAATTTTGGTTTTTTGGAGCTTCAGCGGAGTGTTCCTGGGATCCAGAGACTTTCATCCCAATTCAAGAGCAACAGGTCAGTGTTTTTAAATCATTATTGGCCAATAATCAGAGTAAAAACTCAAAATACTCAAATAAGTATTTAATTTCATAAATTGATAAACTTTTGCAAATATGATCGATCTGAAAAAGAAAGAAACAGACTTTGTATAGTGAATTCATTGCATAAATCGTTAAATTTAATAAAAGGCCGAATTTTCAATAAATTAAAATATTTACTTACGCCATTTTGTAATCGCATAAATCTGGTGATTGAAATTTCATAATGTAATAACTATTTCCATCTGTATATAATTTCTATTTTTCTATCTATGTATATAACAATTTTCTTTCCACAGCAATTTGTATCATATATATAACTATGATTTATATATAAATTCTTTTATGTGTTTGAACCATTCACTTGTTTGCATCTTCATCAAACTTTGTATAATATGAATAGATGCTTCTTACGTATCAGAATTGTTCGTTTTATGTTAAAGCGCATGACTAGTTTTTCACGCATGCGCATTGATGAAATTATTAAAATAAATAAGTAGATACAATATAACCATTGGCGTCGCATATGATTTTTATCAAATATAAAATATTGCATTGAAAATTAAATCTATTTCAAATAATGTGTTTTCTTTTTATTTAAACAATCACAACAATATAAAATGCCAGGACTCAAAGAGAAAAAGGATTTCATGCTCCCGAATAATCAAATTAAAATAAATTACTAAACAAAATAACAATAACCAACTGAGCTAGCCAAACTAAACAAAAATTCTAAATAATAAACATATAAATTTCATAATCAAAACTAAGTATTTAGTATTATTATCATTATATATAGTTAATAATATATATATATATATATATATATATATATATATATATATATATATATATATATATATATATATATATATCCAAGTTCTATTTGGGGTCCAGAAAGCTTCAACATGTTTCCCGTGAATTTTAATATGCGAACTGGAACAAGCTTTCCATGTTCCGTCTTCTACAAATCTAACAAGATACCACTTAGGCCCTAAAACACAATCAAATATTAAAATTCATACACAACTACAATATAATATGAAAACTTCAAATTCCCTTCGTGATTGTCTTAACATCCTTAAATAAAAAATCTAAACACTGTAGGATGCGACGACTGGGTCAAGAATTGTAAAAGAATAAGAACAAACGAATTATTTCAGTATACTACAATTTTAAAATATTTGTTTCATGAAATTCATGCCTTTTGTGTATTCGAGAGGTGATTATGTTTTTACAATTGTATGTAGATATATTATCCAAACCATGAAAGATAGGATGGTCCCCGTAACGCGATATTAAGGCAGAGACTTAGACTTGACCTTCACAATCTCGTTACAGTTTTTCTTTTTAACAGACTTGTTATAGTTCGAGTGAAAACTACGACATAAATTCATTATGTTTTTGACACCTTGGACGAATAAAAAAGATGGACCAAGCATCAATACACATATACACGAAGAACTAGGAAGCCAAATTAATAATGTTATTGTTTTGATTTACCGCAAATGATACTCACATATGGAATGAAAGGTTAGGATTCAAATAATCCACTTTTTCACAAACATAACACGTTTTACCCATTGTATTAGCACTAATATATCACTTAAACAGTATATAAACACACAAAATTATTTCACTTCAACAAATTTATTCAAAATTCTAACTCAATAATATAAACATTGGTAGCCGTTTTACCGCAAAGGAGTATTGTATTAGATCCCAAGTGATGTTGCCTAGCTTATATTTTTTCATACATGTTTTAACAAAAAATTTTTCGTTAATCATGAAAATACTTTTGTCTAGATTCATTATGAAAAATATTTCTTATTTACCAAATTTAATGAGGACTAGAGCCAGATTCTTATTGATTTTTAATAATATGATGTATAAATCAATCTTTGTGAAATGTAACGTGCCCTCAGATAATAAACGTTAACTATAAAATTTGACAACACTGGAGTGTACTTATAAGTGGGCTTCAAACAATATTTACAGATGATATGCCCATATCTTTTATTCGTCCAAGTTTGACACGTATTCTTCCCGCTTAAATTCTAGCCAAAGTATGAAAGTTACGCGTTTTACTTACAAGAACTTACCTGCTAAGAAAAAATTAAATTTGATAAAGCGTATTTGTTTTGGTTTTCATTGGCATCTAGTTCAAGGTTTTATTTGTTTGCCACTTGTCAATTACGGCAAACGAAGCGGGGCCACTGGAGTCAGGAGGGCCTCTCTCGCCAAGAATCACCAAAATAGAAAAGAAACCAGAGCGATCCACAGGAACTACTTTTATATAAAAGTGCGACCTTCATAGAACAAACATATCTTTACATATAGGATAACCGTGTTATGGTATATTTTAAATGATTCTTTCGGATATTGAAGTAACTAGCCAGAATCTGTAATAGTTGTAGTTTCAAACAGCGTTAAAATAAATAAATAATAGCCACTCAAGGAAGATTTACTTTGGCAACCTATATTATTCGCAATCATTGCTATGCAAGAGTTTCGTTACTGTTACCTTACTGTTATCCGCATGACAAACGCACTGATAGTCATAGATATTTCTAATGAAGATTACTCACCTTGCCATAATTATTTATTTTTTCTATACCTTAGGACTATTGGGTTATTGGAATAGATGCATATAGATATAACTTGGCAACAAATAAGCATTCAAATGAAATTAACCGTCCATCGCTCCCCGGTTTCAGTAATTAGTGGTGTTGTCGGATTGTAAACATTGTCCGTACTGTAGAACTTTTACAGATACTTTTTTCATAATGCAATTAATCTTAATTTTTCGCGAAAAATATCACACCCGAAGTTTATAACAAATAAATTCTAAAATGAATAAATTCCTCCAAAAAGGATACTAATATCTACGTACTTGCAGGTTTATTGAAAATAAATGTAAAATAATATAACAATTTTATATTATATTTCAAATGCCTCTTTCTGATTTTAAATTAAATAATAACCTTTCTTCTACAACTTTGATTTTTATAAGAAGGTGAAAATATATACATGAAATTACTTTTAATTATATTTTTCAATTTTTTAGGGCAAAACGATACAAAATTTTGTAAAAGTAGCACAAGAGAAAGCGGTTAATCTTCTACCTACGAGTACATATTTTTTCTTTTTGTAAAAATCAAAATTTTAGATCAAAAGTAGGGATCAATGAAATCCTTCTACAGCAACACTTCACATGACTGCTAAAGAGATAGACTGTGGAGGCAAATCTTCCTCTAAACATAGTACAAAAATTATAAAAATATTAAATGTTTAACGTGTAAGCCGCATAAGAAAATACTGTCTTATGGGGACGCCAACCACATCTACTCTTGACTTCTGTACAATATAAAAGAAAAGTGCCTTCCGGGGTCGTCATTGACTATTGCTTTCATGGTTTATGCAGAATTTATACACACTTTGTGTATAAAAAGTCCTAACAGGAAATTTATTTGACGGATGGGTGTGTAACTTTAAAAGCTACCAGTGCGACATCTATTGTATACTCAGTAAACAATGGCCTAACGGAATAGTGTGTTATGGGGACCTAGTTAGACATGGTATAGAATTGATCGTCATCCAACAGGGACGTTTGCTATAAGGACCAAACGTTATGGGGACCAGAATCGAGTCCCCGCAATGTAAAATGTCCCCATTGTGCTGGAAAAGAGTGGACCAATGTCCTCACAAAGATAGCGGTACACACGCACACACACACACACACACACACACACACAAACCCAACCTAACATAACCAAGCCCAACCCAACTAAACCTAACCCAACCTAACCTAATCTAACCCAACCTAATCTAACCCAACCTAACCTAACTCGACGTAACTAAATCAAACCTTACTGTTGCAGGAAATATGAATGGAAATTAAACAAAATTTATATGATATACAGGGTGTTTCTATATTCGACCGATAACGCTCTACCAAATTTTGATATAGGAATACGAACCCTTACGGGGCCTAGTTGCCGAGATATAGGGTGTTCAAAATTTTAAATAAAAAATTTGCCATAAATCAAGAACGCCTTTAATTTAATTTTTCAAATTTGGTAACCAATATGCTCCTTAATAAAGTAATATTTTTACACAAACAAACTTTAGAAAAATTTAAGCAGTGGCGCGCCGTCAGGGTTAGTTGTCACTTTTATGTCCCTATTTTTTACGCCACTGGAGCAAATTCTTTTTTTAATTTTGTTTTAAATTGCCTGATTATTTTTAATTAAAAAACGAATAACCTTTCATGGAGCTAAAATGAACGGTGTTGTAGAAATGTGCCTCTAAACAAAAGTCTGCAGGTAATTAAATACTACTCAATATTTCTAAATTATAATCTAGTAGGCTCGTGTCATATTTTTAATAGTTCGTGACACTTTGTGTATTTTACAGGATCTTGGTAGATTAAATCATATGGCAGATTTTTTATTTTGATTTAAAATTTTGAACACCCTATATCTCAGCAACTAGGCCTTGTAAGATTTCGTATTCCTATATCAAAATGAATCATTTATAGAGATCTCTCTGTGGTAGAGCGTTGTCGGTCGAATATAGAAACACCCTGTATATTATTAAGTAGCTGATGTATCGACAATCAGAGCGAGTTGAACAGGTCCTATAACATTTAATTATAATTTAAAAAAAATATAATAATAAAGGCCATTGCGTAATTTTTTCTGTCCAATTTGTCAATGTCTTATTTTTTTCATAATAAAAAATGCCTATCATATATAATGTAATAATAATAATCTATATTATTTAAAAATAATCATAAAACCAGGAGTACGAAAATGTAAGGCTCACAAACAATGACTATATATTGTTCATAAAATGGCACCAATTCGTATTACGAATCGACAGTAAAACAACTTCGAAATTTGGGGGGAATACCATAGACAAATCAAATTAATATATTTCTTTCTCTATGGGTAAAACTATTCACGAAATTTACTTATATTCAACCAAAGTTTATTAGAATATATAATAGTGTTGACAATTTACTTAATTATAAATACAATTATATTATTAGATAAATATGTCAAATTATTTTATTAAATTGAAAATGATAAATACTTGAAATCTTTTTAGGGGAAAAGTTTCAAAAAGGTTGTCGACACTGCAGTATATCACTGTCGTTTGTCGGGTTTCACATTGACTTGTATAGTTGTATTTTTATTGAAAATACAAGTAAGTTTTCATGATTTTTAATATATATATTATAATATTTTTAATGTTCTACTGTTTTTATAATTATGTATTATATGATTTTATTTGAAATTTGATTATAAGATGCTGTTGTTACAATCGTGGTAGTAACTACACTAATGTGAAAACACCTTTATCACTGAATATAACCTATTTGAAATTTTGACAGGAATTGTCAAATTATTATGCCCGGCTCAGATGAATATGAAATTTTATATTCTGAAAGATAAATTACTACAAAATCGACTTACTCGCTCTCACCTCAGGGAAGGTTCAAAGATTAAAAAAAATTAATAATTTAAAATTTTAAATTTATAAATTTCCAAAGAATATTCCAAAATTGTCAATTATACTATTGCAAATCTATAGTGACTGCTTGTTCAATATATTCTAAGACCATTAAATTATCTAATGACATCTAGAATTTTTCTGTCACTGAAAATTAACTAAATGTCACTGATTATATCAAAAGTTTTATAGGATCCAAAATTTTTCAAATTCAATGAAATAGGAGTTGAATTAATACCAAAGTGAGTTGGAATCAAAAATTATATATTATATACCATCAGATAACAAGTGAAAATGAATTATTATTCCCAAAATATAATAAAGAACAATAATCGTACTTTCTACGAACCTTAAAATTAAAAAAAACAACCTATATACTAGAAGAACAACCTAATTAACTACTTATTCTAAACGTTCAAATCGTCGAAAATTACATATGCGATAAAAATGTCTATTCAAAAAAATTTTCTCTTCTCTTCAGGTGAAATTTTATATATCTTTAACGTTAATTTTGTCAGTATTCAAAAATGTGATATAGATGCATCTATCTTAATTTTATTTAAAGGCCTGTTAATTCTTGAAAAATAATTTATAAAATCTGGACTGGACTCACCAACTAGGTATCAGGATCACTCGTTCTGATTCTAAGCACGTCTTTTAGAATCGCCGGAACCACTTTTCTAAATTTATAATTTAGAACCCGGAAAAATCACTAACACTATTTCAATATAATTATTTAAGGAATTATTCACGCACTGATCTTATCATGCTAATTATTATAATATGATGCTATTTTAATATATCAATTACTATTATATTATTCAGCAAATTTGAGAGAACTCATATTAGATGTTCTCTCGAGAGGGGTTCAAAATCAACTAACTAAACTTTTTCCATAAATAATTCTCTTCTCCTTTGGTTACCAAAGAATTCCTTTTTTTAAAAAAAAAATACAAATTTATGTTTTCATATAATAAAGAGAGATTTTCATTCTTTTATTCTAATTGTAATTTTTTTACCAGCGACATCTGTACTGTTTTTTTAAAATCTTTATAAAATCTATGTATCATTAAGTATCTTCTGCATTATTGTCATTCGAAATTGTAATGTCAAATTTTATTTGCATATTGAATCTTTTAAATTATTTATAATACATTGTATATCACTAGTATTACATCCAAATATGTACATTTTTCTTTATTTCAATGTTTTCTTTAGAATTTAGATAGAGTATATGTATTAATATATATATATATATATATATATATATATATATATATATATATATATATATATATATATCGAAATCTCGAAAAGTGTTTGTTTTTGCAACTTGTGACTTGTTATAAAACGTTTTTATTATAAGACCTATCTGTTAAAAAATGAAAATAAACTATTAATGTTCCCTCGTTCTAAAATTTGATAAATTTTTAATTACCAAACATCTCCTAATGACCCTGTATGTACATCTGGTGATAAGAAAATTCCTATCGACGTTCCGTGTTACAATCATTGGTTGTTTTAATATTATTTTAATTAGTCAGAGTTCCAAGTTCAAAGAAAGTGATTGAGTTTGGCTATTAATAGCAAAGGTAAGTGCCGTTTTTGTTATTTTTTGTTTCCCTCAATCAAATATAATTAGCGTTATCGTTAGAATTTAGATAGTTTAGCAACTTTTATTTTCGTGATAATAAATCTAAGCTCGTTTTCTTTGTGTGGCGGTCGTAATAATAAATAATGATTATGAATTGGGATTTGGTATATAAAGTTATTAATATGTGACTAACTTCACTTATATTGAATTACATCCTGCTTATTTGTTGAAATAATAACATTCGACTGTTTAAAATTGTTTGTTGAAACACCAGTACAGACTTAATCAACGAAAATTTGTTATAATTTTGTATATAGATATAACTCAAAGTCTAATTGATGCAGATTCAAGTATAATGTGTAAAAGGTTGACTTATCAATTGTTATTAATATTGGACTAAAGAATGTCAATTTATTGTATTTCGAGCAGAGTGGATTTTTATTAGAAACAAATTATTTTAGTGGAAATATGTCAAAACTATTTTGTTGATTTTTTTTATGTTTTTCGGTATGACCATCTCTTTTGGGCGAACATAGCTATGGCTAAACTTTAGTCATTCAAACGTTCCGATATACTCATTTCGTGACATTTACGAAAATCATTGTAAAGGTGGACGACAAAGATTATACACTCTGCATGAATGATATAAATTTTCAAAATTAGTAAAACTCACTTCACTTTTTGCCATTCATAATTAAATTTACAAAAGTCATTGTCAAATGACGTCCGCGACGGGCGACGACGATACTAAATACACAACCTAACATATTACTTCAGGAATGCTTTCCCGGCAATCAAAAAACACCTAACAACCTACTGTGACAGGAAAACTTTCCGGTGAATAATATGAATTGAAATGAAACAAAAATATATTTAACGTATTATACAATGTTTTTAGGAGTGGCAAGACCAATAGGAATTTTTTTTTATTTTCAGTCTTAGCGAATAATGTCATTCTTGATAAAAAGTCCTGCTTGTTCCAAAACCCCGTAAAATGAAATAAAATTCAAGTATTTCAAAACCTGCTTCATCTTATGTAAAACCATATGAATATTTGCACTAATTTCTGGTAAATATGTGAATTTTCTCAAATGAATGTTTTAATGTACGATTTAGAGAAAAATGTTAAGTACAAAAGTTGTAGAACGTGCTAAGATCTATGAAAAAGATCTGTAACTTTTTTGCGTCAAAGGAAATACGATTTGTTTTCAACTTTGACATGCCACCATTTTGTTTTTGCTGGGCCGATTTGGCTCATTAACGAACTCGTCCCAGATTTTGGCCCAACCGATTTTTGCAGAGAGTTTGGTTGTGATCCGTCAAAAAATATGCCCTCTATCGTGCTTACAAATTCCGTTATAACACACGTATATTGAACTAAAATTTTAATTCTCAAGTTAATCTAATTCTGTACTTATTATTAATCCAATAATTTGTTATATCGATTTTAATTTTAATCTATTGTAAAACTATTAGATAAGATACATTGAAGTATGCAAGTGTAGTGCGCTAGGTCATTTAGTCAAAATAGAAAATTAAAAGTTTCATCTAGGATGAATATAAAAAAAATGTTGTGGCTGCTAAGCGGGAATCGACAGAGGTAGTTGATTTTTTTGATTGAAAAGAAGGAAAGAAAATTGAGAGAGATTTCGAAAGAGATTTTTTTAAACAGAAGAATCAAATAAGATTATAATAAGAAACTAAAGAAAGAAGATTAATTTTGAACTATAATCAAAGCTGTAGAAGAAGTCATTCTTAAATATGAGTAAAATCAATTATAACTTGAGAGTATAATGACAATGGTGGAGAATATAAATTAAACAGAGAAGAGAAAAGTATTTTATTTTAATACAAGTAAAAATAATATAACATTACTTACTGGAAACACAGAAAAGCAGTCTTCAGTATCCAGAAAGAACATGAACTGAATTTTGGCTCAGTTCATTATTACACAATTAAATAAAGAAACATCGACGAAAAATCCAGTGCATAATTACAAACTGTAAGGTAAATTTATAAAAACTAAACTTATATCATTTCGATATTTTTCACAAACGAATTGTCAAATTTACAAACATAACCTTTTTATCTGATCGGACTAGTGTCAATTCAAATGGTAATTTGTTGATATATTTCACATAAAATTCAACGATCAGATAAAAAGTTACTTAAACACAACAAATTTTAGATAAGAATCTTTTAACAAATTTTACTGAATAAATTTATAACTAAAATAAACAAATAAAAGGAAAGAACTTTTCGATAATTTCGATAATATAATTTCTCATAACCTCTAAATCTTATTCAGTAAAATTGTTAAACCCATTGGCCAAGGTATTTACTAGTAGTACAGAGACATAGTGAGTACTCTTTAGATCTATTTAAAAAATTATTGGAAAATAATAAGTATTAGTTAATATAAATATTTCTTTTTCTTATTAATTATATGATATCTCAATTATTTTGAAGTCTAAATTTAAATATAAACGTATCCTCACTTACGATAATTCCCTACAAATAATTAAGCGTTTCATTTTGAGGACTGAAGTTAGCTGGCCTTTTACTTTTTTAAACTAAACAGATATTCATTAATTTCATCTGGCGCTCATCAACTAAATTATAATAATATAAACGTAATAAATAATTAAAATTATAAATAAAAACAAAATATCATAACAGTTGATGAACTAACGTGTGGCAAATAAAATTGAATAATTATAATATTCATACATTGATAAATATTAATACATAACAATATATAATATATATGTATATATAACCTTCGGAGCAGGGGGTTATTTTGGCATCAGGGAACACCAAAACGAAAAACTGGATTAAAATTTTTCCGGAGTCACGTCATGCTACTCTCTACAATAGCCCTATTTCATTCTGAAATAAGCCTAAAATATATTACAACAGTTAGTCGATTTGAACACCATTTTCTGTAAAACAAAGTATAACCCTACGCTGAAATTATCGTCTTACATCTCTTAAATTGTCTAATGTAACTGCAGCACTCACATTCTCGATCCGAATCTTCATATCGTCGGGGTTAGTCGGAGATGTACTGCACACAATATTTTTCACATGCCCCCATAAAAAGAAACCTGCATGCACCTCCTTTTCCTATTGATCTATTTGGAAATTTTCTATTTTGATACTGGATTGACTTCTACCTGTATGTCTGCCAGTTTTTCAGGCGCTTGTTTTCGGCTTTTCAAGCACCAAGAATTTATCTTCTTCGTTGGTGGTCTTCTTTTGCTACGAGTAAACAACATTACCTGAAGCACGAAATATTGCCAACACCATTTTAGAACTTGTGTTTTGTCTCGTTCAGGATACTTTTGTGTATATACCTTTGACGATAGAAGGATGTTTTCATGACATTCGGCTATGGTTAAAGTCATGTCAAGTCTTTCTTGAAGAGAATATTGTTTCATCTTTTAAAATGTACCCAAAAAGTATTATCGTTAGAACAAACATAGTGAAAACTGAAATTATCAAGCTGAACTAAACAATATTGCAAGTAAATGACAGGCTCAGACATAAACAAAGGTTTTGTTTGTTACGTTTTATAAATATGTCAAGAATTGACACCAGGCGCCTTGATGAAACATTACCGATAAGAAAAATACACTATTGTTAGTAAATTGTTTATAACTGCAGAACGGTTAGAGATAGGTATAGGGAGCACTTAGGCACTATAAAATAAAACTAAGAGTGCTATTCCATGCATTGAAAATATGCAGGGTGTCCTATTTTAAATAATAAAGTAATTGATGTTTCAATTGGGCCAAAGTAACCTTTTATATTTGAACACTCTCTTATAAAATAATGTAATGGCAAATATCATGATTAATACTCGTAGTTCAAGGTACCCTAAATCACTGTTTCAAACTTCACTTGCATAAATTAAATGGATTCGTCGAGGTTAAGCTTCTACGTCAACTCTTCATTTCCGCAAAAAAATGGAATATCTCAGGAACGGCAAAATCTCGGCACATGAAACCTAATTCAAAATTGATCTAATTTTCCATATAAAATTCAAAAATGTGACCAAATATAGGGCATTCCGTTTAAAAAATCGTATATTTTGGGACTTCCTGTGTAGTTATAAATAATTTTAGATCGTAGCTATTTTGATATTTGCTATGTGAAAGAATTTTTGAAAAATGTCATTTGCCCACTAGAGACCGTATAAATACAGTTGACTCACACTATATAAACATAGAATTTATTTTTGCCCAACCTGATATACATCTTCATTCCGAATGCATTGTAATTGTATATTTTCATGTCTGTTAATGATTAGTTAATATGTATTGTATGTCCGATAAATAGATATTACATTCTTGTTCATAACTAAAGCCCAAGGTGGACTAACTTGATCGTACAGTCACGCTTAACTTGTTCATTAATTCATTTTTAGAAGCGGTCAAGGCCTAAAAACGACAATAAAATAATTATATAGTGTCAACAGACGAAACACTTGTAGACATTAAAAAAAAATTATTTACATGAAACGGCAACGGATTTTTAGTTTTTAATACATTTAAATAATTTTCCTGGTTAGTCACATGATTGTGAAGTTTTGAAATAAAGTTGGATCATAGCAAACATGTTAATAATAGAAAATTAATAAATAATAGTGATGTCGGATCAAAAGCTTGCGCACAAGGTGGTGGAATAGACAGTTTTTTGCACAACGGAACCTATGCAAAGAAAGTTTTTGGACTCAATTAAATGCAGATGACGGAGCCCTTTTCACGAATTTTACAGGAATGAGTTAACTCATTTTCACTGTGTATTAATTAAATTAGCTCCACACATATATCAAAACAAAACACGAACTATCGTAACAGTATCCCTGCATTAATCAGATTAATGATAACTTCAAGGTTTTTGGCTTGTGATGTTTATTATAGGTCATTAATCTGTCTGATTCGACCATATCTATAATTATAACAGTTTTTTATGTCTTTATGTTTTTATTTAAAGTTGCAATATCGATTCCATATTTTTCCCTCAAAGTCTTAAAAATATCCAACTTTTTCCTGTTATTCTTGAATTCTCTTAACTGGTGATTCCAATGAATTTCGTTATTACGGTATTCTTCTATAAACATTACAGTTTTTTCGTTCGACCATTCCACCACTACACCAAAAGTGGTCAATAATAAACGGGAAAACGTTTGAGTTTGCACGAATAGTTGCCCATTTTCCGCTTTGTGGATCGGCAGCAACAGATCGCAACCGGCGAAATTTTGGTAGCTAGGTTGCATGCGTCAATGGCAATATTCGGCAATATGTGGTATGTGATGATCTCGCATGCTACATGTTGTGTATTGTTTCCTTGGCGTAAGGCTGGCTTTGCAAACCGCCAAGCGGTGCGTTACGCAAAGCACGAGTACTACAGAAAGTTATTGTGTTACGAGTTTTACATACTTTTTATTATAGTTAACGAGCAAAAATGATTTTAATAAAAATAAAATTGCAATTAGGGTTGATGTCCTTATTTATTTATGTTGGTAACCCTCACATATACTAGTGACAGTTGACAAAGATTTTAAATTCGAATCTTCATTAAGTTACTAATATCCTTGTTTATATATAACGCTTATCGTTACAATATAGTACAGTGTTGGGAACATTACGAGGGAACATACGTTTTACCGTCAATGTGTTAGAAAGAGACAAATACATATAAATTGATTGTTCCAAATACATATAAATTCAGTGTACTATTCCGTTTCGCTAACAGGATATCATAAAGTCGGAAACGTGCAACGACTGTATGTGTAAAGGCGTGATGGGAGTATACTCCCACCACGTGTAAAGGTATGTCTGGTAGGCACCGCCTTCGAGAGGCCTGCAAATACAGATGTATAATGTGGACAGTTCAGTTTATTAATTGAGAAATAATAGGATTGTCCTAAACTGATAGCTTAATGTAATGAACAATTGAAAAAATCAACATTAATTTCGTTTATCCCTTAATGATCAATTTACAAAGAATTAATTCAGTAGTAATAATCTAATTCACTATATTAGTTCGGTTAGTATACGCTAATATGATTTGAACAATAAATTAAAACCTACCTAGTAAGTATTTGAAATAAGTGCCACTAAAAAATCACTGGAGGATAGCGTTGATTGATGACTTATATCAATCAACGGCGAAAAGCTAAAAAAATTACTTTGTCGATATTGAGGGTACAAATAATGAATATAAGCATAATAATTGTCATTAACAGTGCCCTTAAAAGTTTCCTTTTTATTTGTGAGAGAAATCAGTCACATTTAATTTCAACGTAAAACGATATCCTCTCACGGCCAATGGGAAATTATAACGGTCACATGGCGTTACCAGTGTGTTAGAGAAAGACAATCGTGATACATATAATCAAAAGCCAGCGTAGATTATTATACCAGACGAATACGAATCGCGCGTGCGCTTCTTGAAGATGTTTAACTGTACACTCTGGGTACTTCAATAAACGTTTGTTTGCGAATGAGTAACGATCTTTTGCAAATCTTATAAAATAAGTATGCAAGTACACCATAAAGTGCAAATTGTAAAATGGTACTACCAGGGTCATTCATATCGAGAAATAGCAGAAAATTTGTTTATTGTGGCATTCGAATTAGCAAAAAACAAGTGAGAACGGTTATAAAAAAATTTTGAAGAGCATGTATGTGTCAATCCTACTAAACATGGACAGTGTACACAAAATCGTCAAACCCAACCCGAAAAAGAAGAAAGAGATATTTTAATTTATGCCAGTGTGGAAAATAATCCCCTTCAATCGTCCACTCATTTAGCAAAGGATTTTGATGTTGATCCGAAAACGATTCGGACTGTATTAAAAAAAATGGTTATCGTAGTGTCAAACTGAAAAGGAGCCAAGGAATTTTTCCAGACGATCAATTTCGTAGGCGAGAATTTTGTGAAATAGTTATGGAAAAAATACAATTGGACGCAAACTTTTCGAAAAATATTTTGTTCACAGATCTGCCGTGTTAACGAAAAATACCTCATGTGATTCAAGGTGAAATGTTCACAATAGCTTGTAACGTTCCAAAAATCATAGCATCACTATTTTTAATAAAAAATTTTTGCAAAATAATTAGTTAAAGGTTTGTATGAGACTGTTTATTTGTTGACCTTTGGGGCCTAATATAATTGATCATTAATATTAATAGTTGCAGATAAGGTATTTCTGTGACATTAATTTATTGCTTAAAACACCTTATCTACGGATGAGGTGTTTTTGTGTCATATTAATGTATCTTACTTTGGTTTTAATGTGACACAAAAACACCTCATGTCTGTAGATATTGTTTTAAAGTAACATCAATAAAGGTAACGACGTCGACGTGTCGTTAATAATACCTACCAGATTTGTAATTATTATTGTTGCAATGATGAAATTTAACATTGAATTAATTTAAGGACAGACACAATGAATCCAGCTTAGAAATTATTTTATTGCAAATAATATGTAGCCGAAAAATATATTTAAAAAACGAAAACGATCAATTGTTATTCAAATTATTATAAAAAGACATAATAATAATAAAATAATTAGTATTCCACATCTGTGGACAAATTCACTACTTCATCGGAAGTCGGTAGTTCTTCCCAGAAACGTCTTCGATTTTCGGGCATTAAAGGATATAATTTTTTATGATGTCACCTTTCTTTGATTTTGAAATACCTCAACAGATTAATCTTGATTTAGGTTCCTCCGGATTTCGCAGTTAAAAAAATTAGCTCAGTGTATAGGGAGTAATATTCGTATGAATACCAAATACTAAAACTGCCACTTTCGACTTTTAATTTTAGAATATCACTTAGATATGGTCTTGGTGAATGTATTTTTAATTTTCTGCAATGAGCTGTAAACTTTTCATTCTTTATAGTCCGTTAGCTCCATTGTCAAAACATTCACACTTTTCATCCTGACTTGCTGGATGGCTCCTTGGAAATCATGAAAGTTGTAAACTTTTCCTCCACCTCCAGTTTTTGAAGTTGGGTCATATGAATTTAAGGATTGTTCTACCTGGTGGTGAAAACTGTCGGCCGACATAAATGTATGACCTGGCTCAAAATAGTAAATTTCTATACTGTTCGCAGCAATTTCTGATGAGTTGATGATATGTGCAATAAAAGAAAACAACGTCCAATTTTTATTTTGTGCAGCACAATTATCCAGCCAGATTTTAATAGTCAAAACATCACGTTGGATGAGCAAATATTTGGGGAACACGCTACAAATTTCTTCTTTTTTGCGCCCAGCTAATGCCTAGTGCCATATTACAGCTGCTTGATCCACAGATTTTTGGTTATTCCCAACTCCGACAAAGCTCTCGTTGAAGGCAATGATCCTTTGGGTGAACAATACCTGAAAACAAACATTTCTTAGAGTACAAATATTGATTTTAGCTTTAATAAGTACCTGTTTGAAAGTATCGATGCGAGGCAGCATGATTACTTTTTGAAGATTTGCTGACACACATATATTTGAACTTGTCCATTCTGTATAATCAGCATCTTCTCTATATTTTCTTCTTGCTTCTTTGGCCTTCTTGATATGGACGTTCCATTTTTTGCAGGTATCGCATTTATCCAAGTCCAGGGTGTTCTCAGAATGAATATTATCATGATGCTTGAATATCTCGCACTTCTCACATTCTTCGTGTCCCAACTTTGTAAATGAAATTTTCATAACAGCTCTTACAAATGCCCTGTATGAGTAGTAGGAACACTCAATATGTTTATGGTTTTCCTTGAAATCTGTGTACTTCTTAGTAATAGTAATATCAGATGGAAGATATTTTCGAAAAGGTGCATGCTCTCTACGATAATGAGAGATGCTTGGATTAAAAAAATTTATATGGTTTTCCAGCAATGCTTGGTGAACCGTTTTTCTATTCGAGTGTCTTCCGCGGTTACCTTTAATCTTTAAAGAAGTCGGCGAATCTTTAGAAGGTATGGATGTTTTGATAATCGTATTATTATTTTTTGTATAGCCAAGCGTCGTTAAAAAAATGTTCGACATACGGAAATAAAAGCTCCGTTTTTATCTTTCAGTAAAAAATTATTTGCCTAATTTCTTGTAAATTTGCTATCATCTGCTAAAGTATCAGTGGTCCTACGTTTGACAGCAGTTTGTTCAATGCTTCCATGTATGTCTTTCTTGCCACAATAAGTTCCAATATTCAAGCAGTTGTCTTTGTTCCTCTTCAATCTTCATGAATCATTGTTTCTCACATGTTGCTGTACACGGACGTAAAACATTATGGGTATTGCGCAATTTGTCACACATTTTTTGTTTTTTGGCAAGTTTTGATTCGAGCGATTTTCTTTTACGTAAATCTCCTTTTTTTGTTTATAATGAGTATCTATTTGCCTTTTTCTTTGTATCTACTTCTTGTTCACATGAAGCACGCTCCTGAGCCATTTGCGGCAGGCCCGCATATGAAATAGTTATAACTTAAAAATGTCTTACTACTTATAACTTTTTGATGGCTTACCTTTACTATTTATCAGACTTAGGAGAAAAGTAGGAGATAGAATTTTTCGTACATTTTTGTGATTTTTATGTGAAAAATAAACAGATCAACAAAAAGCCAAACTAGACAAGACATCCTTCTTTCGAACAAGATCTCATGTATTTATATTTCAAACTGAACAAAATGTATATAAACTCACCTTCTGTTAGTCCTTACAAATACTTTCAAATATTGATACTTCACTGTGTTAATTAGATATAAATAATAATAATTAATTACGGGAGCACGTTTCAATGTCAGCTTGACAATTCGACATACATAATAACTCGCATATGAAACAAAACTACTGGACTACAAAGTAAACAAGCTTATTCGCATGCTTCGTGAGATAAGAGGTTTTAGATTAACACGATATTCAAATTCAGTGCAGTTAAGGCTCGCCCTCGCCAAGTTGAGGCGTTTTACCGTAATATTCGTAGATGGGGCAGTCTTTCATCACAAAGGTATCAGATTTGCAGTTAAGGTGAAAGTATAATTTGATATTATTTCCAAACTAAAACAAGATAAGGTGTTTTTGTATCACATTTAGGTAGAAAATTGTTTGATCTTTCATATGGCACACATATCTCGATTTTGAAAAAAATGTAGTTAAGGTGTTTTTCGTTAACACGGCAGAGATGAATCGACTTTTCCCGACACGGTGCACATAATTCATCCGTTATTCGATATTGGTCAAGGACAGATCTACACAAACATTACAATAGTAAAACTCAATATCCCCAAATGTTAAATGTTTGGGCTGGAATATTAAGTGAACATTTAATTGGACCATTTTTTATTGACGCCTATTTAACCGGTCAAAAATATTTGGACCTGCTGGAAAATCAAATTACTCCTGGCCTCATACAATTAGGTGTCAACTTCAATGATTTCTGGTACCAACATGACGGTTGTGCATCACATAATTATCGACTAGCAATACATTTTTTAAATACACAATTTCCCAATCGGATAATCTTCACGAATGGTAACATTAGGTGGCCTGCGAGATCTGCAGATATGGCTCCCAACGATTTCTTTTTATGTGGTTATGTAAAATCGAGAATTTATGGACTCCAAGAGAACAGAGCCACTTCTCTAAATGAACTAAGGGAACAAATTTGTATGCAAATAACACCTGAAACGCTCATACGTGTTCGTCAAGAATTTTATAACCTTCTCGGTTATTGTTTAGCTTAAAACGGGGGTTTATTCGAACATTTGATTTAAGCTCATTGAAGAATTAAGATGTTTTATTTTTTGATTTATTACATATCAGAATATTACTTTTATTTAAAAATTGTAGGCATTTTCATTAGAACTCGATTTTATGTTTATTTTCGAAAATGTTTTTTAATTTGTACTGTGTGTCTTTACTCAGAGAATTCGTTCTCATTTACATACAAACGATAAAGATGCGAATTTTTTTTACTAACATATTCGAACCACAGCAGATGTTCCGAGATCAATCTCACGTTGCCAAATCTGAAAAAAAATAAAGGTTTTAACCGCTTTCAAACTGAAAACTAGAACAATTTCCAGCATTACAATAAAATGGTCAATGAATAGATTTGATTAATTATATCTTGATCTGTTACAACCTCTTGAATAATCATAATTAAAAGCTTCTTTTAACTTGTTCTCATGTTAGAACAATGCATTTTACAATTAATATAAATATACAATGAAAATTGGCGACACTGTTAGTTAGGCTGGCGTTGTGGGTTTGGGCATGTATTTTCCACTTTATGAGATCCTGTTAGCGAAAAATAAGAATTGAGATATTTGGAAACGCATATTATTATTAATACAAATTAAAATACGACTTATTTCGCAAGAAAAAATTAGACGTAGGATTAAGTAGATTACTTAGGACTATAATTTAAAAATATTTTGGAATATACAGGGTGCTCCAAAAAAGCGTTCCATATCAAAGTTAGGTTCCTTAAAATGGAACACCCTGTATTTTATGACATTTTTGAATTGTACTATTAAAAATAATGTAAGTTCATTAACATTTCCCTATACCTATCTAGTTCAGTTTCCAGGATAAATCGATTTTACATAATTTGTAGACCCTCCGAAAAAATACAATACCTTCAAAATAAAAACGAATAACCACATTTGCTTTACACTATCTCGCTAAAAGCTTTTAACATTCTGTTTCCAATATTTACTGGTATGCTATAATATACAGTGTGTTTTTAATATGACAGTATAACACTAACCATAACACCTGTTGTGATTTGTTGCATGATTCATTATTGATAAATTAAAGGTTTCCTAAATTAGAATTTTTTTAAGGGTAAGTACTCTATTATTGGGTATACAGATACAATAAGCTTCAAAATTATAAAATAATAACTACAAAAAATTTAAAGAAGGTGTTGAAAGTGATGCCCATTTTGTTGGATACAAATTCCAACTCTTTTAAAAAAGTTATTGTTCACTTTCTTTAACATGTCTGGTTTTACTGTTTGAAACGCCCTCCTTATCCTATCCTTCATGTTCTCAGGAGTGGCTGGCTCTGTATTGTAGACAATATTTTTTATGTAACCCCAAAGAAAAAAGTCTAATGGCGTCAAGCATCGGGAACTTGCCGGCCAATGATAAGGACCCCTCGCCCAATCCATTTTTGTGAAAAAATATTGTTTAGGTAACGCCGGACAATTACACTGTAATGAACAGGCGCACCATCTAACTGCAGCCACATTTTTTGTCTTGTAGCTAGTGGAACGTCATTTAAAAGTTCGGGTAGTTTGTTACGTAAAAATTTACGAAATTTTCTTCCAGTTAGCGTTCCATTAAAAAAATAAGGCCCTATTATGTGGGTTCCAACGATTCCTGCCCATACATTTAATGACCAACGATGTTGATGATCAACACTTCGGAAGTAATGCGGATTTTCGTCGTTATAGTAATGAAAATTATGTATGTTTACTAAACCGTTTTTATGAAACGTAGCTTCATCCGTAAACAGAACAAAATCAAAAAAATCTTCAGACCCTGCCACTTTGTCCATAACCAATAAACAAAACTCAATACAATTTTCAAAGTCCTTCAAATTGCTGGTGCATTGGAATATGGTAGGGATGAAATTTGTGTTTTTTAATTATCCTAGCGACACTTCTCTTCCTTATACCTACTTGCTCACTAATAATACATCTTTTACTAGTATGTGGATTCTGAACAATCGCACCCATTACTTCAAATTTTGAATCGTCTGTAATTGCAGATTTTCGTCTAGAATTTTTTGTATATTGCACACTTCCAGTAGTTTTGAATACTTGCAGTAGTCTTTTAAAAACATTTCTGTTAGGATGATCTGTATTTGGATACTTTTGAGCGTATTATCATTTTTGCTAAAAAACAGTTCTCCTGACACTCACCAATAATTAAGATCATATCTATTCTTTCTGCGTTAGAGAACTTTTTCATGTTTAACCAGGGATTAATAACTATGTCAATTATTAAAACTTAATAATACATCAACACTATACAAATACAATACACAAATACACACAATACAAATTTATAAATTCATTTGACAGATGGAATGGTATTAAAATAATATCTATTTGAGTGACATTTCATAGGTAACTAGATGCCACCCACTTCAGAGGACATGAAGAATGGATAATGCAAGCTTTTTAAAGAATAACACCAGAAATATTAAAAAAAAACAATAATTTTTTTAAAAGAGTTCAAGCTTGTATCTAACACGATAGGCATGATTTTGAATACTTTCTTTAATTTTTTTGTAAGTTTTGTTACTAACCTTAATGCAAACTTAATGATTGTGTACCCTTAATAAAATTCTGATTTAAGAGACCTTTAATTTATCAATAATAAATCATACAACAAAGCACTTACTGTCAAAATAACAAATTTTAAATTTTTAAAAACTTTCCATCGGAGTATCATCATGTCATAGGTAACTAGATGTCAGCAAATAATTGAATATTAAAAAACAAATTTAAAATTCCTCGAGAACTATCAGATGTAGAAATAGGTAACCCTAGAACCAACTGAAAGGTAATAGATTCCCACGTTGAACAGACCCAACATATACATGGTGTTCCATTTAAATTAAGCAAGAAATTTATGTATTAAATGGTTAGTGTTATACTGTCATATTAAAAACACCCTGTATATTATAGCATACCAGTAAATATTGGAAACAAAATGTTAAAAGCGTTTAGTGAGATAGTGTAAAGCAAATGTGGTTATTCGTTTTTATTTTGAAGTTATTGTATTTTTTCGGAGGGTCTATAAATTATGTAAAATTGATTTATCCTGGAAACTGAACTAGATAGGTATAGGGAAATGTTAATGAAGCTACATTATTTTTAATAGTACAGTTCAAAAATATGATAAAATACAGGGTGTTCCATTTAAAGGAACCTAACTTTGATACGGCACGCTTTTTTGGAGCTCCCTGTATATTCCAAAATATTTTTAAATTATTGTCCTAAGTAATCTACTTAATTCTACGTCTAATTTTTTCTAATTTTATTTGCCGTTAAGACGCCAGAGAATAGTTCATTAATAGTGCCCCACACTGTATATTTTTGACAACTTTCAAAAATATATGACATACTCATAAAATAAAATATGTTCTTCAAATAAACAGAGTAAGCATGAAATATCACGTTGCTAAAGTATGTCCAATAAACGAGTAGAAACACAACTCAAACTGAATATTTTAAAGCGTTAGTTGCAATAGAATGAATTAGAAGGCTTGATGATGATTGTTCATGGACATTAATTTGTAAACACAATACAAATTTTATTATCTAGAATCCGTTATACCAAAAATTCTCTACATAACTCAACCTATCCATATAAAGCTGTTGGAATTTATGTTATGCGTCGATCAACGAAATCGCATTTTTTGATAATGACAAATAATTAATTAAAGGAACTAAAGTTAGATATGTATTTATGATAAGTTCTTATCTGCCGTTAAAATATATTTCTCACACAATGTTATATTTAACAGTGATAAAATATATAACTCGGAGCTTTTTTTGTTGTAGCACCTATTAGTGAAATTGCCTCATGATTGATTAACATGAAGCTGAGGTTTGCTGACACTTTATCAATGTGGAAAATATTTTCAAATTTAAAAAAAATCCGTTTCTTTCTTTCTTTCTCATTTTTTGATGACTTTCTTGTGAGGTCTTGTATTACTTTTTTAATATAACTACAAAAACAGCCGATCAAAACGTGAGTAATTTTGTAACTTGTTTATGAATTAGCATGAACTGAGAATCGTTTAAAAAAAATGTACCTTTTTAACACTGCGTGCGTTTAATAGAGGCAATATGTCTGGTTGAAATTATAAGTTCGATTATTTTTACCCATTTGGATCCAAATTGCTTCCTCAGGTTTTCTATCTATGTGCGTCGACAAATTGGACATGATGGTTACAGATTTGTTATCAGATGTTGTTCGTCTTTCATTGTAGTAACAATTTGTGAACCATTATTTATCATTTTTCAAAAACTGTTTCCAAACTTTTCATCGTATTACTTTGGTATCAAATCTTGACAAAATCTAAATATTTTCGAATTTTAAGATTCGGAATTTACATTATTCATTTTCTTACTTTCAAAAATTCTTTCGAGCAGAAAACATAGAATACTGAAATTACAGAGGCATCATTACACTGACCACTAGAGGAAACGCAGTTTGGATTCAAACCAAATGGTGCAGCCTAAGTTGTGAGTCTGATGACCAACTCTCATACAGCGCTTTGGTGGCCTTCCCTGAGGCCTACTGGTATTCGGTCTCTCTTCCTTTGCGACTTTTACAAGTCGATCATCGTCCATCCTATTGACATGATCTCTCCATGCTCTTCTAGTTCTGGCACATCTTCCTATATCTAGAACATTACATGTCATTCTGATATCATTGCTGCTTGTTGTGTCTCTAAGAGCTTTGCCTGGGAATGAACGTAATGCTTTCATCTAGATCGTTCTTAAAAGATGTTTATAAATATGGACAAAATTAACGCAACATTTAAAATTGATGAAATGAAATGCTTTTTTTGGCACATTGTAGGAAATTCATTGATTCATGATCGCAAGCATTTTGAATTTTTGTAATAATAAAATTGACAACTTAGAATACCGGGTAGAATGAAACCATATTTATGTACTGTACATTCTAAACACCTTGTGGCGTAAACTTAAGGCTACAAATTTATTCTTTGATTATGATTATAAAGAATAATTAATTCTCGAAATTTTGTTTTATGACGCATTCCAATATATTTCTTTTTACAAAAGATACAAATTTTCTAAGAAATCTCTACAATTTTTGTAATTCAAATTTAACTTACATTCTATTGTTTACAAAATAAATCGTAGGGTAGCGACACCAGTTGTAGCCAGTTTAAGAAGATATTGTACTAAAATGTTTTACTTTTCGTCTCTAATATTTGTTTAGTTCACGCATTTTGTACTACTCAACTGCTATTGTATTTCAAAATACGTTACATGTAAGTAAGAACGATATAGCAATCGCTGTGTGGTGGTAAAATCAAATTTTTTTTGCCACTTTTAGTCACTTCGAAAGAAAAAATATAAAAATGCAAAAAAGAACATAAGTAAACATTTATTAATAAGAATTTTGATAATCTAACTAGCTACATAAATTTCGGAATTTCTGCAACGTAATATATACCTCTTGTGTTGATCACAGAAGGAGGGGAAATTTCTTCAATTAAATCATCATAGGAATACCATAAGGGGTCAGATTTTTTCACTGGCCATTTTCAGTTCTTTCCACTTCTATGCATAGCTGAACAAAATACAAGGTCTTTTCCTAATTTCAGGATTTTACTTGGATAAAACTGATTATCGTACTTCAAAATTACAAAGGAATTGGCAGAAAACTTTGGTTCTATTTTTTTCTCGTTTGGTTTGACGCAGATTTTGCTTCTTTTTTCTCTTTTGCTATACTTTTATTTGCTTTTTCATTTTCGTGCTTAGCTTTCCTTTGTGCTTTCTCTTCTTCTGATATATTCTTCTTTTTTCGCGCTAACAAGTTGGAGCCCCTTATTCGAAGTTAAATTGGAAGGCAAATGTTCGTTCTTTCTCTTGTATTTTTTATTAGCTGGAGTTAAGCCCGGCCAAATAAAAACACTTTTCAAATATTTCTGCGGCTGAGCGTTTTGCGGGATTAATAATAGGTTGAGCCAGTTTCATGATAATATTGTAATGTTTTTCTTATTTATTTAAAGTTTTTATTTCGACGGGTGCGATAAATTTATACACACGGTAGGTTTACTAACTTAATTTATGTATTCTCTATACTATTCACTAATTCATATTATATACACAGTATATTAACTTACATTAATTTATATAAACACTCCACTACTTAGACTATTTACTTGTTCGATGTTTATATCACGAGATCACTTTATAAACTAAATTTCTCCCGCTGGTTGGTCCTTTATATATTAACGAAGAAACATTACATTTGTATCACGTGTAAAATTTAATTTATTTTTGCATAGCGCGCTTTCAGCTCTTTAGACATAGAGCCATCATCAGTGCTTAATCTAAAATACATACTCAAATCACAACCAATAGTGTTAAATTACAAAGTTAAATTCATGTTGAGAAAGTTAACAATACTAATACATGAATTTAATTTAAAGATGATACAAAAAGGTTTTTAATATTAGAAATTTAATAATAAAAATGATTTTAATTACATTGAAGTTACCATTATTTAAATTTAGTAAGTGAAAGGTTGACTAAGTTCTTATAAATGAAAGATTTTTTACTTTAAAGATAAAAAGGTTGATAAAAAATACGTACTGTCAGATTATATATAACAAAATTTCCTGACTTCATCGGCTCCATTAATATTGAAACAGGTTAATAATATTTTTCTATTTTATATTTACATTACACCAACTTGGACATCACATTTAAAATCGAATTTTACTTCCAAAGAATCATTTTATTTTCTTAAACGCCCGCCATGCTGGAACCTCTACAGGTGGCTGTGTCGGTTTAACTGACGAATACAAGAACTTCAACTGTCAATTGGGTTTGTTCGATTGTTTGTGAATGCTCTGTTCGATTTGAGAGATCAAATGCAAAAATGATTATTTATTTAACTTCAGAAAAGTAGTTGTAAACAACAATTAAATCAGTTAGGTGTAATATTTTAATTTAATTTAATAATTGTAATGAATGATTAGCAATTTAATCAAGATATTTAAAATTATTTAGAAGGTTAGGTTGAGAAAAAAAAAACAAATTAGAATTTTCTCATGTTGGAAGGGTGAGATCTAATGATGTATTCACACTATATTTTAAGGCAACACAAAAAACATGCTCATGATTTAATATCATGGTCCTGAAGCAAGTTCTAATGTATTGTCTCTAAACTAACCTATTTTAGCAAGCGTTATTGGTCTAGTGACCAGCAGGTTAGGACATTATCATTATTGAGGGTTACATGAGTTGACGATGTAAGGGTATATAGTTCCTATTTAGGCTCTCTTGTTTGTTTAGACATTTAACATTAATTTTAAGCTCGTTACTGATTTCAAGGTCTTCATAAAAATCTAGTAAAGTAAAGTTTTTAGAGTTGATGTTAACTAAAATCTTTGAATTTTCTGTGGGGCTAAAATTATGATTATTATATTTTAAGTGATGACCGAATGATGACTTGTTGGGTTTACTAATATGCTCATTTATACGGACTCCCAAAGGTCTGCATGTCCTTCCAATGTAGCTTGCCACACAATCCGAGCATTGTAACCTGTATACTCCACTTCTTTGTAAATGGTTAATTTTATCTTTAGAATTGATCAAAAAGGAACCCAATTTATTGGAAGTTCTATAAGATACTTTAATTGATTTATCAATATCTAGAAAACTTTGTGAAAATATTTTTGTGATATTAGAGTTAATGAAAGGTAATGAAATATAAATTTGATTAGGGATATTTATTTCGGGGTAAGCTAATTTATGTAATTTCTTAGAATTTACTTTTTGAACAAGGGTGTCGACTATTGTGGGGTCGTAACCATTATTGTAGGCTATTTGTCTAATAATATTAAGTTCCTTCCTGTATTCAACTTTTTCCAATGGTATGTTGAAGAGTCTATGAATATAACAATAAAACGAGGCCATTTTGTGTTGGTTGGGGTGATTGGAAGACATGTGGATGGCATGGTCTGTCTGAGTGGGTTTTCTAAAAATACCAAACTTAAATTTTGAGCCATCTCTATGTATGTTAAGGTCTAAAAAGTTGATGTGAGCTTCTTCTTCTATTTCTAAAGTGAATTTTATGTTTTGGTGTATTTCATTGATGGAAGATAATATGTTAGAAGCAGTGGTATTGTTGCCTCTTATCACACAGAATATGTCATCCACATATCTAACATACAATAAGATTTCAATATGTTGTGGAATAATTAAGTTACTTTCAATGTGATCCATGAAAATGTCAGCTATTAGAGGAGAAAGGCCACATCCCATGGCTAGGCCATCTGATTGTTCATAAAATTTATCGTTGAATACAAAAAAGTTTTGTGAGAGGCAAAGTTCAATTAATTTAAACATATGTTCGCTTGTGTTATCTGAAATTTTCGATTTTCTAAGAATGTTTTTAACTAAAGGGAAGGTTTCAAATTTGGGAACTGATGTATACAGGTCACTAACGTCAAATGAAACCATAATGGCGTCAGGTGGTATAAAGAAGTCTTTTATTTTGTTAACTAAATCAAAGCTGTTACTTACTGTGTTCACTGGTTTAAAGTTGGTTAATTCTCGAAAAAGTGTGCTAATGAAACTTGTTAATTTTGATACTGGTGTGTTAATGAAACTTACGACAGGCCTTATCGGAATATTAGTCTTGTGAAGCTTTGGGAGACCATATAAACGAGGCATCATGGGGTTGCTTGATATGAGCCTTCCTGTTGCATTGTGTTCATCTAGAAAAGACTTGTGTGTGTTTAGTGTATCTTTAAACTTTTTTATAAATCTGTTCAAAGGATTGGAGTTAATACTTTTAAAATTGTTTTTGTTCAAAAAACCCTCTACCTTAGATATGTAACTTTCTTGATTAATAATAATTAGTGCATTTCCTTTGTCTGCTTTAGTGATTATCAGTTTATTTTGTTTGATTTTGTCTTGAATGTTTTTAAGAATCTTATTTTGATGTTTATAATAGCTATTGTTTGGTTTTTTTTTATTAGATAGTAAAGATTTTTTAACCGACAACAAGTTGTGAAGAGTTGTTTTTCTAAATTCGCTTTTATTAAAAATTTGAGGGAGATATTCTATAATTGAGTCTAATTCTATTGAAAAGTGCAATAGGTCCCTCTCAGAAATTTGTCGATGAAACGCATGCTTAAGTCCCAGTCTCAGTAACGCCAACTCTTCCTCATCAAAACTAACATTTGAAAGATTTTTAACTCTTTCGAAAAACTTGTGATTAGAATATTTTTTGTCAATTTGATTTAGTCTATTAGTTTCTGCATGTTTTTTTGAGTTTATTAATCTTTTTAGTTTGTTTTTGACAATGTTGAATTTTATACTTTTTTTAAAATTTACTGAATTTTGCATTGAATTATAGAAGTCTTGATTTAATAAAAAATTTTGATTGTTTAGTTGCATTTGATCAAAAGTGACTTTTAATTGACAGTTGAGATCGTCCAATTTAGCGTAATGTTTACAAATATTTCTCTTAATGATGTTAAGCTCTAAGGTATTTTTCGATGCTAAGTCAACGTTGTTGGAGATTTTAATTTTAGCAAAGTTAGGTACAACCTGTTCATCTATGCATCTGTTGAGGAACCAAATGTCGATCTTCGTAAGGGCTCTGCTAATGGAAATTTTCTTATATTTGTCAGCCAAGTCTACCATACTGTAGTCAGTGGAATGGCGCTAGTCGGTTTTGGTGAAATACTTTTGGTTTTTCGTTGGGGATCTTGCTTATGCGATAGACAGTGTGTACATAAAGTAGAGTAACTTGCTAATATTTCGATTTCCGTTAGGTACACAACAAAAATGTTGAATAAAAGTTTTTTCAAATAATCCAGACCATCTGCATAAGTCGATTAGAAGTATATAGGGTGCACCGTTGCTCCAACATAACTTATTAACATATTTTTATACATAGTACACAATGTATATATTTTCAGTTTTTCATAATATATTAAATTACAAATACAACCGTCAAACCCGCATAATTCTACCTTCAATAATTCCAAAGTTACATTGGTTTGCATCTAAAATTATAAAAAAAAATGTTTATGTCAAAAAAGTAGTACGTTTTTCTGTCATGAATTGTTTTTGAACGTCATGAATTATTTCTCATTGTTATTAGTGAAAGATGTTTATTGTAATTAGTTGCTTTTAAAATTTAAGTATGTTTACCGAACAGGAAAGAATAAAGATTCTTATGATGGGAGGTTACGGTGATCGTAAAAGAACTTACGATGAGGTAGCTCACTTATTTAATGATGCTTATACAAATCGCAACCAAATTACCAAAACTGCAGTTTGGAGAATTGTGAAACTTTTTGAAGAAGTGGGTTCAACTAAAAATCGACCTAAAACTGGCCGACCAAAGACCGTAACTAATGATGAAAAATCCTTGGACGTTGTGCAAAGCTTTGTAAAAAATCCTTTCACATCCATTCGGAAAACTGCATTAGAACATGATGTTAGTGTGGGATCCGTCTGTACCATTATTAAGAAGAAGAATTTTCATCCTTATAAAGTAACTCTATTACAAGAATTATCGGAAGATGATTATGACCGCAGAATAGAATTTTGTGAAACTATAGTCCGTCTAGAAAGTATCCGGAAAACAGAAAGCACAATTCTAATTTCTCGGTATATATTTTCAATACTTTAATTAATACAATTATAACAATTAATTAATCTCATTTACTTATACAACCTCCATTTAACTCTAAACACTTAATTAATCGTTCAAACCCGGAACTACGTCAATGCTATAATGTTCGGTGATGATGGTCCAGGCCTGTAAAACTGACCGATTCAATTTTGTGGCGCTGCTCGTTCCATTTCGATCTTCATTAGTCCCCATACGTTTTCAATGTGACTAAGATCTGGTTAAGCTGCTGGCCAAGGAATTGTTGTCATTATCCTGCTGTAACCGCCAGCCCTTTGGATATAATTTCACAATATTTTTCACTATTAACGGTACCATCAACTATACAGAAATGTGTAGCAACACGCACAGATATTGCCCCCCACTTTCGTTGGATACAAGAACATTACCAAAGTTATCTTCTCGAAAACATTAACAACAATCTATTCCTCGTTGCCTTTGTAAATGTGTCATTGAAAGGACTTTCTTTGGTTGCCTTGATATGTAGCCTTGTCTTTTCAGTGACGTTTATTCTTCGTTCATTTTTAAATCTATTAGCCAATTTTCGAAACCCTAGGCGCGGATTTTGTCGTCCTAAGTCCACTAAAGCGTTTAAATTGTTTCCGATAATCTTAGCGGTCTTCCCGAAACTGGTATGCCTCATATTATCACTCCCATTTTTTATCGTCTTTATTGTCTCATATACTGTACTTTTTCCGAGATCCGTCGATTACACTAATTCTTTAACGTTTTGAATACCTTTTCAATACAAATATTCCACCAATTTTCTTTTTTCTAGTTGTGACATTATTACACAAAACTTAAGCATGCTTGCAATCAATAATACGTGACAGATGGTATTGTTATGTAATTTTAGCCATGGCCTACTATCGGCACAATCTCCTTAATGCATTACTTTCGTCTTAGGATGTTACAAAAAAGAAATACGTTAAAATTAGGAGAAAGATTAAATTCCAGATACTTTCTAGACGAACTATATAATGCAAGAGGTAGATGAAGTCCCTCATTTTACAAGTAAGATAGTATTTTCCGATGAGGCCACGTTTATGTTAAATGGTACAATTGTAAATATTGGAGTGATGATAATCCTAGGTGGATGCGGGAACATAAAACACAAAGACATTCAAAAGTTAATGTTTGGGCAGGTATTATCGGCACCACTGTTATCGGACCATTCTTTGTAGAAGCCAATTTGAACGGACCAAAATATTTAGATTTATTAAGAAATCAAATAGTTCCTGCAGTGAGAAATGCAGTTGATAACAATTTTAATGACACTTGATTTCAGCAGTATGGTGCATCACCACACTTTAGTATTGCTGTTCGAAATTACTTGAATGAAGTATTCCAAGATAGATGGCTTGGAAGAAGGGGCACAATTGAGTGGCCAGCCAGATCTCTCGATTTATCGCCTTTAGACTATTTCTTTGGGGGGATATCTGAAAAACATTGTGTACAAAACAAAACCTGATAATCTGGATGGACTGAGGAATAGAATACTGTTAACAGCCCATCAAATAACAAATCAGCAATTGCGTAATACCATAACAGCTTTTTATAATCGACTTGGATCCTGTCAAATAGAAGAAGGAAGACAATTTGAACATCTCATTAAATCAGATTGTATTTGTTCTTGTTAATTATTTTGGTAATAAAAACGTTCCCGTAAATTATTCTTCTCAATAACTGTATAACAAATGAGGTTAGAATTATGCGGTCTTGACGGTTGTATTTGTAATTTGATAGATTATGAAAAACTGAAAATATATACATGCTGTATTATTTAAAAAAAATATGTTAATAAGTTATTTTGGAGCAACGGTGCACTCTGTATACTTCTATTCGACTTATGCAGATGGTCTGGATTATTTGAAAAAACGTTTATTCAAAATTTTTTTTATACCTAACGAAAATCGAAATATTAGCAAGTTACGTTACTTTATGTACACACTGTATAACATAATTGATCCGTTTCTTGATTAAGTATGGAGCTTCCCAGGATTTTTGTAATTTTGGAGAAAGTCCTTTTCTCCTCATCGGGTTGTGTAACCAGACTTTGTCCCCTTCTTTAAAACCGCCTACTGTGGCCTGCGTTTCGTACTAACTTTTCATTCTGTCGCTGGCAACTTGAAGATTTGTTCGAACTAATTCATGAATATCGTCCAGCCTTCTTCTCAATTGGATGACGTAGTCTTCTCCTGCTGGATCTTCTCCAGGCCGACAGCCAAGTTCCAGGTCACAAGGAAGCCTCATTTCACGTCCAAAGAGGATTTTTGCAGGTGTTTCACCCGTGGACTCATTGACGGCAGATCGATAAGCCAATGCGAATAGGGAAAGATACTGGTCCCAATCTCTCTGATGCCTGGAAACTACTTTGGACAGGTATTTTCCAATAGTCTCGTTCATTGTCTCGACCATTCCATCTAACTGTGGATGTAATGATGTCTCTTGGTCTTCTTCATTCGCAGCTTGTCGCAAATCTCTTGGAATAGATGGCTTTCGAGTTTTCTTCCCTGGTCACTGTGGACTTCCAAGGGCACTTCACATCGGCTGATAAATTCTTTCACCAGTACATCCGCGACAGTTGTGGCCTCTTGATTCGGGATCGCGTAAATTTCCACCCACTTTGTGAAATGATCCATTATAACCAGGATGTATTTACCACCATTTTCTGTCGTCGGAAATGGTCCAGTGATGTCTAAATCAATCCTTTCGAAAGGGCTTCCAACATTATACTGTTTCATAGGTGCCTTTCTCTTGCGATGTGGCCCATTATTCGTAGAACAAGTCGTATATTTCTTACACCACTCCTTCACATCATCGGAGCTGTTCATCCAATAAAACCGTTCATCGACACGCTGACGGGTTTACTTCACTTCCAGATGACCTCCCGATGGACTGTCGTGTAACTTCCTCATTACCTCTGCTACTCTCGTTCTCGGGATAACTATCGGTCTTCTCTTCTCGGAACCTTCATCGTTCTCAAGGATTCTTTTCAATAGGCCTTCGCCCAGGATAAGGGAGTCCCACTGAGGCCAATATGCCTTGAGTGTCGGTGAAAATCTTGACACTTCTTGCCATGTAAGTCGCCGATTTTCTTCCTTCCATTGTCGAATCTTCTTTAGGTGAGGATCATTCTCCTGCTCTTCTCTGATCCTGGTGGGTTACCATTCTTAGTTAACTACAGTAGTTCTTGAAACTGCATCTTTCCTAGATTCCGCCTTGTTGCAGTGGGAGCAGTCTGTTGGATACGGCCGTCTGGACAGGGAGTCGGCATTTCCGCGATTCACATCAGCTCGATGTTTGCCCCTGTCTAATTTCTCATGTGACTGGAGTTTTGGGACGCTTAGACGGACTGCGTACGTGCTCTAGCTCGCCACACTTCCGGCATTTGATCCTCTTTGGCTTCTTGTCTGCCGTACCTTTCAACAAGTTGACGATCTGGTCAAGTCCGTCATCGTCACCTTCTTCCTGCATGGTCCTGCCCCTGTTGTACTGCGAATGCTTCGTGGCTGTTTTGCCTTTAAGATGTTCTTGGTTTGCAGGAGTCGTAGGACGCTTACACGAACTACGTGCATGCTCTAGTTCGCCACAATTACAGCACCTGATCTTCTTCGGCTTCTTGTCTACCATACCTTTCAACAAGTTGACGATCTGGTCAAGTCTGTCATCGTCAACTTCCTCTCGGATGGTCCTAAATTTATTATAACCCGAAGCCTTCGTTGCTGCTTCGCATTCAAGTGCAGCTGTCAATGCGTCAACTAATGTTTTGGGATGGGCTAAACGAAGCGTCCTTTGCATATCGGGGTCACGTAAGCCATCAATATAGGTCTGGATGCCCAGACATTCCATCATGTTCTCTGTTGCTGATGGATAAGCAAATCGACCGAGGCAATATTCACTTCATACTCTTGAAGGGCTTTGTCACGTTTCTGCCTTCGGTTCTTCAGTTGGGACTGGTAGAAATGTTCTAGATGTTCGTGGCCATATCGCATGCCCAGCCTCTTCATCAGCAACTCGAAGTCATCCGTTTCTTCAAGTGGTATCGTCTGAAGCACATCTGAGGCATCTCCCCGAAGCGCGATGGTTAAGTTCACTGTCTTCTCCCTGTCGGACGAATTATTCACTCTAGCGGCTGCTTCAAACTGTTTCACATAATTGGTCCACGATATCTTTCCGTCGAACGTTGGAGCCTTGACTCGGGTAAAACTGCCAATGTCTTCCAACTTGGGGTGTGTTTCTGGCTTGCATGGTTTCGTTTGCTCGGTCTTCTTTTCTTCTGCTGGAGTGTCTTGTGTTCTTAAATCTGCCATATTTCTCTCCAACTCCTTGATTTTCTCGTCTAACGTTGGCATCTTATCTTTAATATCCGACTTTAGAGACGAAATTTTATCTCCGACGTCAGTGGCAATGTCATTTTTCACGGATAAGATATCGGCAGAAATATCGTTCTTCACATTAGTTGAAATATTTTCTTCCATGGCAGAAATATCATTCTTCATGGTAGAAATCTTCTCGTCCATATTAGTAAAGATGTCGTTCTTCATATCAGAACTAGACGACATTAAGGTGGAAGCCTCATATTTGAATAAAAATATTTCTGAATCGAAACCAACACTTACCAGTGCCACTTTGAGTCTTTCCACTAACTCACTCTTCTTACCGGAGGTGTCCAATTCTGCCTGTTGTTCAGTCACTTTCAGGTCACTTCGTCTCTTGGCCATTTTTACGTAGATATTTATTTATATTATCCCACTTCTGACACCAATGTAATATTTTTCTTATTCATTTAAAGTTTTTATTTCGACGGGTGGGATAAATTTATATACACGGTAGGTTTACTAACTTCATTTATTTGGTCACTACACCATTCACTAATTTATATTATATATACAGTATATTCACTTACATTAGTTTATATGAACACTACACTACTTAGACTATTTACTTGTTCGATGTTTATATCGCGAGATCACTTTATAAACTAAACTTCTCCCGCCGGTCGGTCCTTTATATATTAGTGCATTTTTTACTAGATAATTCTATATCGCGGCTTACACGAAAACAATCGGCTCCCTGGAATTTTATAGATAAGACTGGTCACAAAAACAATGTCTAGATAAGATAGTCACAAAAAAACCGCAAACAGTTCTAAGAAATCCCTGCGCATCCGCCAAAATTTTAAATTTCATACATGGCTTAGACAGAGTTGGATTCAGGGACTACACTAGTGAGCTATTTCGTAACAATATTTTGAAGAATATGAATGGTTTCCTTGTTGATCGGTGTAACTTTTTCAGTATTTTTGTTTTCAACTATTACTACAGTTTGTTCACATTGTTTTGTATTCAACGTGATTCTTCTCTAGCACTGTTGTTATTCTCTCACTAATGTTATCTTTATCGTTAAATTGCAACACTTTTTTGTGAAACTAGATGTTCTTTGTTGTCTTCATTCTTCTTGTTTTCTCTATTTGCTGTTATTATTTCGGTTACTACTACTGCATTATTACATTATTACTTGATTGTCCAAAGTATTTGTTATTCTCCTGTTCTTTTGTGTGGCTGCATTTACACTTGCGTCTTCATTACAATTAAATGGTACTAAAGGTTGTTTTAAAATCGACAATTAATTATTTTTCTTAGATTCAAGTTCTGTTACTGATATGTAATTTTCCCCAGCAGTATTTTTTAATAAATCAAACTCTGGAAATGGGAATTTGAACACATTGTTATCAAGAATTGAAAGGTCGCTATCAGTCGAACTTGAGCAGTTGGTTCATTAATAATTGAATTTTTTGGAGAGTAATTGCCTAAACTGGATCTCATTAAATTGTTGTAAAATTTCTTTTTCAATTGTCTTCTAATAAAATGTAACTTTTGCAAAGTCGTTATTCGTTTGTCTTCATTTGACTGACTAGTTAATTATTTTGTTGAGGTTGGTTGTTCCGACTTATTGAGACATTTCGAATAGTCAACCGCGTTTGCATCAAACGGATATAAACCATAAAGCTTGAATCCTGAAATTAAACTATTTTTGAAATAGTTTTTTTAATAGTTTCATTGAGAACTGCTGTGACATCTTTTTTTCTGTATACTTTTTCCGTCATGCTCAAGAATCCAATTTTTGACAATTTTTTTCCATACTTGTTTAAGAGGAAACAAAAATGCAATGTCTAGGAGGTTGCATTATATATATTGTGGTTTTCGGGTATAAACTTATTAAAATGATTTGTCACTCTCGGCAAACTTACTTAAGTGAAATGACAGATGTTATTTATGGCCATCTATGAATACTACAATAGGAAAAATTGTGTTTTTATGTTCGAGATACAGAACAAACACATTTCTGAAGTACTCGTAAAATGTATCACTTTTTGCATCCAGCCGGTATCGGATTTTTCAATAACCCATCCTGCAGGAACAGATTTTGGTATACCTAATAACAGGCAAGTGATCATATTTAAATATCGTAAGAGGAAGGAGCTAACTCGCCTGTTGCACTGGCCGTAATTAACGTAGTGACGTTTTCGTTCTCGGAAGTTGATATCACATCGTAAATTAAGTTGGAATTACTGGAACCGTTGAACATATTATTTCTACCACTATACCAGCACTCACAATTACACTGTATGTCGCGCGTGTAATCAGTTTCACTAGCATCAGTTTGAATGATAAAAGCTTTAGAAAAATCAGGGCTTGCAAGAATAGGACTAGAAGTAAGACGTTTCTTAACTTCAGTAAAAGCATTTTCAGCCTCCGCAGTCCAAGAAATGGATCGGCCTTTCTTTCTGCCATGAAGAAGATCAGTGATTGGAGAACAAATAGTAGAAAAATCTTAATAAATCGACGTTACCAACCAATAAGACCTATGAGACGTTTTATCTCAGTAGTATTTTTTGGAGCTGGATTATTCAAAATAGCAGTGACTTTGACGCCATCTGTGCGAAGACCATTTGTGTCAACAACACAACCTAAAAACTGAAGAGATTCACGACAAAATTCACATTTTTCAAGATTGACAGTAAGATTAGCTGCATTTAGCCTAAGATACCATTTATTGAGAGTTTCCATATGAAGCTCAAAGG